>VZTE01004401.1:105729-125291 GCA_013397775.1 Eulacestoma nigropectus
CCCAACACCCCCCCCCCCCCCCCCCCCAGACATGTCAGTGCTGCTCAAGGTGCAACCCTTGCCTGTTGGGAAACTCAAAGGGATTTGATGTGAGTACTTCACTGAACCTGAGAGGAATCTTTGACAGGTACCTTTACACACACAGAAATAGGTGTACCTATCATTTTACCTGTGTGTGTGTGAATTGATTATGGTATGAATGTTACTATCCCAAATCTACAGTTAAGTCATTGTTATAACTGTAGTGAACCCTACTGAATCACTTTGTACATGTTCAAGTACTCAATGATTAAGTGCTGCCAAACCCTTTCGCATCTTTATTTTTGCATCTGTACCTTTGCACCCTTACCCACTTTTGCATTCCTGGCTTCCATGTAAATCATTCTAAATTGCTTCTAATTTGATCCTCCTTTGTTTGCTTTAACTTGTGTAGTAGGTAATGGAGTGAACCTTGCCATCCAGCTCTGTAAAGCTGTATTTTCACAAATTCATGTTAAACCCTACTTTTGCCAACACCTTTGATAACGTTTCTTTAAGCAGCCAAACCACTCATTCACAACAATCACAATGGGGTAGATGCATCAAATCTTTAGCACAAAATTGGAAATCTTTCTCCATAACTGTGTACTCCTTTGTACACGTTCAATACATTAGATAACTACATATATTGATATTTAAATGCATTTATTGAAATATACACACAGGCACAGAAGTATTTGTACACACACAGCTGATCAAGAGGGTCTGGGCTTAGCTACTTTTTCATCTCCAAGAGAAATCACGTATTCTCAGGAGAAACAAGTTACTTAATATATTACTATCAGAAACTGAGTGTTGAAACTCAGCTTGTGGTTCACAAAGCAGCATTTCCTATTTTATTATAATGAAAAACAAGGTATATATTCACACAAAATAAATAAACTGTGTTTAAAAGATGCAAAGCATGGATGTCAAAATACAAAAATGAAAGATATAAAGGAAGTGTTATTAATATCTTGATTCAAAATAGAGGTGTATGTAAAAATCAGGACAGGAATTTCCCATCACTGTACGAATAATTTTAATTTCAATTTCACCTTATCCTTCTTGTGCACTATAAAGAGGAATGACAGGCCAGACACAGAAATAAATATTGTCAGAGAGAAACAGAATTTACTACCATTACTGTATAAAATTCCAAGCACTGTGACACTCTGACCTATAAAGAGAAAGGCAACTAAGAGAAATAACCTGTAGATGAAGCCAAAGATCCTATAATCCTATTTCCAAATTGACGGAGGTTGTCCTAAAACAATTGAAAGAAAAGTTGCATTTTCTGTCCTAACTTGCGATCAGTATTAAATGCATTCAAGAGAGGATAAATTCTTTTATAGTCTTAAAGTCTTACAGACTCTTACACTTGTAAGAAAATGAGTTTATCCCACTCTGCTGGTTAGAGAGGACTGTTTTGTAAAAATTTGTCTGTCAAGATCCAGGTGCAACTTTGCTTTCTTTTACAAAGGATGCGAGGAAGAAGTGCTGTATACAGTAGTAGTAGTTCACAGTCCACTATCTTGGCAGGTGTACTTCTAGTAGTTTGAAACCTGTAGTGTAAAGCAGTACTTACCCCAAAAGATGCCCTAGCTTTGGTTTGGGGGTTTGTCCCAGTTTGGAGACAAATTTGGAGGAACGTCTGAATTTGAACATTCTCTGATAGAAGGCAGGTTACAGCCGCCCCTCCCCCACCAGGTTCGGGAAAGAAATATTTCCTTGGAGGAAAGTGAAAGGGAAATAAAAACTATTTATTTAATGAACACACAGGAAAAAAATAATAATGCTAAATAATAAAACCTCTCAGTGTGGAGAGAAAACCTGGGAAGATTTTAGAGTCCTCCTTTGGGTGTGGTCTCTCTCTCTCTCCTCTTCGGAGCGGGGTCGGCCTGGGCTCGCCACTGGGGCCTCGGTGGAAAGCCCTCCTGATGTGTTTTGATGTTGCTGAAACAGACCAGAAGAGAAGAAGGGAAAAAAATCCGAAGTCCCAGAACAAAGTTTAACTCTCCGTCTCTCTCCGAAGAAACAGAGCCAAAAAAGCTGGCTGAAGAAACAAGAAGGGTGCTTCCTCTGCCCCGCCACAGGAGCAGCTATCTCCCTGCAGCTGCCGAGCACAGGAAAAAAAGTAGTGACCTTGAGACACAGAACTGTTTTGAAAAAGTTTGTCTGACTTTTTCTTTCTCTCCTCTGTTGGGCTCAGTTTAAAGGCACAGAAAGGCACAAAATTCATGCCTGGGTGATATGGGATGCAACATCATAAAGTCACCCCAAGACAGGGTTTCTGAACACACTGTACTTCTCCTGAAAAAGAAAAAAATCCTGCCTCCTTTCCTCTTGCAGTCCCAATTCATTTTCTAGTCTGTTACCAATTTCAGGAAAATCAAATTATGAATTCATAGTTGTAAGAACAAACTGGGCGATCCCAGAGCTCTGCATACTCTCAAGTGTACAGGTGAAGAATTTTTAGTGGTAAGATTTATTCCAATATCTGAAACCAATGGATTTTTTCACATTTAGCTTAAATAAGACATAGCAGTGAAATGAGCAAGCCACTGACCATCCAATCAATTTAAGATAGCCTCTACTTTTTTCAACACTTCAAATAAAATTAAGCTCTCCTAGTAATATTCCACTTCTGTTAATTTGCCAATTTTTGGATGCTTAAGAAATGCCTTGTATACAATCAAGAACTTACCAGCAGACCAGAGATCTGGTCTGACTGACAGAAAGAAATTTCTATCATGTTAGAGGGGAAAAATTATAGCCAAAGTTAACCATGACCAACATTAACACAGACAGCAAACAAGAAAATTCACAAGACACAAACATTGCTTGGACTTGATCACCACCACTGTCCCATAATTTTCTTCTTTTTACTAGTTAGGAAGCTTTGGCTTCCCCAGGGATCCAAAACCAGGTGACTGCCCATCACACAAGCAGGTCATAGCAAGAGTGCATCTTAAAAATTCCTAGACCTTCTGTTTTAATTTTCCCAATATAGGTCTGGCACAAGAAATCTGGTGTAGTAAAGGAACAGCCCAACTTGACAACAGCATTCCCTTGCTCACAGCAATCTGCACATCACCAAATCTGCTCATAGCAACACAACTGCAATAATATTCTTATTTTAGTAATCTCCATGTAGAGCACAGGCTTATGCCTCTCTTGTAGCTGTGCTCTTAGACTCTAGAATTATGAAAGCCAAGATTGCTTCTAATATCAGCCACCTTCACATTTTAGGAATGCCAAACATTCACAGGCTCTCAGCACAGAGCATATGCTCTAGCTCATCAGCCCAGAGATTTTGAAGGCAATAGTCACAATAATTTCACAGTTACAGAAATAAATCTTTCCATACTCTACCATTTTCCAAGTTACTATACAAATTTTACCACTAATTTCTAACTGTGACTTGTTCAGAGAATGACTCCTATAAAATGGGATCCAACTGGTGGTGTGCTACATTCCTGTCATGGGCTGCTGAAATTTCCTGCTCTAAGCCCCAGCCTAGCCAGAAGTGGCCCAGCCCCAAATTTCACTTAGAGGAAAGGTTTGACACCAGCTGCCGCCAGACTTGTCTCCATTATCTGCAGCGATCACAGCCAGTACCCTTCCCAGCTACATGACAGCCCCTTAGGAGATGCTCTCACTGTGCCACCAAGATGCAAACAATCCTAACAGGCAAACAGCCCTCACTCTCTGAGCAGACTACAATTCCTGGCATGGAAAGGAAAACACTGGAGGATGTTTGGCAGTCCTAATAAAGGGAAAAGTCACTGAACAGGAACTTGTCATTTCTCTTGCTTGATCTAGTCTCCATCTTCCTTCACCCAAATGAAACCCAAGAGCACCACAGTCAGTTTTCCATTGGTAAGTCAGTCCTGTATGTGTGTTTGTGGGAGGAACATGTTTCTAGACAAAAGCACCTGTGCTGATGCCTACAGAAGGGTCAGTCACAGAAAACACTTTCCCTAAAAAAGCTGAGATCAGCTAATGGCAATCTAAAGTAGATTCTAGTGTTCAAATTGCAAAATCATAGCCACATCACCTGCAGGACCAATCTGAAAACAGATCTGAAGCCATTGAGCGGCATCCTTGGAGAAACACTACCTGTAGATTACCTCAGCACTGAACTGCCAGGGCAAGGACCATTCAACTCCTCACCTCCTTCATGCTCCAGGGGTATCCTCCCTGATCTTTTCTTTCCTACACTACAGCACTTGTTGAGGCAGCCAGACCAGCACTGCAGGAACTTGCAGCAGCAGCAGTTACTTCTTTCTCTGGTGTGTTTTGCAAAGTGCTGTTTTCCTGCCACCACTCACACAGCAGTTGACACTGAAGGTTGAAGAGGTGAGTAGACCTGTGCCCAGAACCTCTGGCCAAGGTTAGTACTATGGTAGGACTTGCCTTGCAGCACTCATCCACACTCTGCAGTTGTCAAGAGAAGTAAATAAAGTCAGTAAACTTCATCTTGAGTCATTCAGACATAATAATTTCAAAAGTCACTACATAGGACTGTTAAAAAATAAGCAGAGTTATCTGTAAACATGGTAAACACACCCATGAAGATATAAAACATAAGTTACATAAGTTTAAACAGATTAGGAATTTAACTTATCTTTGTGTACTCTGCAACGTGATCTACCATTACCAAGACCTGTCTGCCAAAGTTCTGTTTTCTTCCTTCTCAACTTCAGAGACCAAAGGTAGTTCAGACTTTTTGGTCAATGGGAATATAAACAGCCAGAGGTCACATTTCCTTACTGATGGCTCTAACATCAATGTTAGCAGGATCACACTTTAGACACTTAACAAATAACAGCTTTTGCCATGTTTTACACAGTCAACTAGAAAAATAGGAATAAAAAGACTACATACAAACTGCACAGCTACACAGAATGCAGAGCTAAAAATGTCACCTCAAAGTCACCATTTCTGTATGAATCACTACAAAATTCAGTCGCTCATTGGGATTTTTTTTATTGACTGTACAGTGCTAAGGTCATTACAAAATCCTCTCACAAACAGGAGCCCTTACCAGCACCCTCAGGACCCCAGCAGCCCCACTAGGACTCTACCCACTTTCCCAAACAAAGGAGAGCTCTGCTGTTCAAATTACTCCCTTAGGGACCTTCCCTGCTGCACAAGTCCTCTGACTTAATTTCATTTCTTCAATAATACCACTGCAAACACACTGAATGTTAATAATAAATAAATTATTCAAATATTCAGTCTCTACGGAAGCACCATGTGAATCATCTTCCTGAAAAGAAACTCCTGAAGAGATTGTCAGGTATCCTTCATGTGTGTGGGGGAAAAAAAAAAAGAAAAAGCTGATTTAAATAATTATGCCATGTGAATGAAAAATGATTTATTTTAAGAAGGAGAGATAGTAGCTTTGCTGTTAATTCAGTAAGTTGACCCAAACCAAGTCACCAGCAAACAGAGCATGACTGACACCATTGTTTCAAAGACAGTGGAATGGCAGCTCAGAGAAGCAAAAGTTGAAGAGAAGACATGATGAAGTCAAAAGGTTTAGTGCTCTGCTGATGAAAGTAACTACACTGGAACTAGACACTCAAACCCCCAGATTTCTGCACAGTCCTTTTCCAAGTGTATCTCTCAGAGTAAAGAGTTCAATTGGGGGGAAAGAAAAACAAACCAAAACCCAAAATACACTTCCTGCAAAAGCTAATGGACAGCTCTATTGCTTTTTACAGTTATGTTCCCCCTGTTTAATGTTCTTCCATTAGTGGAGCATTGGAATATGATGCAGAGCCAATATTCTGTGGACTGACAGCTCTGGGCAGTGAAAAGCACCATTATTATCCTCATCTCACAGAGCACAAAATCAAGACATTACAATCCCCAAGCAAGAAAATGTATTTAGGTTCTTGGGAACATGAGAAACCCAAATATGCATTAAGAAATTAATGTTTAGTTGGATTTGGGCCTTAGAGTCTTGCCCAAGACTGTGTTATAGATCATAGCACCTAAATCTACCAATCCTAAGGCTGGATTATCTTGCATTGCTTTTGGCCTTTTCCTTATGGTCACCATGACATTTAAGTATTATATAATATTAAATTATCTGTAATAGATATGCTACCTTGCACCTCTAGGCAGTAGAAGAAATGAGAGCATTTCTCTCCAAGGCTGGTTTTCTTTTGAGGTGTTACATGCAATTCTGAAGGTTAAACGCACGTGAGACTTGCTGAAGTTTCTTGTCTTTCAGCTCTCCCCTGTTCCTCCTTCTCCTCAGCCCTGTTAGCACCAGAAGGTACAGATACCATGTGTTCCAGGACGGGCTGTACCTCTCCCTTTATGCCCAGGACTCGCACCTGTTCTGCTTGCCCAGTGGAAAGAGCAGATAAACTGAATTTCTACCAGGAGAAAAAAGCCCATCGTGCTTGCAGGGGCTCCTGGGTATTTGCTGGTGGTGTTGACAAAACCATTACGAATTTTCACGTTATTAGAGAGAAAATGCATGTGGCTGCATGCACACAGACACCTTCTCTTAGTGAATTTGTTGTCAAGTTCCCTCTTGAAAGTAAAAAACCAACTCTTCCCAGCTTCTCCAGAGTAAAGGCTGAGTAGTTGGTGGGGGCAATACTTGCCCAAAGAGACCGGGCCCTGCTGTTGTTACATTCTTATCCTAATGCCACTATTAAGATAAAAACATAGGCTGGATGTCTTCATTTGTAAGAGTGAAAGTTTCTAATTCCCCTTTCAATGGAAGTAAGCAACAAATGCCCCCTTTCTGCCTCCTCCCTGTTGGTTTATTTCCACCTCAGCAACTGCTTCTATTAATAGATAACGCTTGGAAAGGTTAAGTCCCAAATCTGCTCTCTCATTTCTTACAAATACTTAATGGGAAAGAGATTAAATGGTTTGTTTGAACATTTCAAGGATTCTCAAGCTTATTAGAGAAGAAAAAGATCTCTGTACAATTGTATGCACATGTTCAAAATAAGCTGGTTCCTCATCTTTTTATGTAGGATATCTCACTTCTGGTCTGTCCACAGCTCATACAAAATAAACTTTCCTATTAGGAATGCAATTTTCTAGCTCAAATAACTCACCATTCTCAACTAAGAACAAATCCATGTGCTTTGGCACCTTCCTTAAAGACTCACATTATGGCCAGGTGTCACACTAAAACGCGAAAGCCACCAACCTGGACTGAGAGCATTAAGGGTCAATGGAATAGCAGTGCCCAGAGTTTCCATTTCTACTCTGCAACAAGCTGAGGAGTCTCCATCTTATGCTGGTTTTGGTGGCACCTGACCCTGTGAAGACAGTGTCTTCCAACTCTTCCCTATCAGAGCTTCTCACAGGTGGTACCAGCTACAGCCATGGCAGCTGGACCTAGGCAGATTGCACATGGGCTGCTGCAAGTACCAGAGAAGAAAGTGTCTCTCTCATACAGTGCTTTCCCAGAGGAGAAGAGGACAAGTCATCCCCAGATAAGCATCCTATGCCTTGCTCTGTTCTGGAGCATGAGGATGCCTATTCTCTGCAGCTGCTGGCAGAGAAAGAACTAAGCAGCCTGTGAGACCCGGGGAGGGCAATCCCTCCTTTCTCAGGCTCCCTCAGCCAAGAGGGACCAGAGGCCACAGGCAACTCCTCACTCCTCCCCTTCTGCATTCTAGAGGGGAAGGGTTTTTCCAATCTTTCTTGTCCATCCTCATTAAAAGAGAATCATGGCTTCCAAGGAAAGCCATGCTGTCTGAATTCAGTTTACTGACTGCTGTAATCCAGTTTGCACGTGTGAATCCAGGTCTGCAGGATCTCTGAAAAAGAGTTCATATCTTTGATGTAACATCCACAGGCAGCAGATTTAAATTGTGCTGATTGTCAGAAGAGCAAGTGGGGGACCTTGCTCACACAAGGAAGCAGACAGCATGGCAAGGATCGCAGCTCTACTGCCAGTAGGTCAGGCACAATTGGAAGGGGGACCATCAAGCCTCAGTGAGGATGCCCATCTTCATTTTTTTTTTTCAACAGCAATAGGGACTGGATGACTCAGGTTCACTTTCCTTCCCCAGACGATGAAGACAAATCAAGACATAACAAATTTGATACGAAAAGGCATTGTAATATGCTGCATTTAATTTATTAAAGTGTGAAGGCAAGTAAGATAAAAAAAAGTAGTAACTTCATTGTTTTGGGGGTTTTTTCCCTCAAAAGGGTAGTTACATCTTTAACTAAACCAAACCCTCCACAGTCCAGTTACGTCTTACAGGTGGCACTCAGCCACTGGCATTTATGTGACTGCTGCTAAAAGGTAATTTGAAGATGTATTTTTAGTTTAGTAAATAAGAATGTCAGATATATTGAGAGCAAAATAGTTTTACTATTACCACTGATCTGTGAGCAACTGCATGCTCAAGTCTGTAACATGAGCTTAACACCCAAGATCAGAGCAGAGGCAATGAAACTGCCCTTTTCGAACACCATATATTAGTTTTAAGGTCTTGAAGTTAATGTGACTATGGCCCCACCTATCTCCCCCAGTTTAAGTTCCTGAAGAGTTTAGAATATGTCTAAATATTTTCCATCATAAGGACTTTTTTCTGACATATATTTTATTATATAAAAATGAATGTGTTATGACAGATCAGAACAGAAAAAACAGTGGGAACAAAGGCTCTCCATACAGCAGATTAAAAAAAATTAAGCCAAGTTTTGAAACAAACACACAATATGTACAATAAGAAGCTACAAAAAAACAAGAGAAAAAGGAAAGCAGCAAGAGCAAAAACCTGTTTTATATGGAAATCCTGAAGGCTAGAACACAGCAATTTCCATGGACACGCAGGTAAGTTTTGAGAGAAGACATCAGAATCTGGTAAGACTGAAGGTCCTACCTAAATTAAGCTCTGCATGGGACTTCTCGTGAAGACCAAACAGCACAAAGACATAGGGAGCAACCATCACCTAGCGGAAGGAGTTCACGACTTAAAAAAGCACCTAGGCAGGTGACTTACTCAATACAGAGTAACTGGTTAGAGAGTTAATGCTAAGAGCAACAGTACCACGATCCTCACAAAAAAAACTAAGGCAGCCACTTTGTATCTAATAAAATCATAGGCAAAAAGAGAATGGCCTAAATACATATTTCAAAATTCTTCAAAAACACAAAGACAGCCAGAAAGTAACAGAGAATTAATCCTGCTCATGTCAAAAACATTAAGGACAGAGAACAGCTACAATGAATTTTAGCCTTCCTTTCTCTTCCTTTGCTATTTTGAGGTACACAGGTAACTGTTTTCTCAGTCACTTTCTCAGAAGAGATATGTTAAACTATTTACAATGGTTAAGACTATTTTGCCAAATAGTTCTGATAGAAAATGAATGGAAACCAGGAGCAACTACAAGTCTTCTTGGCTAAAAAAAGCACTACTTATATCGTGGAATTTTTTTCTCTTCATTCCTCAGACCAGAAAAAGAACATTTTTCTTAACAACTCAGAAGAAATGAGGTGTGACAAGTGCACATGAATATCACATTTATTAAAATTACAGAATTATTCTGTATTATTGTCTATAACACAGTGAACATTCTTTTCAAACATAGTAAAACAATTATGAAGTAAAAATCATTTAAAATCCCTTTGTTACCTCAACTTTTGCCAATCAAAAGGCAGTACTATAACTTGACTCCAACACTTCAGTCAATTTTTCATTCTCCTGTTTGCATTAAGCTGAATATAAGCACTGGAAAAAGACTTCCGATGGTATTTTAACATAGGTACTGACAAACATCTACATCTCATCTCACATCTCCCTGCACCGCTACGATTCCTCTGCACAGCTCTTCTGGAAAAAGACACTCAAAAGCAGCAAAGTAGTGGATGAGCTATTTCTGCGCAATCTGCTAAAGCCTATATATTAAAGAGCCTATTGTAGGGAAAAATTGAAAGACAGAAAGGAAAGCAAAAAGACAGAAAGGAAGGCTTGGTTGATTTATCTTCTTGCTTTAAAATTATAACCAGAAAGTGTTAAAAGATTACTTTAATGAGGTTTTTCTTCATACTCTCTCATCCTTCCAACCTCAGCTGTATCATGCATATTATAGTCCAAATTGGCTGCGTTTTCCACTTGAAAAGGTAACACAGAATGCCAACTCAGTTAAAGCTCTGTTTGGCTTTGTTAGTTGCTTGAAAAGGCAGTCATCTCTTTTCTCTATTTCTTTAATATGTTGCAAAGTTTTGGGCTTTTAGATTTCCCCCCCCAGTTTGGAAGGCAGAAGAGGGCAGAGCAGAAGAGGGTAGAGAACAGTATATTCTTTACTGTGAGAAGGCTTTACGCAACAACTGAGATAGGGAAGACTACAAAAAAAGCTGTTATTTATTCTTGGTATCTTGTATCTTAAGAAAAGGTAAAACATATCTGCCATACAGACTTGACAGAGCAAGTTTACATTTTATGAACTCAGATTACGAAGACCATATATGTGCAGACACCCATTTAAATCAGAATTGTTAAAAAAAATGAAACAAATCAAGTTATTTCACAATAGGTCTTTTTTCTTACAAAAAAAATTTTAAAATCTAGTGCTTCTTATTAGGAAGGACTGTAAAGGCAACAGATCTGTCTGATCAAGACTAAAGCCCAAAGCTGCTAAACTCTACAATTTATACCATCTCCTAGTGTTAAGAAATAATCTGAATGCTTTAATGTATTTAAAATTCATTTGATCAAATCTCAGCATAGATATTAAATAGAAATAAGCAAATTTTTAGATTTGTGCAAGGAATTAACTTGAAAAATATTCTCAGGTAAACCTCAGATGCTGGATTACTTTGGTGTGTAGAAGGCAATACTGCCTGACAATTAATTATCTGCTTGTGTGCCTTGTCATGAGTAAAGCTCCATCCTAGGTGATTTGGAGAAATGCTCCTGAGAACATTACATAGCATTTTCTGTCAGAAGAAAAGACCAGAAAAGTCTTAGCACCAGGACAATGAACACAAAACAGACAATTCATGGATAGATCCTTGCAAAGACCATAAAACAATCCTCAGTGGTGTAAGTTACTTTGTACTATAGAGAAACACTCGCAGTCTGGGGACACAGCCTTCTATGTTCCTAGGACACCTCCATTAAAAATGATGTACTCAATGGCAGAAATATAAACAGACATAGCAGCAAAAAACTATTTTAAGAAGTCTGGTAGGATAGACTGAAAATTTTCAGCTATCAAAACTGCAGTCATACAGCTTCTGTTTACGTTGTCCATACAACGGAAATTAGATATTTAGCACTGTTCTATGAATATAAGCACTGTTAAACATGGCAGCTTTCTTGAGACAAACACTGTCACTGTTTTCCCCACTACATCATGGCTACCTACCTTCTGGTACCTTTTGCTATCAGCACAATTGAGGAGTAAAGAAAAAGATCTCTCTCAAAGAACAACCTTGTTTCATCCACAGAGCTAAAACCGGTGTTCCTGGAACATTTCCTTCTGGGCACTCTTTATCCACACAAAGGAAAAAAACCAAAAAGCCACCCTTCACCATATATTACAGCAAGCAATTTAATGATCTGAGGAAAGAAAAAAAGCAGCAACTTTCACAGACTACACTCACTGTACGTGGCAAATCGTCATTTTCAAGGCACCAGATGCGCAATAAAGGAGACAGGGTAAAGGAAACAAAAAAACATTTGGTTATTTCTTGCTGAGTGAGTATCAAAAAAAGCTGTGCAATTTGCAGAAGTTATTTGTCAAGTAGAACAGTTACTCCAAGATGTAGTATCTATCACCTACCTTGTAGAAGGGCTCCATTTCTCTTGAAAAAGGTGCTTCCTGGCCAAATGGGTGGACCTGATGTGCTAAAGGGAATAAGAAACAAGTGTAAAGAAAATCACATTTGCATTATAAGTTGCAATTTTAAGTTACTATTTGCATGAATTCTGTTTTGTTCTTAAAGCTCATCTACCATCATGACACTTTTGCCTTCAAGCAAGGGTCTAAAATTTCCTTTTAAAAATAGGTTAATTTGATTCAAGATTGACATCCTCTTCACAAGGAAAAACCTCCTCAGCAGAGCACACACCCACACTCTCTTGGAGGAAGGGAGAAAAAAGCAATTTGGAATAAATAATAAAAAACCTCAAATCAATGTCAAATTATTTACTGAATTCTCAGTACAGCAAAATATATGCCCTTTCCCAAAGATACCTTCTAAAACCTCAAATGTTTTATGCCTTTCACTCAGCCGTGACAACACGCTGCCCTAGCTAATGCGTCTGCCCAAGACAGCCCTGGCCAGACACTGGGCAGTTCCCGCGCTTCACCCACCGAACCCCCTCACAGGCAGAGGTCCCCTCACCGCACCAGAAAACACAGCTCAACGCACTGTCCTCCAGCACCAGCACTGACACATCTCGGCCTTTGCCGCACTTGGTGACCACGGCAGCTCCTGTGAGACCCTGTCAGGGCAGTGGCCATGGGGGCAAGCCGGGTGCCTGGCAGGTGTCACTGCTCGCCTGAACCAAGGCCCTGCCCTGAACTCACAGAGGGCCACGTCCCTCTCCTGCTCTGCCTCCTGCTCAGGCAGAGGCTGCCAGAAGGTGATGACCTCCGAGAGGCCTCTCCTATGACAAGTGCAGATGAAAGCAACAATATTTCAAGCAGAGGAGAGGGAAGAGGAGCAAACACTGGTAGGATCATTTAAACTTTGTTTCCTTCGATGCCTTGGAGCAGCCCCACAGTGCTGTGGGCAATAGACTGTGGAGCATCTGCTCCAACAACCTGCGGTGCTAGCGAGCTGGAGAACAGGGGAGGCTGTGAGGAAGCTTCTCTCCAGTAGCCGCCCACCACCACCTCCCCCGGTGAGAGGACTGAGGTGAGGTGACCCTGCTCCTGCCCTGGCTGCAGGAGACAGCAGGGCCAAGCTGTTATTCTACACCCCCGCATCATCGCTGAGGACATGGTCTGGGAGGAAAAGCTGGGCACCCCACCAGAAGTGCGCCATTTTGCCTCTACAGTGGCAATGTGTTGCGATCAGCCTCTGAGGACCTAGTCCCTACCACCATAACTCTCCCCCTCCTGTTTTCTCTGGAACACAGTTAGGAAACATGGTGATGAAAAAGTGGCAAAAATGCGAATCCATAGTAGTGCTGAACGGACAGTGCTGGCGTGGAGGCTGCCGGGGGAAAGGAGTGGTGGGGGAGTGACCCCAACTCAGCTGAGCCCACTGAGCTGAGCCGAAAGGAGCCCAGCCAGACCAAGCCCAAAGGAGCGCAGGGGAATGGCTGGAAAGCGGCAGCACCCCTGGGACTGACCTCCAGCACATCAGAGCTGTAGAAGCAGCGGCACAGGCACCTGCGAGGAACTGAACCCAGTGGAGCGGCAGCACAGCCCGACTTGGATGACCTAGCTTTTGGGAGGTTTGCTTGTCACTGTTTTTAGTTGTTTTGGGCTAGGTGGCAGAAAACGCTATCCACAGGAGCCCCCTCACCATCTTGCCTGTGTTCTCAATTACCACAGGAATGCAAAGGAACGATCACCATATTGCCTTTGTCTGGGGGAAGGCACATGGATACGACCTACAGGGAGCACCCACCATCTTGTTTTTGTTTATGGTAGTGAATACCTTTATTGTGGATAAAATACCCTCTCTCTTCGTATACTTCTACTATTAATATTACTGTTGTTATTGTGCATTCTATTGCTTTTTGCTTTCAGTAAATTTTTATCTCAACCCATAGTCTCTGCTCTTGTCCCTCCCTTACCGGAAGAGGTGAAGGAAGAGGAGTGGTTTATTTGGAGTCTAATTTGCTGCTGGTGTTACAAACCACCATACACTTTTCCTAGCAGTGCTGCTGACTGCAGTCCAGGTGCACCCCTCCTTGCCCTATGGCACAGCTCATCCTCTCCATGGCTGTCTGTAGGTTGTGCTGCCCAGAGCAGGAATGTCACCACCACCACTCCCACTCCTGCTGTGTGGGCAATCCTCGACAGGAGATGCTACCTGTAGGATTTCACTGATGGGATCCAAGGGCTCAGGCACAGCGAGTATTTTAAAACCACAGTACCTGGGGAAAGTAACTATTTGTTACAGCATTATCAAGGCACATGGTAGAGACAGGCTGCCACAGAGTCTTTCCTGTGCTCAGGAAAAAGGTTTCAAAATCCTCTACAGCTTGAAGACAATCACAGGTGTTCTAATACGCTAAGCTTTTACTGAAATCAGCATCATGAAACTATGCTACTAATATATAGATAATTGCCCTATGTCCAAATTCAGGCACAATTTATAAGTAAGGGACTAAATATCCTTCAATAAGATTGCTGTAAGGCATTCTGCCTTTTTAAGGAGGTAATCCTTCCTCTACGGATGCAAAATGTGAACCAAGCCCCACAACCCATTTCTACTCAAAGCTACTTTTGTCTCTTCAGCTGACGATTGCTACACAAAATTCAACTAAATGAAAACAGGTGCTGTTTATTACATTGACAGCATTAGCAAAGTTCTGATAAAAAGCCATATAGAAAAAAACCATTGCTTCCACAATTATTCTGCAGATAGTCTTGTGCTAATAAATAAAAAATTCACCATGTTAAAATAAGGACTGTATATAGATCCAAAGCAATTACATGAGTAACAAAAACCTTCAATACTCATGAACAAAAAGGGAAATTGAGACAGAGAGAAGGAGAGAGAGGAAACAAAATGACCAAAAAGTTGAGTAGGTCTAATTCTAAGCGCTGGAAACCATGGGGCACACACTTGTCTGAACACATGCTCACTTCACAGTGTTTAATGCAACCTTACAGTAAGCACCTGCTCTTCAGTGTAGCTCCTCAACTCATAGGAAGGACAAGAGCTGTTGACGGCATTCACACTCCTGTAGGATTCACTCCTGTAACGTATGTTATGGTGCATCAGAGTCCTGCATAATCTCTGGAGCAGGACCCATCAGGCTACAAATGGAAAGCCATAGCAGTCTTGCTACTGTAGCGATTTGCCAATCAGAAACCACAGTATGGCAACTACATGCCTTTCAAAATCCCAAGAGAAAAAAAAAAAAAGTGAAATTCTGAGATGACACTGCAAAAGAAATTCATTCCCAGGTTGTTGTAAAGGGGTGGAACAGGGTTAAAGAAAGGAGTGGGAAAAGTGTATATATTTGAACAGACAAAATGTCTCCACTAGAGAAACAAAGCCATAGTGATTTATCTTCTTTTCCAATTTGAAAAAAGGTCCAGGGCTCTCATAAAAATCTCCATCTGATTCAGCACAAACGCACATGAACTGAGAAAATTAACTGTGTCTTCCCAGGGAAGGCAGTTAAAGAATTAAAGCATGCAAATAATGTACTGCAGCGACCGTCTAGCCTTTCGAGACAACGAACTTCTGTGTTTGCAGGGCTTTGCTGAAGTTTAGCTATGTCTGATCTGTGTTGGATAAATTTTTTTTTCTGTTCCCAAACTTTTGCATGTGAAGTCTCAGAGGGTATTAATTATTAAAACATATTTCAAGTTGACAAATCAGAGTTGAACTCTCTCTCAAAGTGTTCAAAAGTTGCTTCCTCTCTGTTCCAGATTAAGAAACCATTTGAAGAAGTTCATTCTTCTAAAGACCATCAATAAAAAACCAAAACATTTGGTCCATCCCAGGCATTTTTTCAAACAAATTGTTTCTTCAGTGTAGCCTGTAAGCTGTGAGAGAAGAGTGACTGGTTCTCCTACAGAACTAACAGTATATTCTGCATTTAGGCAAAATAAAAATGCAAAATCTGGGTTTATGGTTTTCTTTTGTAATCAGTACCTGATATAAAATTAATATTTATGCCATTAAATGCTAATGGTGGAAGAATTTTTCCCCAACTAAACACACTGACTAAAGTAATATCTCTCGGAAGAAAAGTAGTAAATAGTTTGAACTCTTATCTCACTGTGAAGAAACTTGGGGCCTACTACATTTTTGTAACGCGCACGTTTGGTCTGGCCTAACTTTGGGAAGCAGATGAGCACAGGGCACTTGCGGGGGTGGGTGGAAGATGGATCTCAATCAACCATAACAAGCTGGTATTTCAAGCAAACATCTTGAAAGAACAATTTGTACACTTTATGAATTAGACAACATGTGAAACATCAACAGTTACCCACCAAGGACCATTGGTTTGATTTTCAGAAAATACTATTGTTTGAAGCATACCCTCAGCCAACAGGATATCCAGGCTGCAACAGTATTCGTTGCAAATGCATAAAACAGGATCCAGGGGTACAAGTTCAGTGCACAATCCACCTCTCTCCAAAGCATAGTCACTGGCACTGTGGCATCTGTGCACCATCACAGGGAGCAAATGAAGGGTTCACAGCCTGCTGAACCTGTATCTCAGAGAACTGATGGGGGACGGTGTTTAACCCCTGAGGAACTGTGAGCCACCTCTGATCAAAGCCCACTTTTTCCATGGATGTGCTAGCAATTTTTAATGGCAAGTGGAACTTGATTTCCACTCAAGGCAAGTGATGAACTGTTCTTTCTCTGAAGACACAACCAGTAGGAAACTTTGTTGTGCCACTGGGCCCCAGGCATGGGAAGCTTCTTGACTGCAGGGATTTTTCTGAGGAAAGGCTTTTCCACAGGAGAATGTTGCTTTGCTGAAATCTAAAACACTCTACAGGAATGTGTTGATTTGAACACTGTTTCTGCTGGAAACCAGGCCAATATGAAGGCTGTCCAGTCAGTGAGGGTTCATGGCAGCTGGCCAGCCCAACCAGGAGCTCCCAGGGCATACAGAAGCAACAACGTGTGTGAGCCCCCCTGATTAATTATTTCTATCAAAACATATGGCAGACATTTATAAAAATCTTCAAAAGGTGCATAGGCTTCAAGAAACTTAAAAAAGGAAACATAAATCCTTTGTCTTCTGGAATTCACATTAGAGCAAGGAGACTGCAGTCTTAAAGCCAAGCACTAAAAAAAGCCAGAGTAAGAATTCTCTTGCATAGTTGCAGTATTTCACAACTATGCTAAAAGCTCTCACAGGCCTCTTTGTCAGAGAGGCTTGATTAATAGATTTTAAAAACCCAAACAACTAAAAATTCAAACCAAATTCAATTGTGTGGGACTACACACCACAATTAAGGGATTATGAAAATATAGAAGCCAGGCAATAAATACAGGCCAATGACTATGTTACCAAATATGTCCAGAGAGTGACAGTAAAAGCAGGAAGACACTGAAAAAGGGGAAAGCAAACATACAAGCCAACACCAACTCCTAATCACACATTTCAAAGGCATTTGAACCTGGGACTTATTAGCCCAATGAAGGACAGCTCATAGGAGAGGAAGGGAAACTGTTTCACACACACACCTTAGCCCACCATGTCCAAGAGGAGGTGGAATCAGCTGCTGGGGCATGGCTGGTGCCAAAGTACATCCTGGCTCTCAGGAAAGCCTAGACTACAGGGCAGGACAGCTCAGTAAAGCATAGAAATATGAACAGTGTCAGCTGTAAGCTAACAAGCTGTTGCACATAAAATACCCAACATAGTCTGCAGTAAGCAAAGAGCTGCTAGACCACAAACAGGCAGCAAAGAAACCAAGAATGTCCTCTCTAGCCCTTACAAGTGGCAAAAATGATGGGAACAAGAAAAGATGATTGACTGATGTGCCTCTACATCCAGCTCAACCCAATACACTGCAACCACCCCCCTTTGCCCTGGGGGAAATACCAGTTATCAGGACAGCTATACAACTGAAAATTCCTGGGAACAGAGGCTGCCACTGCCAAGTGAAGGGAAAGAAGGCATTGCTGTACTCATGCTGTAAGTATTCCATTACCAACCATCTGCAGTGCAAAATGCTTCTCTGTCAAGTCTCACCGACACCTCTAACAAAGAGTGAACTGAAGGAAATGTCAAGGACACCAAACCTAGAAGCAACAAACCATTTTGCCAAAGAGCAAGCAATGAAGCATCTTGCAGGCATAGAAACACACTTCAAAAAGCTTCTGAGAAGCAACTAAATCACAATTAGTCTTATGCTCAAGTTGCTGGTAACAATAGTTGTAGATGCCTTATCTGGATGGAGCCCATTAAACCCTTTATCTAGAGGCAGCAGGGAATGATGCTCTTGACAAGCACATTCAGTTCCGGATGCCAGCAGGGTGCAGACTGCTACTGTAAGGTATATAAATGGTTGTCCAACTAAGCTGGAAGACTTTGGTTTTTACCATTACTTGAGAAGTAAATTTAGGATGGTGCTGTAACTGAGGAAAAAAGCTTAAGTATGTTTTTGTGGGAATACAGCATTCCTTGATGCTGGAAGATGAATAGTACTTCCTTATGGCAATCACCCTGTGTAAGGCATGGGAAATGTTCCAAACTACAGCGGTGAGCAGCCTTCTTGGCTCCTGTGCTGAACAAACATGGTCTGCAGAGTGCCTGCTGAATGGCCCAGGAGGAGGTCACTTGGTCCAAACCACACTGCCACAAGCTTGCAGAGTGAACACAAGACAGATAGCAGCTCCTTCTGACTGGTGACTCTTCTAACACTTGTCAGCTCTTCACTGCTTGCACCAGAGACCTCACATCCTTCCACTGCTGTATCAGCTTCCTTTTCTACACTCAATTTTAATGCCATTACAGCATGGCGGCGAACAACACTACTGCACTGCAAAGAGGGTCTAATTCTCTCTGTGTATATAACCATAGTTGTTTTAATGAATTGATCACTGTCATTACACATTTTGAACAATACAGAAGTATTTCTTTACTGCTGGACCTGTAATACTTGTGTTTTGCTACTGAGGAAAAGAAAAAGTCTAATCCTTGCCAGCAGCTTGCTGGCAGTTAATATCGCAATTAGCAATCACCCAGCAACAAAACAAGCAAGCTTCCTCTCCAAGTAAAGTGAAAAAACCTCTACTAACCCAGGCCAATGACAATACATAAAAAAGAAATCTTGAAGGCTGGTGTTAAGGTATTTCCTGACTTCAATGAAAACTGATTACTTTAGAGATTTTAAATATATAAACCCATTACTCCATCTTCTCGAATTTTCCATAACTGACAAAACATTATTGTTAAAGAGATTTATGAATTCACAATGCAGATTTTTAATTTATGACTGCTAATCTAATATTCTGGCAATGCTTCTCTTTTCTCTGCAATTCTCTCTTTTACTGTCTCTCGGTATCTCTCACTTACTGCAACATGTGAGATCGAGACTTTAAGCTCCTAGATGGAGTCTCTCCTGGTTTCTCTAGGGTGTCTAACACATTTTCAAGCAAACAATAAAATTTTGATCCCTCGCACACTCTAAAGGAGTTTTCTATATGACACAACTGCCAGAGGGATTACATCTAAATTTCATTAAAGAACAAAGAAAAGTTGCTTGTGAAAGCCACTCAAGAACAAAATGCCTGAAAATAAAATTTAATGCTTTTTGAAGGATGAAGTGAAAAGTTGGTCAAATCTTTACATTCTCCAAATAGCTAAAGCCATTTCGCCTGCCACAGTCTTCACTGAAAATAAGTAATTAAGCAAGAACATGGCGTGGGGGGG
>VZTE01004401.1:125355-180030 GCA_013397775.1 Eulacestoma nigropectus
TAAAAAAAAAAAACTTCTCAAATTTCCAGAATCAGGGATAAAAATGGTAATTCCTAATTTCAAGAAAAACATGGTTATGTGTCCTTTGGAGCCCATCAGTGACTCTGCTGTGGTGCTCAAAAGGCCCCTCTCACTGCTGGTGTGATGTATGAAGCGTTCTTGTCCCCTCTGTGAGAGGGGCCAAGCCTGTAGCCTTCGGCCAGAACGTTGGTCTTCGCTGAGAGCTGAATATAATTTATTTATGGACAACACCACAGGGTTTGTTTAAATAAATAAAAAGATCATAATTTCTAGAGAGTTGGTGTTTCAAGAGAGATGGCTAGTTGAGGTATACCAGCCTCATAGAGCAAAATGAAAACATCTCATTAATCTGTGTTTAAATATTTTAAGATGCATTTTGTGAACACAAGATAATTCTATCTTGAATAGAACAGCTGAATATTGAAACAGTAGAAAGTTCAGATATATTTGAAAATTCATGGTGAGGCAACTGTCCCATGCTACTTGTAATTCAAAAAGATTTGTCTCCACTGGGAATTGGGAGAGGCTGTCTATCAGCCTCCAGTTCTAATTCTGCCTCTACCACTGAAATCACACAGCAACTCCATGCAAGTAATTTCATCCTTTCTGTCTGAATTTTATTTTTCTTCTTTTGTACTAAAAACAGGCTTACTGACACAGACTACATATCTCTGGAAGGAATTAAAGTAACAAATAGTAAAATTTGCTAGTAACAAATAGTAAAATAAAGTAATCGTTAAGTAACAACACAATAGGGGAGGGAATAGTCTTCTGAGGTGCATGTAGTTAAGGAGGGACCAACACAGCTCACTTCTAGAGCATAGCTGTTATTTGTTCCCACTTCCCTTATTTTGAAGTAAGGAAAAATACAAGGTTACTTCATATGCTAAAGTGCTCTGTTTCTCCTTATTTCACAACTGCTACTAAATGGTTCCTAGACTATCTGTCACTGGATGAATAACTGGTCAGGCAGGGGAAACATCAGAGTTATCTAAACTTGCTCCTGTGCTACAGAGCGTGCCTGTGCCAGCTCAAGCAGGAACCACAAGTCAGTGCCCTGAAGCCCAGATGAATAGAATATTCCATTTACAGACAGTCACTGGCCTCTGAGACTACAGAGGACTGTGGCCTCTTCTGGGCTACAGTAGCATCAAACACTGACCTGGCCAGCAGGGAGAAGTTTGATTCTCTTCTATTCTACAAAACCAGAAAAGAAGCACTTAAGTTTGCTGCTTCCATTTGCTGCAAAACAAGTGATGGGAAAGAAGAGGTTCATTTCTGGTTGCTTTTACTTGCTTACTATTGCACTGGAAGAAAAAAAATTCTTTATTCTCAGGTTCTGGAAAACAAATGAGTCCTAAAAATTGTCTATACCTAAGGCCCACCTTCACTTTAAACTTAATGTAAAGAGTTTGCTCTGATAGTTAATACTACAGTACAGACAAGGCTCCAGAGAATATCCACACTGACCACCTGAGCAACTGAATTGCAATGAAACGGCAGAGCTATTAACCAGGCACAACACTGTAATGTTCTTCTAAAAGAAGGATTCTCCCAAATCTAAACTGATTAATTTTTTTTAAAGCCCAAGGTCACACAATTGACTTCTGTTATTCTAGTCCTGAATTCTCCATTTATTACCTTGGAGAATTTCAAACAGCTTTGCTGATAGACCTGCCCGGATTTCAGAAATATTTCCTACATGAGGCTCCTACTCACATCTCTAACCACAGCGTGTCAGTCAACTGGACTTGGGAGTAACAATATGCACACCTCCGCTGGAACGGCTCATCACCCATTCCTGAGAACACACCACTTGTTCATTTCAAAGACATCAACATACCTTGAACATGCACAAAGTTATAAACATGTGCATATGCAAAAGGGCAAATCTGATCTCAAATGAAACAGAAATAGATGGGAAAAAGAGGGGGTGAGGCCTTAAAGGGGTGGGGTGGGGGGGGGTGTGTGTGTCCTCCGCCAACTGCTTCATGTTGCTTGCTGAAATTCTTGTTTACCCGGAATGGTGCGATTCCCCATTTTACCAATTTAAGTACTAAGGGAACTTAAAACTAAGCATGACCCGCAGGCTGCTGCCAGTATGAGCTCCCCCTCCACCACTTGCTCAAAGCCAAGGTGCTTACCAGCTGAAATTTTCCATACTTGGTCATTCTCATTAATCTTGAATGAATGTGGTTCAGATGATTCAGACCTAATCTGGCTTCTGAAATTACAGCAGCAGAGGACAAACCAAATGTTTAACCTCTCCCCTGGAACATTTAACCTCTCCCGGATGCTGAGGGTATTTTTCCCTGGGAAGCTTAATGTGCTTATAGGATCTGCAACACTGCTCCAGAGGAGGCTGCAGAGATTTGTACTCACTGGGCCATACAACAAAGTGTTTCATGCACACGTCAGAAATTTACGTAAAAGCAGAAAATATGATGATGATGACGATGATGATGACAACAGCAACAAAACAGAAGTTAAGTATATTTGAAAAGCCTCAATTACTTACTTTATCATCTCAATTCTACCTCTTCATGTGTATCTATTACACGAGTCCTGCATGCAATGGTCATACCCTTGTCCCCGAGAAGATCTGAGCCTGAGGACCATACCGCACAGCAAGCAAGGCGCTCAAAAGATAAATGATAGTTTGTGGATGCTATCATCAACAAACGTTAATGCATAAATAACGTGTTATCCTTAGAGATACATTTTTAGAAATAAACTGCTAAGGCATAAAAAATTTAGTACCAAAATGTGTCAGTTTTCACTCATTCATATTCCCAAGATTCTTCCTTTTGAAGAACTGAGAGTTGTAGTTTAGGAATACAGGAGATACACACCAATACACACATAAAAAACCGTACGGCACCCAACAACGGGGCTGTTTCACCCTGGGGTCTGGGTCTACAGACGCAACAAAAGGGACAGGAGAGAATATAGCATTTTTTGCATTCAGAAGCATTGTAGAGACACCACCTATATCAATTCTCCCACCCACGGAGCTATAGAGAAATCATTTCCATTCAGACAAAGGAAAACATACACACAGAGGTAACAACATATCTCCAAAAACACCCAGTAAACAGTGGCAGAACAGGACCAGCCCTCAGACACTCCTCTCAGCTCCTGCTGACAACCCAGAACCCATACTGCTGTTTTTAGGGCTCCTCATCACTGACTCACATTAGCTGCACCTACAATAGCTCAGCTTTTCTCCTAAAGGCATCCCGAATGTTTCGGGTTGGCTGCAGAGGAAATTAAAAGCCGAATTCTAATATGCCCTCCACTTTACAATAAATTTAAAGCAAATGGCACAAGTTTGACCAAATTGTATGCTATCAGCTCAATCCAGTCAGGAAAAGATGAAAATTTTCCACTTATTCTTGAGAACTCTTCAACTCAACAAGGCCTCAAATTCAAGGGCCAGAGCAGATGAAACCTCACAGATACTTACACTGCAGAAGTCCCCTCCCTCTCTACAGCCTCTGCCAAAATGAAGAACCCCACTGAACTGCGGTTAGGAAGCATGCATGATTTGGACTTCCCTGGTCTCCAGAACATGAGTGCTCCTAGTTAATTTTACAGGAGCAATAACCACAGCACCCAACTTCCAGTACCTTCTACTTAAAATTTTCAAAGCAGAGCTATGAAATAAAGAACTTCATTCATTCAGCTCACCTAACTGTAGACAAGTACTCAGAGGACCTTATTTTGACCCATTTTAGCCACTTTCATTTAACAGAAAAATAAACCTCCACCTGTAATGGGAAACAAAATTCAGTGTGCATCCTTATCCCTAATCCTTACCTCTATGAACAGCTGTTCAGCCTGTTGAGAATACTAATAATTCTCTCAAGTTACAATCTTATCTACATGAATGAAGGAACTCAGTGAGGAAAAGAAAAGCTGACCTCCACAGAATTTATAGTGAGAAGTCTCTCTTCTACCTTTAGGTCAGTGATTTCTTGTAAAACTGATGAAGCTGTATCGCTAAAAAGGAGACTAGCTTTCCCAAAATTGTCTTAAAACATTGTCATTTCAACAAATCTCAGCTTCCTCGGAGGAACCCATGATGTGGTCTGTCTCCCTCTGCTGCTTCTCCTCAGCTGTTTGCGCAGAAGTTGGATGGACTCAGTAAGACAAAGCTTTAACTGCTCACCACTTGGGGACTTGCAATAGAAAGCAGAGGTGTAGGAATAAAGGATATATGAAGAAGGTGAAGCTTTACAATTGCTTTTGCAATGAGATGCTTGTTTCTACATCTCTGCTTTATCCGCTGTGATTCCATGTGGTGAAGATTGAAAAAAATCATTTTGAATGTGAAAAAAACTCACAAAAAGTCACAAATATCAGTTTCCTTTTTCCATGTATCTTTACAGCAGTTTGTTAGCAACCTTTTGCCAAAACACAAAACCACAGAGGGAGAGTCTAGGCCATCTACTCTTTCTTGGTAAAGCCCAAGGAAGTTCCAGAATAAACCTAAATATAGCAGTTCGGCAATCTTCAGTGCCCCTCCCTGAACAGCTCTGGTTTAGCAGCCAGTGGAGACCACAAGTTCTCCCCTCAACAAACCAAGAGGTTCTGGGAGGTCCATCGGCTGGTGGGTAACTCCAAAACCGGAGGTATTTCACTAATGAAAAGCACAATCTTTGCAGGCACCAAAAGGAGCTGCTAAGGATGGGCATGGTTACCTACCAGATACTCTGTAATCCTCCTTTCAGTTGAATCGGTATCTGCCATGCAGTTGCAAAATACCCTTATTAATGTTAACTAGCAAAAATATGTTCAAGAACGTATACACACTCTCTCTCTGTGTAATTAATCCCTGGAGTAAAGCTGCTCCTTGGATCACTTCAAGTATAGAAAATCAGTGAGCGAGATTACAGGAAACAATTACTTATGGTACACTGGTGTTTAGAAAGAGACAGTGACACCCTGAACCCCTAGACAGCACTTGAGCCCTCTAAAGCAGCAAATCACAGAAAGTATCAAACTATGCTTTTCAAACATCAGATGACGCAAGCTCGTTCATTCTAGTGAAATGATGCTAATCAGTCATAAAATGAATGGGACAGAATCTTTTAAACATACAAGACATAAATAATTTATAAAGTATCCGTTTACTACAACCAATTAAGCAGAAATATTTTCTTCACGTGTCAGTGTAAATTCTGACAAACTGAGGAAGGAAAAATTGGAACAAATTACTTTGCCAAACCATTCCACTTAATTCTCATGTTGGTGGTTTCACTGATAGTTAAGCCTTTTTTATAAAGTCACGTGCAGAAAATCACTGAATTTTCCAGCCAACACACAAAGGGCTAATAGTAAATACACATGAATTGGAAAGCAGCAAGCTCAGCTATTTGCAGGACTGAACCATCCAGACAGCTGCCTCTGCTACATGTGGCCAATACACCTGTGCTTCTCAGTTCAACTGGAACATGCTCAACCAACAACTCTCCTTTAGAAATCCCTGCACCTAAATTTCAGAACACAGAGAAACATGACTCGAAGCAAAGCAGCCTTGGATACCTTCAGAAGAAACTGCTGTCATCTCATTCCATTCTTAACCCTTTTTAGAGCATTTTTCTGTCCTACTCCTAAGAGGACCTGCCACTCTGTTGTCATTACCAATCCCTGTTTATAAACCATCTCCTCCCCCACATTAGCTCCTCTGCTGAATCTATTTTTGGGTTTTATTATTGTCTTTATTCTATTTCAGAAATTTTATGGTTCATTTGTACAGCCCTTAGCATCTCAGCATGGGATAACTTCACAAGTCTTACTAAAGCTATTTACACAAATCCTATAGACAGGACAAGGGCCTGTGTTTCTTCATCAGCTTGTGCGGAAACTCCGCTGACGGGTTGATCTCCCAGTCTCCCTTTCTCTCTTTTCTGGGAGGGACTCTAGATTAGGTTGTGAAGGCTAGAAAGCAGCAAGCCCACTAGATTATGCGAGAGAAGTATAATGAAATAAAAACAAAATGGACACAAATTTAGCATTTAACAAGGGCTTTGGATGGGAACTAAGATACTCGGTTATAAACAAGTCCAAAGATTAAAACTCAGCTCAAAGAAAGGTATGCAGAATGCACTATTTTAATGGCTTTGTCTAGAGATAAAGGGTCCCTTCTTTTAAAGGAAAGGTTATTCTCTGTGTGTTCCCCAGACAACCCAATCTTGCCCATTATTCTGGGTACAGTAGCCTGAGTGGCAAGATGATGCTTGCTAACCTCTCAGTGCCACACTGGAAAACAGCTTTAAGCATTGAACTTAGAGGTCTTTTCAAACCTTAATGATTCTATTATTTGCCTATGAAAGAAGTTTTAACAAAGGCTTACGTGAAATGCAGAAGGGAAATCAAGAGCATGGCAGAACTCATTACACCTTCATGATGAGAAACTTCCCTAAACTTGTGGGCACACTGAACTGCAAGCAAAGCTTTCAAGCCTGCCTGCATAGATGTTTCACACTAAGAAGTTCCACTGAAAAAGTAAAGAAAGAAAAAAGCTGGTAATGCGTAACAGCTGTGTGATCCTTACCCAACTATTGACTCTAAGCCACCCCAAGAGAAACAGCTTCCCTCTTGGGAATGGCAGAAGTGTCACTATTTCATGCCATCTTGCATGAATAGACTGCATCAAAAAATTTCCTATTAAGTTCACAATGTCTGTAATTCTTCTTGGTAATTACCCCTTTCGCAATTCTCCTTCTGAGGCAGAGGAAGAGAGAAGACCTCTCTTTCTGCTGTCTCCAAGCAAGCTCCAGTCTTCAGTCCCAGACCATTACGGTGTTACATGAGTGCATTTTGTGGTCTCTTCATCAGGGCAGCAAGGCTTAGTGCTTGCTTCCCTCTCCAATGAAGAGAACGATGCTCACCACTATGCCACTGACCGGAGATGGTGCTTTTAACTGAAGTAGGAACTGCCTGATCTGCATCTCTGAGCAGGCCAACAAACAAAAACTGGCACTGAAATTCATCTGTAGGATGGGTTGTGAAAGGGTGACTCTAGTGCCAGTTTCATAGTAACCACCGGGAAAAAAGTTTCCCCAAAGGAAAAGAGGGAGTTCAATCTGCCTTCTTTTCTTGGCTTCCCTTTTAAAGAATACAAATAAGCTTCCTGAAAAACAACAGGCCTTTTGATGAGGCAATAGTTTTCCTCCATGTTTTTGTTTGTTTGTTGAAAACACTTGGATTTCACAGGAAGCAGTAACAAACGCAACCAGGGATCAACTTAGTTAAAAAACCTTAAAAATCAACAGGACACACATCTCTTGCTTCAGCCACTAAACTGGATTGTCTCACTGGCTCCAGCAAAACTGCTGAATTATTTCCCTAACAAAAGAAAGGCGCTTTTAGGTCCTATAATCTCATTTCAAATCCTTTTACCCACTCCCTTCTCTTTTTGGCCTTGAAATTGCAATCCTCTTTCAGGACTAATCTTGGGACTAATTGGTGCCAGTACTCCAGTTTCTCTTGCCATTTTTTCCCCTCCCTACCGCATTGTTCAGGTGCCGAAAAGGACAGCAGGCCAGGGTTCAGTGCCCCTATAATGAATCTGTTCCTACAGAGTAACTGTTAATAATTAGCAGGAAGCATTTTGTCTTTAAATTGCACAGCATGAGCAGCACGATTTCACAGAGCCAGAGAATTGCTTCACTGTTGCTCATGAAGCTCCCCAAGTTTTGTGGGTGATGTGCGGGCTGGAGGGCAGTGTGCACGGTGCCAAGCCTGGGCCAAGCCTCCCAGCGGGGCACACTGGGTGGCACAGGCAGTGCCAGCCTCTCCAGAGCTCCCCGTGGCAGGAAGGAGGGAAACAAGGAGTACCCTGCACACATTACCTGCAGCAGCTGCCAAGGAATGTGTCAACGTGATGGGACTGAGTTGGTGTGGTTAAAGGACAGTCTGTGTTTTAAGAAATATTCCAGAATACAATTCCCTGAAGAATAACAAGCAAAGAGGAGATTTAAGAAAGCCTGCTACTTTTCAGCTCATGACTGTATTTGCAGGTAGTGCCAAAAAGGAACAATTACTTCTCTTACCAAGGCAATAGCAGTGTTGACCGTTTTCCATTTTCTGACATTGTCTCAGACTTGGAAGCAAGATTAGTTTTTCTGTATTTGGAAACTTCAATCTAGGAAGTGCATTAAAACAAAACCATAAAAAAGCTGTTTCCAATGGATATTTATTTCCAGCAAACCTAAGGGTAACCTTGAGTTTTGATTCAGGCAAAATAAGCCAAAAGCTTCAGAAGTTTTCAAAGCTTCAGAAGTTTTCTTTGGTTTTTACATCACCAAGTGTACACATTAAGTTTTGACACTTTGATATTGTATAGTGCCTTCTACCGTCCTGAAGCTGAAGGGCAACACAAGAAACTCCACCTGAGATACACACTGCTTCTATCGTGCCCCCTAGCAGTGCTCTGGAGTTCAACCACAACTGGGACTAAATCCACACTCCTATTCACTAATGTCTTTAGACATCTGCAAGGATATACGTTATGAAGAACGGATTAGCATCAAAAAAGGAAAATGATACAACTTGCTTCACTCTCCTGAAAGATCAACACTTCTTGTGGAGCATCAGTGGGAGACAAGCTGTCAGGTGTCAAGACTCCTGCAGAAGCCAGCACACAAGACACTGAAGTCTCACTAGATTTAGGGAATCTACCATTACTGCAAAGAGGCAGCACCAAAGATACATGCGTAGAAAGAAATGCTCAGCCAGCATCTCACTACCACTGGAGAAAAAAGCAGTCTGTTACTGCAAGAACCTTCTAGAATAGTGTGGGTATATAACTGTCACACAGTAAGAACACATCATTTATCTACAATCACAGAAATTGATAGCAAGTATGAACACAGAGCTAAAACTACTGATAATTTTTCTTTGTTTGCACCACAGCTTGTTATCAGGTGGTGTCTCAGTGGCTCAGTTAAGATGGGTAATAAGTTAAAGGTAATAAGTTAATTCTGTAAGTATTACCGTCCTCAGAATGCTAGGTTCTCCCACCACACTAAAGCCATCCACAACACAACACCTTGCTGAGGAATTCATGTTATAGATCAGCTGGAATAAAGGCATTCAAATTGTCCATTTCTTGAAAACGCAGTTTGCAAATGTGCTCAGGATCCATCATTTATTTCTGTTTGCCTTTGTGTCACAACTTTCAGACTAAGGGCTCTCCTCAGGTCATCCAATTTAGCTTTCTGCCAGCAGAAAACTCTTTCCTACAGTCAATTTTCTAGAATTTTGAGTGTGCTTTTCAGCACTCTACCAGACAGATTTCAGACAATTTCCTTTAAGAGAGTAATTCAGTCTAATAAGTTCATTATTTGCACTTGGTCAGTGACCAAGGAAAGGTAAGCCAGGGTCTGTGTATTTGTTTCCTTCTCATATACTATTAAAATGGGAAGTTTTCCGCCCTAGTGTCAAAATCCGTTCACAACAGCAACACAACAGCAGCAGAGAGTCATTCCCATGAAAATCAAGCAATTGCATCTACAGAGAGATATTATTAACTTGTTCATGGCATCAAAGCAACCTCCTTTTTCTACACTGCAGTTTGAACCCTGGTAATCGGAAGATAGCAAGTGAAGATCAGTTCCTGTTGCCAGTCCCCTCTCCTCAGGTCAGAGTCCCTGGGTAGTGTTTGTCTGTTTCAGTGCGGCCCAAATGCCTGTGCCAGCCCAGGCTGCTGCACTGCTACTGCATTAGAACATCAGGCTGAAAGATGCAGCAGAATGCTGAGCTGTGCCATGCAAATGACCATTTCTCACCAAGCTTGTGAACACCAAGGAATCATGAAGTTGAGGTAAAGCATTTTTTTTCCCCAAATATTGCTTTACCTGGCACTGGAAGACTTTTCTATAGCATTTAAGTGACTTGAAAAAACAGGTTTGCAAATCAAGAAATCTTTACGGCAGGTTTGTAGCAAACACCCACCAGATTATAACTGAGTCAGTACTACGCACAATGATGCCTCCATGCTTTTCTGGAGAGAAACTCTGCTTTGGGAGCCAGGCGTACCATAAATTTACTAGCACAGCACTGTGCCATCTCAGTCAGATTTTGGCTCAATGATGTGTTTTCACTGGTAGCAATGCTTCAAGAAAGCCCTCGTCCTTGACAAGCCCCAATATCTTAAAAAACCCCACAACAAATCACCAGGATCACGCTTACAGCACAACTACACAAGTGTCTTCACCAGCACAGTTTGCTATTGTACAAGGGCAGCAAGAGCATCTTAAAATGACTTTGCAAAGAAAAAACTAAGAAAACACGCCAAAACCCCCCCAACAAACCTCCAAATCAAAGCCCAAAAGCAACCCTCTACTGAACAATCAGATGATACTGCTCCGAGGGTCCTCAAGGCTCAGTGACAAGTCCAAAGAGCTTGTGAAAAGTTTCCTCTATCAGTTTGGGGGGGTTAACTGATCAGACAGCAACTGTTAGTGGGGTTTTTAACTACAGTGCCTGAGAGTGCCACCCACAGAGTGCCAGCTACTCTTCTAAGGCACATCTCATATCTCTTATGTCCATCGCAGTGAACCAAGGATGACAAACAGGCACAGAAATAGGCAAAAATTGTCTTTTTGGTTTTTGGGGATTTTTTGGGCTGTGCCACTCAACACAAACCAAACTCCTACAGCTCTTGTTCCATATAATTACAAAATATAGAGCTCATCAATACAAATTACCCCATTTTCAAAGCAGAGTTTTGATAGCAATATCCCCAGGGTGACAGAAAAAGACCAGCTCTAATACTTCCAGGGGAAATTTCCAGTTTCTTTTTCCCCCCAAATCTGGCCAAGTCTTCTTCTACATATGATGGCAAAAGCAGCAAAATATACTTACTAACCAAAAGATCTACATCACTTTAGCAATAGAGCTGACTGTGGCTCTTAAACTATCATGGAATAAATGAGTTTGTATAAAGCCTTCCTTTTACATTATATTATACTTGCAAGTTTCAAAATAAAAGCTGGCTACTCCAGAAGCTTTGTTTGTTCTTAATTCCCTTAAGTTGAGAAAATTATTTCATTCTAATTAATTGTTTTATTTATTTTTTTAATCTCATGAGAAAAAACGGTCTTCATCTTTCATATGTAAAACAGCTAAAGAGAGAACAATTTTTTATACAGAAAAGGAACTCCAATTAATAGAGATCTTAAATACTTGGGGAGCTGTTATGAATTTTGCCATTGATCAGACAGCTGCCTGAAAAAAAAGCGTCTTTTCAGGAAAGTTACATAATTAAAAGTAACCCAATTCCTTTTTCTTTGTGTTTTTTTCTCCATCTGCTTATCCAGATTAAACATGAAAATTAATGAAACCCAAATGATGTCAAATTTGCTAAATTTACATTTCTTTTTCATATACTTTTACTGGAACCTGCATTCTGCATCGCCATCAGTTATGAATTCCCAATGCTCCATGGACATTTGAAAGCATTGTTACATTTTTAATAACCCAACCTTCAGTATCTGCATTACTATGCAATTCATTTTTCCAAATTCCATATATTCTGTCTTAAAAATCACCACCCTCACCACCATCACACTAGACTAAACCACAGAAGTATACATACTTCTAAACACTGAAGCGGAAGCATCAAAAAGAGCCTGTTCTGAGCATCTTAGCTTTTCAAACTAACCTTAGGAAGTTCTCCACCAAGCCTGTAACCACCGTTGAAATAGAATTTCTTTTGGAAGGATATATAATGCAATTGTAATAAAAATAGTTACAGAAAAAAAGCAGTGAGAAGCGTAGAGCTCTGCAATATTTATATCACCCAGGCAGACAACACAGAGAACCCATCAGTGAGGTTAAAAACTGCAGCACAGAGAACAACTGACAACAGCAGTCAGGTGTAAGGGGTCATAAGAAACAAATGCAAAAACCTACAAGCTGTATAAAATTGGACACTGACTACTACCTTTAAAAGTGGGCAGAATAAAAAAATACCGTTATTCCACTTTTACAAATAAAGTCCATGTAGTCCTGATTCTAATACCAAAAATATGTCATACAAGCTAATGAAAGGAAAATTGAACAAGTGCACGCATGCTGCAGCGAGCCAAGAAAGAAATACATTTACAATTGTATTAGCAAGATGCACTGGCTGTGCTACCTTGGATTCTTTAAGAGCAGAGCAACAAAAAAAATACCATACATAACTGCATCATACATATGAGCAGCCAGTGAGTACTGGCAATTAACGGGAGGAGATTGCCAACACAGCAGAAATGAGTCAGGAGGAAAAGAAAGGAAAGATCTTTTATAAAGCTCTGATCCACACTCATATCTGAGCTAGCCAATCTCTTCAGTCATTTGCCTTTCACAAAGGAATAAAGGATCTTACAGCATGGAGGTGGAAACCATGCTCCCTTGTAAACAGATACACAGGTGTATGTGATAATGCAAACAACTCCACCCCACAGACAGAGCTGGGCTGCAGCCCTACCCACGCTCCTCTTCTGGTATCTCCAAGTTATTCATCAACAAAATGAACTTCCCTAACGTGTTTGCTAGTCAAACTGCTTGCACAAACCCACTTCAGACTAGTTGTCTCAACCAATTGTCCTATCATTGTTCCCTGAGTATTTGCTCTTTAGTAATGAAAATAGGTCACCTGCCCTAAAACAGTACATTTTGTTTCTACCGCAAGAGAGAACAGCTTCCCTGGCAGCCAGGCTGCCTTTTGACATTAAAAAGTACACTGCGGTATACACACATACCTGTGCACTGAAACCCCCGGAGATGTGCACATTCATATGCAGTCATAGGGAAAAAAGCCTCAGATACAAAATGGGGAATCTTATCTAAAGTATAACAACATGAAAACCACCAAACTGGATGAGACCCACAGCCTGTTTAGTCCAGGGTTTCTATGACCTAACGCCAGAGATTAATTTTTCACAGAAAGTGGAAGAGCAACAAAACATAGCACAGTAAATTTGTGCTTGCTTCTACAGCCCATGTGGACTTGAACTACTGGAGAGACTGATTTAAACCTAAAAATCCCACAAGGACTAGTATCCTCTTCCAGATGCACTTGTACTATCTGTGGATGTAGTAATTAAACAAAATTCCACCTTTTGTGGGATTACCACTTAATCATTAACCTCAACATTCTCCTGTGGTAACCACTAAGTAATTTACAGCCTGCCTAAGCCTCCCATCCTCCTTTAATAAACCAGTAGCAAAAGAAAAAAACACCCAAAAAACCAAACAGGTTCACAATTCAGAAAGAGGACAAATGCCACCAGTAAGGATCATGTGCATAAAGATTGCTCTCAGGGGCACCTGGAACGGAAAGTAAGCCAAAAAGAGTTTCTTGAAATCTACCTAAAAACATGGCCCCTGAATTCTCACTTGTTTTTTGCTGTACCAAAACTGCCTGACAAAATTATGGGGTTTCCAAAATAAAGTCAAAACATCTGTGAAAAAATACAGTACAGATAATCAAATATAACCTCCAGAGTTTCATCAGAGCTTTACTGAAATAGAACAAGAAGTGCAAGTACTGAGCACTTCTGTTTTGCAAGGAGAAAGGGGAACAACCATTTTATCAAGCCACTGTAGCACTGGACACACTGGAGACGTACCTCTCACCTTCCCTTCTTTTACTCCAGGACAAACAGATGAACGTGTGAGGAAAACAATCTGTGTTCCCAGCCACTGAGAACTTTGAGGAGAATGGAAATTTCTCTACTAAGGACCTTCAAACACCTCCAAAACCAGTTTTTATGTAAGTACTTTATTCTGATGAAACAAGCAGCTTGATTTTTTCCAAGTCAAAATTCAAAACCCAAGTGAAAATAAGTTTTTGTACTAAGAAAGACTCTATGCTTTTTGTTCCAAAAGTTCAGAGAAAGATGTTTTAATACCATTTAAGCCCGTTCTGTTTTTATTCATCTGAACCCTGGAGGTTCCTGTGAAAGGAAACAACTCTATCAAAACCTGCAAGTTTTATTCCTACAAAAGTCAGTTCCATCAAAATAGGAGGAATATCACTTTTACTTAGGATCATACAGAGGGCAGATTTGCATATACTGAAAACTGGATAAAACAGGAATCCAGGTGTCATGGTGATAGAGTTATAAAAGCCAGAAAAAACATGGTCAGTAATCACAACCTGCATGTGACAACTCCAGCCTTGAGCTGAGGCTTTCTGACACCAGAAGTTAAGTCCTAACTTATGATGACAAAAATCATGATTCAAGCATTCAAATACTAACAAAAGAACTTATGCCAAAACGTACTTTTTTTCAAACGAATTAATAAACCTGCCTTCTCCAGAAAGAATACTGAACTATATAGAGATACTACACTACCACCATACAGCAGCCTGTATATACACATACACATATGGACAACACACATCACAGAAAAAGTGGATTGGTCAATAAAGATTCAAAAAGACTAACCCACTAAAACTTGTTTTGAGCTTTTTATCTGAAAACACATAGATACTGAAGAAATAGGACATCTGTGCTTTAAAAAAAATTCACAGAAAGACTGATTGATACTTTGAGAAATACTGGGTCTAATACACAGGCAGAGATTATTATACACCCAACACAGGTATGAGATGAAACTGCACTCTCTTTTAACTCTGTGTATAAGATAATTGGAAACACTACTGGGGCAAGCATGGCTTAGTACACAGGTGACCCTTATAACTGAGAGATGAAGGAATCAGAGGATTTTGTTCAGGACAAAGACCAGCTGGTCTGCGAGGTCCAAAGGTAAGTCTACCTTCCTCTGAAGTTCAAGGCCTTCCCAGCTGGCCCAGAGCCCAGGCTGAGGGTCCACCATCTAGCTCAGTTTTTTACCTCTGCTGGCTAACACAAGGCTAGATGGGCCACCTCAATCACCTCGATGCCACCTTGCTGGCACTCTGCACAGTCATACTGTAAGCAGCAATGAAATGTGTTCCTCTTTTGCACTGCTTCCCACTAACACTATGCAGAGAAAAGAGGAAATGGTTCTCACTGGCCATGTTCATCTCCTGGGACATTTCTCTATGGACAACCAGGATTTTTATGGCACATCTGTCACCTTCTGTTATGACCTGGGAAGAAGATGGGTCACCCACAATCAGTTTCTACAGCTTTTGGACTTAAGTGGACTATCCCAAGTCTGCTTGGCCTTTTCCCTTAGCCAAGGCCTTTGAACCTGTGTGCAAAACTGACATTCTCAAAGAAACATTACATATGGAACAAATTGGTTATGCAAATATGAGGAGTTTTGCATAAACTACAACAGCTGCCTCACATTTTAAACGTGTTCTCTATTCCCTAAGATATATTAAAATGCTAGGTGAAATGATGAAAGGTCCACATAGGCTTTTGTTTAAGACAGAGCTGCAATTCTTGGAAATAGTCAATGCCCTTTACTTTGAGTTTAAACAAATATTAAATAAACAATAAAGAGGTAAACTGTAGAATGCCTTAAAATCATAACCACTACAAGTAAAGCCATCCCTTACCTACTGCTTGAAAGATTCTCAAGTTATCTTAATATTTTTTACTCTTAGTTAATCACTATTAGCATAACATTAGAAACTGTTCTATGAACGTCAGTCTTACAATAGAACTACAAGTAACGTGACTTTCCCTGTCAAGTTTTCTTTGTACAAGCATCAAAGGAAAGTCCAATAACTAATAGACAAGTGAAGAAAATATAAAAGAAAAAATAAGAGCAAGATTAAAACGAAATTAAAAAATTTAACTGGAGTTATGGAAATATAAAAAAACCCTAAACTTTTCTTAATCCAACAGCAATAAGATGTGACACACTATGATACTATTTGTGGCTTCCCAAGCTTCATGAGTGTTTTCAAATGCAGAAGTCAGACAATTTCCACAGCTGTAACATGATTAACAAACACAATGCTCATGTTGGCCACTGTTCATTGCACAAACACTCCTTCCTGAGTCTTAATTTTCAACTATTAAAACTTCAGTGAACTGTAACTGAACACTGCACAGGCTTCCCCATCCACACAACTGCTGCAGTTGTCACAGTGATGCAATGGCTATTAATGGGATGAAGGTGAGAGATCGGCTCACACTGCCCAGGGACCAAAGGCGAGGTGTCCCTCACACCCTCTGCTTTCTGCTACACCACACAGCTCATGCACTGTGCAACCCTGCCCCACCCGCACCAGCACACACTCCGGGGACAGCAAGGAAGAGGGATGAGGAGCTGCAGAAGAACAAAGTTTCAGAAGCACGGCACCCACATGCTTCAAGTTTCTGCAGTCAGCAACTCACAGCCCTGTCAATGAGGCCACTCTAACAATTTTGATACAGAAACGTGGAGGGCTACAGAGGGTTTTACAAAGTAACAGAAATTTCAAACCACATCCCTAGACTTTCTTTTTCCCATGAACTGAGTGGAAATATCTATGGTACCATTTCAAGTTATCTTTGGAATAAGGCTATATTTAGCTACAGAAGGCACAGAGGAGGGGAAAAAGAGCCTAAGAAGTCAAGTAACTGGAAAGATGGTTCAACAAATGGAATTATGAAAAATAACAACATAAAGCAAGGAGCTGGTGCTTGCCTGGCATCTAGAGAAACATGACAGACTAAGGACCCTGCTTTACAGTACTTTACCAAAAGTCTACACAAAAAAAGGCTCAACCAAAACTTCATGTATTTGGCAAATGGAAAACTTGACATTTCTTCTATTTTGGGGGTATGAAAGAGAAAGAATTGAAAACATTTCAGCTGAGAAGGCTCAGAAGCATTTCACTAATTTTGAGAGGAATGAAAATGTGATTAAAGGGTTATGTGTATCTCTACCAGCCATTCCTGCATGAAACTATTGTGTTAGAGAGATCAGATTCAGACTTTCTGCTCTTCTTTTTCTATCCAGGATATGTGGCCACCTTTCCCAATCTATCTTTCTTCCTTCCCCGTCCTTCATACTGTAAGGTGTAATAAAAAAAAAAAAAAAAGCCTTTTAAAAGGTAAGAAGAGTTGATCTGTTTTGTTTCCTGAAACTATGTTCAGTGGGATCACAGAAGTCTAATGGTTAGAGAACTGATAAGAATATGTTAGAAACCAAGTCCTGGATTGGCAAATCCTCAAATATTTATGCACTTAGCAGTGCATTCACTCAAGCAAAAGCTCTCTTTGCTATTCATACCTGACACCAAACTAAACCAATATTATCTAACTTGCCAGAAAATAGAAATAAAGCAGCATAATCCCAAAGTATAGATGCTCTTCAAATTAAGGTATGTGATGGTGGCAGAGGGCACACTTTAGAAGAACTTTTGCTCTCTGTGATCTGACAAACCACAAAAACAGCAAACCAAAAATTCCCTAAAGACTCTACCTTAACAGCACACCAAGAGAAGAAAACTCATTCTGATTCTGCAGAGGAAGTAAAATAGTTAGATCATTCTTGATAAAGTGGTTGTAACATGCATAGAAATCAGTATTAGACTGCCCTATGATCAGCTTCATTTCCCATCAAAAGCAAAAACAGTAACACATAATTAAACCCATGTTTCCAGACTGCAAAGGACAACCAAACCATTTATTTTCTACATTCCTTCTTGCAGTGAGACATCCTGCAGAGTCTTTTAGTGAATGGGAAAAGGTTGTTTTACTAGCTTCCCCAAATGGCCAGAGATCATTCTGATCTCAACTTAAAAAGTGTACAGATAAGAGTGCTTATAATTTGTCCAATATGATAACCTACAATTTCGATGCAGGTTTAGCTTCAATAAACAACATGAAAGGTGGAAGCTGTGATAGTAAAATCAAAACCTGCAAATATTTGAAGGAGTTGTTCCAGCAGTTTCCTCAGCAGCTGATCTATAACAGCCACCCTCTGTAGAGAGGATTTGAGAACATGTGTCCATTTCACATCCCTGAAACAGCTTCCAAGTTCCCCATCCTGAGGGGGCTGTATCCAAACTGCATCTCAACAGCATGTGGCAATCCCGACATGACTGCTGGAGGTGCTGCTGCAGCGGTGCACAGGGACCTGGGGGTGTGGGTCCAGCGAGGGTTGCAGAGGCACAGCCTGGGAGCTCCCACTGCAGGGCTGCACTGCACGTGGGAAGGTTTGTACTGGTGAGATGAAAGCAGAAAACCAGTACTGAGTGGTAAGACCATGTGTTTTCAGTCTTAAAATAGACAAATGCAAATGTAAGCATGTCCAGGCCACCTCTCCTGCCATTTACCACAGGGCTCACAGTGATGGCCATCACTTTCTCACAGTGATTTGGGAAACTTGGATTTTCAGGAACAAAGCTTTAGCCACCATGCTTCACAAATCTTTCACTGTGTCTCTACGAATAAATTTCAGAAGTTAGACAAGAGTTCATAACCATGAAGTCCCCTTTTTTAATCTCAACCTTGGGATAAAGAATATTTTTATCAAAAAGAGGTATCAAAAGACAAGACAAAGGAGAAGTGATGAATGTTTAAGGAGCTCATGGCCTTTTTTGGGAATCCAATGGTAGCATAAAGAGACCCTAAATTCAATAGAACAGAAGCCACTCCAAATTTTTCAAATCCCAGACTAGCAATGTTTCATAAAACATGTGGTCACTTATGCACCTGTGGGCTCTCTGTGATCCACTGGCCTACCTCTGTAACCCACACTTCAACAAGGGAAGCGGAATGGAAAACCAGATGACAAAGCCACACACACTCAAATGAAATACTGTTCTGGGAAGTGACTCCACACAAGCAGCAGAGGTGGCTTTCTGCTGACTCCTTGCAGGGCCTGTTTCTCCTCCACCACCAAGGCTGTAGCATTGTCTGGGAGCCCAGAAGCACAGCAGGGGTGGCTCTGCAGTATCCACTCCACAACCACCAGCAGATGCCATGTACAGTGAATGCCCTACAACCACCAAAACTACGCTGCAGGTTAGTTTTTGTTACATGGTCTCCTTCTGGCTCCAGCCCTGCAAGGCTCAAATCCTCTCTACAGAGGGCAGCCTGGCTGCAGTGCAGTGATGGATGCCAGAAGATGTATTTTTCTGACCGAAGTGCTATGATGTGCACACGTGGACTCCATGTCCAAAGCCAAGCACAAATCTAGTTCAGGTTTGTCTGGGGATTCAATCCTTCCTGAAGCAGAACCAAGCTCACCCAAGGAGCTGTTCCAATGGGAAGGAGCAAACCAACAAGAAACTCAACAAAGCCTTTATGAACAGGCAGTCTGGGGCAGCTCAAGAAAGAAACACCTCTTTAGTTTCTATCTTGGGCATGATAGCAATTTCATCAGTTACAGGACAGATCCATCAACATTTGACACTGCTCTAACAAACTGCAATTAGCAAAACACACTGAAAAAACGAAAAGCCATGAAATAATTATCCACACATCTATAAAGTCAATATATACAGTCACCCAAAAAAAAATTTGGGTATACAGTCACCCAAATTTTCAAATATTTTTTATTCTCTGTGAAAATAATAATTTCTGTTATTTTAGATTATATTTCCTGATAGTTTTCAGCACTAGAAAGAGAAATACAATGGAGAAATAGCCCCAAGTAATATATACAGAGAAAAATCCATTTCAAGATCTCCTCCAAGCACTACTAGAAGAGAAAATCCCACCTACACTTTTTCAAGTCAGAAAACTGGAAATAAAACACATAGATGAAATATTAGGGCACTGACTTGTACAGTTACTTAACCAAGCTTGTGTCTATAAATATATTTCAAAGTTGCTATTGCCAACACAATCGTAAAATTTAAAAAGAAACACATTAGTCTAACATACCTACTTTTCCACACCAAGCAAACTTTTTCCTTTGTAATGATGTGTATCAGTGTTAGTTTGCTTCTGAAATTCATCACGAATTACATGCTTCATGACATATGCTTCAATTAGAAGAATCAGATTAAAACCCAGTGGGTTTTGTTTGTTTGAATATTGTTTTTGAAGAATACACATCCACACCAATTAAAATTAAATAATTCACCTTGTGATATTCTTCTTCTTCTCTTATTACAGCTTACAGATAATCTTTGCCCTGAATTGAAGCAGCAATTCAGACAACTGCAGTCTGAAGTTCCTTCTTATGTCCAAATACAGCAGGGTTGCCTTTCCCCCCAAAATGTCTTCTATATACATGGAACCAAATGTAGCCCAAATATTGTTGCTTGAGTCATTTTTATCTCAAATGATACTGGTATAACACTGACTCAGCCATCTAAATGTGTGGATTCATGTCATGAAACTCCTTCATAAAAGGTCCACCCCTGTCATATTTATGCAGGATGCTCTACTGAAGTCATGAAACTAAATTATCTGATGAAATTAACTCAGCTCAGAAAAGGAGAATTTGTGTGTGCAGTGATCATTTTGCTTGGGATATTTTTACAATGCATTCCTCCACTCTGTGCTCAATTCAACCGTAAGCTGCTTATGCAGATACTAAACAGAACATGTGATTCATGTGTGCATCTTTATTCTTTTAAAATATCTGATAAAGACAAGGAATAGGTCAATTTGCCCCTCTGGAATTGCACCAATTGACCCTTAAAAACCTTGTGATTCCTCCAATGAATCCCATTCCTAGAGACAGGAATAATATTGGCAAATTATCTGGTTCCAGATATATTTCATTAATATCAAGTGACATAGCTTCTCTTAGTTGTGGACTTCCATTATGTAAGATGGAGAGACAGCAAAACCTCTGCCACCCAAAATTTTTTTCTAGATGTATTGTCTTCACCATAAGAAAAATTCCCCTTGGAATTTGTTACTATGATGATGTATTGCTCTGGAGATCTGAGTATGGTGGAGTGGATTTACATTTTCTACCCTTACTGAAGTCTTTGTTCACATGAGAAAGCAATCACTTACACATGGGATTACTGGTTTTTTCCAAATGCACAGGGAACGTTCAACTCATTGAGGATATATCGGAAATATATTCAGAAAATTACCATGTAACTGCCAATCCAGAATTAATTCAAAAGTCACTGATTGCCTAGACCAGCTTCATGTTGATGTTTCACCAGTCATTAGTAGCTAAATGAATGAATATTTTAGAATACTATGGGGAGATTAAGTTTTATTTAATAGTGGAAATGCTGAAAGATAGCTAACTAAGAATAACAGTGAGACCAGAGTTTCTTCATATAAAACCTGGCCTCCACTTGGTCTGTATTTGCAAGGCATTTGCTCCTGCAACCACACAAGCTCTTTTGTTTTATGACACAATCATTACAAGGAAGATTCCAAAGCACTTAGCAGCACAAGCAATTTAGCAGCACCTTAGACATCCCATGGGTTCCAAGGAGAAAAAGTTTCCTTTTCAGTTTTGGGACTTGCTTGTCGGTGTTTCGCTAGACACCTCCTTCTCCCTTGCTCAGCTACTCTAGGCAGTGGTGAAAGCAGGTAGTGATTCAAACCCCTTTCTCAAATCCCACACTGTCTGGCACCTGCCAGTACACCTTTCTTCTCCCACTCATGGAAACAGGCTATGAGGTTCTGGACACCCACCCCACTGGAAGAGGGCAGCATAACTTTCGCCCAAGGTCTGTGACTGTGCAGGCATCCTTTGCCACACACTGCAAGGACAGAGCAGGAGCAGGCACACGGCTGTGCAGGATGAGGATGGGGAGCAGTGGGCACACAGCTGTGCAAGATGAGGATGGGAAGCAGTGGGCACACGGCTGTGCAGGATGACAATGGGAAGCAGTGGGCACACGGCTGTGCAGGATGAGGATGGGGAGCAGTGGGCACACGGCTGTGCAGGATGAGGATGGGGAGCAGTGGGCACACGGCTCTGCAGGATGAGGATGGGGAGCAGTGGGCACATGGCTGTGCAGGATGAGGATAGGGAGCAGTGGGCACAAGGCTGTGCAGGATGAGGATGGGGAGCAGTGGGCACAAGGCAGTGCCAGACACAGGGTAGCTACCCCACCATGTGCTCCCTGACACCCAGACAGAGTGTCTCTAAGGGCTCATCCCTGCAAGGATTGCCCACAGCAGTGCTGCTGCATTGCTTCCTTCAGCCTAGCCTAGAAGAGCTGTCCATGTCGTTGCTCCTGCTGGCAACATCTGTCACCAAATTGCACAGCAGTTCTGGCAAACCTAGCCCATTGAGTCAACAGTCACTTCAGCCATAAAAAATGGGAGATCCTCTGGCTTTCAACTGCATGTGTATGCTGGATTTATTTGTTTGTGGGGATTAGAAGGGACCAAAATCCCTCCATTTCTACGTCAGATGTGCATTACACTTACACTCAATATGAGAATTTATCAATAAATCTGTTTGAGCATAATTAAAATACTCTTTAAAATGCAACAGTAACAATAAAGCAAGGGCCAGGAAACACGCTTTGTTCAAATGCACAAATTACGGTATTAATCCATTATCTAAATTTTTTATCTGTCCTTCTGCAGAGCACCGTAGTGGGGGGTACTTCCACAGGTGGTACTAAGGACAGTGTTTCCCCAGCACCCCATGGGACACCAGGACAGCCGGGCTGCACCGCCTCGGGACCCTGCAGCCCCGTCACCCCCTGGTTTCCAGGGAAATATCCAGGAGACCAGGGGAATCCCCGACCATCGGGGGGATCCCCGCGACACAAGAGCGGGCCCTGGGTCCCCATTCCCGGCGCCGCGCCGGGATCACCGTTACCGCGGCAACGGCGCGGCCGAGCCCCGCGGCCCCGTGACGCGGCAGCGCCGGCCCCGCCCGCGCGTTGCCGGGGAGATGCCCCGTCGCCACGGCGACCATCACGCTGCCCTCCCTGGCCGCCAGCATCAACGCTAACGCGGAAAAATAATAAAAAACACCACAGCCGCCACGAGAGCCGTCAGCGCCACCGCTCCGTGCCGGTGCTGCTGCGGGCCCTGCTGCGGCTGGCTCACCACACCTTCCCCATCCTGAGGGGGGTGGGCCAGCACGGGCCACGAGCCGCATTTCTGGCCCTTATTAGCTTCGAGGAGAAAGCAGTTCGCCAAAGCTCAGCGCCTGCTTTCCTGCTTTGTGGACGGCAGCCATAGATTATGTCTCTTTGCTAACACTGGTCGTTAGTGAAAGCCAGATCAAAAACGCAAAACAAACTGAAAAACCCCACCCCACGTCTGTTTCACTGAAGCAAAGGAGAAAATCCAGGCTAACCCTAAGGGCCACGACTGGCACCCATCACCACGAAGGGCTGGTCAAGCCATCTGGGCGCTGGCTCACCTGGCAGACATCTCATGGCTGCACAGGCAACATCGGCCCTGCAGCTCTCCAGGGAAAAGAATGAGCCCATCCATCTCCTCTGAGTGAGTGAGGGAATTGTGCCTTCACCAAATGGGATAAGTGAGCACTTCAGAATTCTCCATTTGCTTATCTGTATTTTAATTTCAGGTGTTCCTCTGCCAAGCAGCTAGGGCAGGAAGCTTGCAAGCTCTGCTGGGGAACTCACTGATGCCAGCAGGGGCATGGGCAGGTAAAAGGAGTCCTGGACATGCCAAATGAGGCCACTCCCGGGGTTTCTGCACTAGCACATTCCAAACTGCATCGCTTAATTACATTTAGCGTCCTACCCAAGAACCATACGCAACACTGCAGGAAAACATTCAGAGTTGTTAAAATGCATCTAGTTCTTACCTTTGATATGCCTGAGGAGATGTGGGAGGTGTATTGAACACATGCGAATATGGGTGATAGGGTGTCTTTTTCAAAGCCTGAATAAGATTTTGTCTATATTCTGGGTCTATACACCACAAGGACCCCTTTCCAATACTCTGCAAAGAGAAAAGAATTAAAAAAAAAAAATCAAATATTTGATCTGATGGCACAGCCTTATTTATTTAGCAGTTTTTGTCAGGAAAAGCAGTGGGTTTGGGTTTTTTGTCTGACAGAAGCCAACATCATTTGCTTGCCAGAGATTACTGCTCCATTAATAATGTATTACGACTATGATTTAAATCACAATTCTGAGGGGAAAAAAGTAAGAACGTATGTTTGGTTGCTCTTTCCCCCCTCTCTCTTGTTACTAGTTAATATGATTCAATAATATCTGGCAATTTTCCCATCACCCCATATTGGAAAAATAAGAAGCTACAGTTAACTGTTAAACAAAAATTTGAAGAAAAGTGTCTTGTTTTTGGAAGTGGTTTTCTTTTCCTTTTGCTGTTATACAAACAGAAATAAGGCTAAAAAGGAGGGGGTTAAACACCCTAGCAACTGTTTTAAAAATAAAAGGACTTAATCCTCCAACCCACATGACATCAATGCCATTATACTACAAGAGGAAATTAATCATCTTTTCTCCCCAGAGGGGAAAAAAATACCCAAAACCCCCAAAACAAACCAACCAACCAACAACAAAAAAAAAGCCCACAGTATCATCAGAGTACAACCATTTAAGGGTGTTGTGAATTTGTGATCAGCTAAAACAACAGTTACTGTAATTACCCTTTCTGGACACAAGGAACAACACAAGCGGTCAATCTGTAAGGCAAAGATTACACTTAAATTCAGTGTTTATTCTGCAGTTACAAGCAGTGCAATTTCATTTCTTGTCTCAATCCCATCAGAGGTCAGGCTGAGGATATTTTGGATTGTTTTGTGTGAGTTCTCAAACTAACATGAAAACTTTGCCTCAGCTTCACTATGAAAGCATACAGAATGATAGTTCAGGAGCAGTCTTGCTCTGCTTGAATATACATAAAAACAAACACCAATCCTAACTGCTGACTGAACTCCAATGGCAGGCTTTCGAGGCATTATGATAAAGTTTTTTGGTAAATGATGTTTTCTGGAACAGGTGGGGGAGGCTGTGTTACTGCCTCTAGTTGCTTTTCAACCCAGGACCATCCCTTTTCTCTGCTTCAACTTCTCTCAGTGAAACAAAGCTCTCAGTTAACGTGTTAAAGAACAAGCACGCACAGACACACACAGGAATCACATCAGAAGAGGGACATTATTTTCTTAAATCATACAGAAAACCAAAACCAGACACTTGCTTCCTTTTAAAAATTTGTTATCTTTGCCCTACCACCTTCTAAGTGCTCCTCTGCCTCATGGACAGCTTTAGGATACACTGTGCAACATGCTAAGTGCTTACAGAGAATAATCTGCACTAAATTCTCCTCCCCAAAAACAAATGAAAGAAGAAAGTCTTCCCCGATGTCACTGGATGGCTGTGTGTGCATCTAGAAAGCTCCCAGCACCACATGAGACTTGGCTTGAAAGGAAAGGAGAGCAGTCAGCACAACCCACAGGAGCTGTGACAGTCTTCGGTCAGAAAGAAGTACGGCTGCAGGAGGACATGAAGAACAACCCATTTTCTGCATGCTGCTCTGGTGGAACAGGAGCACGGGGTCAAGCATGGGGTCAAGAGCTGGGGTCAAGCATGGGGTCTGGTAGAACAGGAGCATGGGGGTCAAGACTCTTCGGGGTGGCTTCCAGGGTTCAAGCCCATCTGTCCTTTTACTTCCCAAAGGTGTCCTACCAGGAGGCCACAGAAGAGTCTAAGGGAAGACATATTCCAGCTCTTGAACTGAAGCAAGGCCCTGATATGGCCAAAAAGCCCAAGACTCAAGGGGCCAGAGAGAGAGCAAGCAGACTCTTCAGCTCTCATCTCAGCCACTACAGCCAACGACTGAACAATCCAGTGCTGGTGTCAGTTGTGGAAACTGCACCACACATCTCAAACCAGCTTGCAGAAAGGCGTTTGTTACACTTAGCCCTCTTATATATGGGACAATGAGCCAGAGACATGATAAGCCCAGTAAGTGATTTTTAGGCAAAGGACAGATCCAAAAATAGAATCCAAACCTCTTAAATTCCACTTCCATGCTCTATCCAAGACCCAGACTAAGAACATAAAATTTCCTTTTAAGCAAGCAATGAGCAAAACTAGGAACATTTTTAAGGAGAAAACCTTTGCTGGATTCCTTACCTCTTACAGCATGGGATAAGCTTAAAAAAAAAGCTACACTTAAATACCATCTACCTTATTTGTACTTACTGGAACACAACATATTGTTTTCAAACTTCTCTGTTTTTTCATTTACTTCCAAGACAGACTTTTCATCTACCCGGAAGAGATTTCTCCCCAAAACCCATCAGTTAGTTTAAGCTGAGGGTCTTACAATATGAAGTCACTACTTAAGAGTAACTTCAAAACCTTTCATTACTGTTAAGATAAATTTGTTTGGCTTGCCCATATTCTTGCAAAAGCTGAAAATAATCTCACTGAAAAACAGGAGCTCTCACAAAAAATATTGAGAAGTACACTCCTTGTTAAAAAAAACACTGGGAAGGCAGATTTGCTATATTTTCACTGCAACTGAGCTGACTTATAATTTACCAGCAAAACCAAACGTAATTTAAGGCAAAGCTCGCCAACTTTGAGAAGTTCTCTTTTAAGACAGTTATTTTTGTTTTTCCACAATCATGTAACACAGCACGAATAAAAAGGAAAACTGAAGTGACATCTGGTTAAGAAACCTTCTTGACTGTCAGGAGGTGTGAAGAGCTTTGTTAACTGACTGTTCAGATGTATCATTAGTCTTCCCATATACAGAGCAATCACGGGAAAGGAAATCACTGGAGCTCAGACCCATCGGTTAGTGATTAATTTCCATCTTATGACACTTGGCGTGCTGCTTCACTACCTCTTCCAAGCCAAAAGTCAATAGTGACTCCAATCAAAAACCAGCAAGGAAGGGTCAAAAAGAAATATCTCTGGATTACATTTGTCTCCCAGGCAACAAGTGACTGAGGAGCGGATAACAGCCCCCTGATCATCTCAGCACTTGGAGTGCTTTCAGACCTCCCGACCTGCCACCTCCTCCGAGGGCCAGGCACAGCCACCTCCCTCCTGCCAAACACAGGTTACAGCTTCTGCACTGATTCCTGGTTAAGGTGATTAAAAAATGGGGAATGTCAATACAAGTTCTCTTCATGTGGTCCAAGAGTAAACTACAATTGAGGGCAAACTATTTCAGAGGTGCTAATGGAGAGAGAGAGAGAAACACAGAGTTACCCCATGAAAGTTTATGACTGAATTCTTTATTTGAAAAAAAAAAATCCTGAATATCTTTTATATAGAGAAATTGCTACTCCTTTTTATGTCACTTAATGTATGTGGAGACTGTGCCACAATATTATGTACTAACTCCCAGTTTATTAAAAAATTTGCTCTTTCTCATATCTCAAATATACAATTCTGATTCCCTCCCAGCCACTAAAGCCAGTGCATTGCCATGAAAAAGTACATGATACACTCAATGTTCAGTTATTTTTTCTTCCAATGGACTGCACGTAAAAGTTTTAAATACTACTTTACATAACCTATTAGTATCTAAACAAAAATGCTTGGTCATTTTTTAGTAGAACTGAAAAAAGATTGAAATTTTAAAATAATTGAAATGCCATTTGTCAGCTCTTTCAGTTGTTATAGTTGGGAATTAATAGCATTATCCACTAGTAAACTCCTCATTATAAAGATTTTGCCTGCATATACCCTGCAACTAACTGCCTGGCCTCAAGCATCAGCTATTGTGTGCCTAAAGCTCAATTAAAAGAATTGTGTGTTGAGTTCTTTCCAAGACCAGTGGCTGGGAAAAGATGCACAACCCATTGTACTGGGTTTGCATGGCCGAATTTTGGTACCGCGGGGGGCTACATCCATCTATATGAAAATTTCAGGTAATGTTTATTTGGAGAATTTTATTCCCTGGTTATTTCAGCACAGACTTGAAAGGTGTTAGGAACTCAACTTTTTCACAGAGTTGCTCTTTTCACTGCCATAAAAACAAGTCTGGCCAAAACAAAGTTTTGGGAAGAGAGTGGATACGGCAAAACGTGGGCTCAGGGAGATGCTGGCATTTCCAGATTTTCCCTTCTGAAGCTCTGGTAACACGTTCACTTCGAATCTGCACCAGGGAGGAGCAGCTCCAGGCACCCACCTCTGTCGCAGTAGCATCACCACTGACATGGTCCCCAAGGGAACAGAACCCTAAGGGAAATCTGCCAAAAGGGAGACTTTTTCCTCCTGTCTTGCATGTGCCTGGTCCTTCTTTCACAAGCTCATTTCAGTAATTTTCCTCAAAGAAAACTGTTTTTCTCACACAATTTGATGTAATTTACAGTCATTAAACTGGCACACATGAAGGGTGTGACAAGCATCCAGAGAGCTGTGGCAAAGCAGGGGATTGATGTGGGGAGCCAGGGAGGGGAATGGGAGCTCTCCCCTTCTGCAGCAGGAGCCCTGGTGACATCCTGATGCACCTCTTGAAACAGCACACTGAAGAAGGAAAATCGGGACTCTGGCTGGACACAAAGCAGCTTGTAAGACAATGGCAAAACCAGTATGACACAGAGCAGGGGTACAGGGGAGAGCTGGGGTGAGCTGGGCAGCAAGGGTGGCAGACCGCCCTGAGGGAAAGCCCAAGCTGTGCATGGTAAACCAGAGACACCAAGATGCTGGGCACCAACACAGGTGCTTGGAGGCTGAGAGGAGAGAAACCAAAACAAGACACCCACGAGTGACTCCACAGCTCCACTCAGGCACCTAAGCATGCCAGCAGGCTGAGAATTTTAGAACAGCTGCTTTAAGGACCTTGCTACTCACAAGCAAGAGCTACCCACTGAATAGATCTGTATTTTACTTCTCCACTATCAAATCAGGAGGGGATGAGTGGCCATGGCTAGGCTTTCCTGAACCAAAATAATGAGCAATATGAGTCAGGCAGCTACACAGACTGAAGGGGTGCAGATGTACACCATCTGAGAAATATGTCACATTGGCTTCAGTAACCATAAAAGCAAAGAGAAAAAGAAAAAATTTCGTATTACTCAAAAAAGGGCATTTCCAACTAACATGTGAAGCCCCAAGCTACCAAATACTGAAATCACATCACTGTGACATCTGTTCCTGCCTAGCTCGGTGTAGGTTGCTGCAGTCATTAACACCGGACCTGTGAATATCATTAAGGACACCTTCTCCAGTCATGAGGAACCTCTCGTTGTCAGTAATTCACCATCAGAAGGTTTTCTCTCGTGGATGAAACCTACTGTTGTTACAACAAGTGACCTCTTTGCAAGTAATAGTGGAGAGATTACCGGCTATTAAAGGTTCTTACTTTAAAGACATATTTATCCTGAGTTCATTGTGTCCAGTCACACTGCAACAGCAGGCTTGAAGCAAACCTTTCACACAGATTTGCCACCAAGCTTATCCATGGGAATGCCCAACAGCTTCTGCAGGTCCAAGTGTTCCATACGAGCACAGAAGTGTTTCTACAGGATCAAAAAAATTGTATGATAGAACTATCCATGTCACCACAGAATTTAAAACAACCACTTGAGTAACTACATCCAGAACCAGAATCTGAAAAAGGTAATTGTTTTAGACCAGAAGCACATTTCTTAACTTCTATGTCTGCACCACATCTAAGGTAGCAGCACCAAGCTATCAGCCACCTCGTCATAGACACTGTTGTTACTGTTGACTGCTCACACCTGTGCAGGAAGCCTCTGGGGGTGGTGAGAGCACACCCAAGGCTGTCAGGCAGCAGGGACCTGCACAAGCACCCAAGAGAATAAGGCATGATGGAAGCGTCTACCCACAAAAGGAGCAGGGTATTTCACTCACCACACCCAGAAGACAGAGCAATTCTGGAAACCTTGACTAAATCAAGTTTCTGGGTGGTTCCCAAGAACAGCAAACTAACATCAGGAATTCCTCCTAAATACAAATTCCCCTTTTCTCACCCTATGAAAAAATGTATTTAACAGGAAAAGTGAGGTATTTTCATGAGGAAATGGAGAAGTAGAAGGAAGGCAAGTAGAACACTTTCTGAGTTGCACCTTATGACATCCTGTCTTCAGCTCTGAAATGCAGCGAGAGGAACACAATAATCACTCCAAAATTCACCTCAGGAGAGAATGACTTGCTTAAATAACTTTCTTGTACTAAGCAAAGAAACCTGCTAAGTAACTTCAAAGCCATCCCACAATACAACATAGATTACAAATCCTTCACTAAATATACCTCTACTCTTGAAGGCTTGCAAGTCTTGTGTTGGCACTATGGGAAAGAAGCGGTTCATGACTGCAAAATTCACCAAGACTACGCCAAGAAAACGCAAGCCTGTTGTGACCACTGATGTTGTGTTGAATCAGCGTTACGACAGCAATGGCAGAGATGTTTTTCAGTATCCAAGGAGAGAGAATCTGTGCAACCAGGAACACTGCTCAAAGGCCAGCTCTATGCCATTCACTTGCAGACAGTGATGACAAGAAGAATATGCCTTACTTTTTTAGTTCAACTACCCATCCCTCATGTTAGTATCACGCTCCTCCAAATGAAGGGTATCACTGCTAAACCAGAACCAACTCAGAACTGTAGTTCCTTCATTACAGTGAGACAAAATTAGCATACTAATATCAAAACCTGGAAAATATATTACATAACAAATTTTTAATTATTTGTCTGCCAAGTGCTCAGGAAGATTTAAGATTAGATGCCAGAGTTGGTCTGGTGGTTTGTTTAAAACTCTATTGCTTATCTTTACTCATTGGTATTTCAAGTTGTCAATGAAGACATAATGTTGCTTGCTCTGCTCTCCTAAATAGATTCTCCAGTTTTAAGAAGTTTTTTATGGGTGGTCACAGATAATACTAAAACTTTATCCTCTACAACAGCTTGCATATACCTTGCATATAAGTCTAGTGGGTTCTCTTGTTACTCCTTTTTTTAAACAATTGAACTTATTCACAGAAACACACAAAGTATTGAATCATCTGAGGTCAGCTAGGTTTTTTCCGGTTTTTTGCTTGTTTGTTGGTTTGGTTTTTAAGGTTTTTTTAAATTAAGAAGTACAACAGCTAAGGAATTCTTAAAGAAAGAAAAATAAAGCCACTGCCAACGATTCCTATTATTACAAAACACATTCCTCAGATTCGCTACACTCTTACATAAAAATTACAAATAACTGTTCATGCACTTTAAGGACAGATCTTCTTCATTCTCTTTTAACATTTCTAGCACAGACCAGTGAAATTCTCTACATCCAGCTTTAAAGAACTGCACTACAGACCTTGACTGCATTTTAATGACAGTGACAACTGCTTACTAAGCTTTTAATTTTCATAAAAATCCCCGACCTACGAACTTACGAGAGCTAGAAATTTCCCCTGCTCTTCCAAGGAAAGTTCGGCAATGTTAAGTGACAGCTTGACACCACACTGAAGTAAATCTGAAGTAGTATCTGCATGCAGCATAACAAAACCCTCACAAACACTTCTGCATGTTTTCAAGTTTTTTTTCAGTAAAGCAGCAGTCACAGCTCAGCTCAAGCACAAGGGTGAAGAAGCATGAAGAGACTAGATAAAACACAATTACGTGACCATAAACATATGCTCATCTAATGCATGAAATTGAAGTTTTGATGGGAAAGCCTGCTGGAGTACAGTGTTCAACCCAAGTAAGCCAGTTGCATCAAAAAATCATCAGCATTTCTCGAGAAAATAAAAAGTTGGGGCTTTTTAAATCTTATTTTGCTCGAAGCAAAAACATCCATTACTGCAAATCATGCAAGTCCAAGTCTTTGTTTTCACACATCTCTCGGTATTTTAGCTCACTTGCTCAGTGAGCTACACTAGACACCAACCCAGCCATCAAGCTTTTAATTCCCTGGTCTGACTTTATGAAAGTGGCCAGGTTCTTCCCCAAGCGATGCAGCCACATGAACCACCTCCACATCTCTGCTGTTCCTCCAGTCACAAAATGGGCACTGTCTTTCTGACTGGAGAGGCTGGGTGGGTATATTACTTCCCTGAGAACAGAAGTATGGTTAGAGAGGAAAAGGACTACTTTGTCTCAAAATGAAATAAAATAAAAAGGAAGCCAAGCATACACATAAACAATGATACAGGAATAAAGAGGCCAGATCAACACTGAGAAGTAACAGCTGAGAAAAGGGAAGGCTGTGGTATTCCATAGTCAAAAAACCACAACCTACTTCACAGGCAAGATGGAACACAACATCCTGCAAGCAACACAAGAAAGTGCTACCAAAATGCACGCTGTCCAGTGGTCTTGCAATATTAAAGGAGTTCAAGTCTCACCAGAACAAGACATAGCAGAAGTTTTCTTTGTACCTCTGGGCTTGTACGTGCTATCAGAGTAAAGTGCCCTGCCCCACGCAGCAGTGCCTTCCTCCCCCTGCCCCGCCAAACCTGCAGAGAGAGCCCCGTTAGCAGTGTCACAGGCACAGATCCTATGGCCTCGTCTATCTGCCACAGGTAGAGCAAAGAAACAGTGGGCATGGGACTGACTGCATTTGGTTTTTACACAATGAAGGAATTCATGGGGTTTTAAGCAATTTTTTACCTCAGCACTTCCCCCCATGCGTACAGAAAAGTTAGGAATGTCTTCTAGTGCATGACCTAGACACTCAGCAAGTCTGAGCTGAAGCCAAAAGACTGCCAACCCAAAGCACATCTCCAGAGTCCAGGCTCCTGATCCTGCAAGGGGCACGTCCAACACCAGGTCTTGAATGATTCTCTACCATTATTTCAATCACAGTGACCCAATGCCCATGGGCACAGCTGGTCCACTATTTCTCCAGCACACCAGCACATGTCCATTAGCACAGGTAAGCCCACACAAAACAACTGCCTACAGCCAGCAGTGGATCTCCTACACTACGTTAGCTTCCCACTGCCCTCATCATAAAATTCCTCCAACAGGCTCAGGAGGTGTTGCATTAGGTCACCCAACTCCAAGAGTCATATTTAGCTTGTTAGATATCTCCTTGTTGAGTTCATATGCGAACCACCCTATAAAGCTATTAGGCTGCCACACGGAAATCCTGCAAGCAGCTGAAGAAAGCAGTGTCATTCACTGCCCTTGAAAAATGCCTGGCTCCTGTATAAAGTAGATGTTGTTTCATGCCAGTACCTAGCAACCCCAGACGTTGCCCAAAGTCTCCCCAGGCTAGGCAAAGTCCGGGTGCTGAAGAAGACGGGCTGAGACACTGCGAAGGAGGAACAAAGCGCAAGATCAAACAAACACAGGGAGACTGGGCTGGGAAAGCAGGAGAGCCCAGAAGACAAGCCTGTCAGCATGACGTGCCATCACAGGCATACTTGAGGGAGATTACACAGCAACTAGCATTAATAATGCTGTTTTAGCCTATAGAATTTCTGTGTATATATGGAAAGTGTAATTATCCCTACTCTATTGAAAAGAAAATTGAGAAGATGCAGAAACAAAAGAATAAAAAAGTCCTCAAGGTCACCTATAAAATTCAAGGCAAAAAGGAAAAAAACCCCCGAGACTCCAGACCAACAGCCCATTTAGTGGGGTGCGCTAATTTTGTACTAGAGGTGCACTCATTTAAATATCCACTGGTTATCCATGCCCTTCATATTATCTACATTATCTACAATTGGAAAAGACATAAATTACCTTTTCTTACAAATATATAGTTACATCATATATGAAAACCTAGGGACAATTTTAAAACACAACCCTTCACACAATAGATATTAAAAAAATTATTCAACACTTATATCTGTGCTAGAGGTTTGCAGGTCACTTTTTGCCTACCACTGTATTAATGACGAAATAAGCCAGTGAGAGAATTTCCAGGGGAAGGGGTTAACAGCTAGCAGAAATGTGTGAGAGGCAGTAGGTTGTACTAAATCCATTATCAGTGACAAATAAAAATAGAAATAAGGAACACCTGACAAAAGCTAATGGATTTGCACCATTTACCCCATAACTGTTTATGTAATGTACGGTTTTTCCTTCCTTAGTGTTTAATATTGGTTTGCACAACATATTGAGGAAGAAAACCAGGCACTTTGATAAATGGTTTGAGAGGCTCCCTGGATGTGGGGTTTCCAAGTGTTCCTGGGCTTTTTACAGAAACAAAGCTGTGCTCCATCCCAAGCTCCACTCAGCAGCCTCAACAGATCCCTGTCACCTCCAGCAAGCACACGCTGAAGAATAACCACCCTCCTGCAACAGAGACCTCAGTGCTACCCACATCCATCAACACACATGTTACTTCGGCTACTTACATACACATTCTGCTCTGCTTGTGTCCCATTTCTATGCTAGGTTCAGAGATATTTATTTTTTACTATCATTTCTCTTTCCTCCTCCTTTTTCTCATGGCTGAATGAAACCCCAGAAAGCAAAACAAACCACCTCCCCATGCTGCAAACATCCTTCAAAATGAAGCAACTCATGACTGCAGTGAAGTTTTCATCTCATTCACACAGCCCAAATCAGCAAAAACTCATCAGGGCAAGGCCTGGCTTCAGGTGCCTCAACAGCCCAAATGTCATAAGCTGAAACCTCATGGACTCAAAAAAATCTGGGACTTCACCACAACTTGGCATTTTTGCAAGCAGCCTTCCACCCGAACACCAGGTACTACCACAAGCCTCTGGAGAAACACCTCCTAAATTAAACAGTGAGATCAATGAAGACAAACCGAGGAAAGACCAGTTTAGCTCTAGGAGCAAACCAGCCTCCTGTGGGGAGGTCAAAATTCAGCAGCTGCAGTAAGCACACTCCCTCTTGGGACTCTGGGCACCCTGGTGGGACTAGAACTGCAGTGCCTGTGGGAGAGGGCTTTCCTCACCTAGTGGGATTTGGCATCTCATTTTTACTGTCACCCAAACTGATCAAGAAATCTCACCTGGGAGCCACACCACTGAAACTTACACATGGCCAGACAGAGAGCAGCAAGCCCTCACTGGGACCATCTGCAGAGTCAGAGCACTACTACCTAAGCAATAACCTCTTCCTGTGTCTTCTGGAGTGCTGGCTATAAAAGCATTCCTGGGAGAGTCAAAACCACACCTCAGTTGCACCAGAGCCTTCCAGCACAGGGAGGCTCCAATCTCAAGATGGCAAGGAAATTATATATGCAAGCAGAGGCAGGGAGCGGGCTGTTAAGCCACCTACCTGTCTCCATTGACTGCTACGCCACAGGTCACTACAAGCACCCTCTCCCACTCCTAGCTGTACCTTTGGTCTCCTCTGGCAGCAGTGTGTGAGTGCACAAAGCTTCTTCCCACACCAGCTCCAGCCCACGGATGGCTGGAGATAGCCAGGGCCATGGCATTACCACAAGCACAAACAGGAGACGCTGTGGCATGTGGGTTAAATACAGCATTTCCACCCTGCCAGCAAGCACAGCCCCCTCACCCTCCCTGAAACTGCAGGGCACCAGCCCCCACTGTGCCACAGCTGGGGAACCTGCACCCAGCCCCAGGAGATGAGCAGCATGCCACAAATTCAGGGAGGGAGAAACAGGTGAGAATTGTCCTTCTCAGCAGAAGCATGAAGTGGCAGGGGTGAAAGAAAGCTACATTGTCATGTCTCATCCAAATCATCCTCAAGGTGGAGTTAAGTTAAAAAAAACAATGCAGGAGCTTTTCACTGTGGGAGCCATTAATTCAGACGTACTTATATTTTCTCCCACATTTACTTAAGTCTTCTGCAGAAGCAAAGGCTTGTAAAAAGAGCAAGAAGATGAACTTGCTTAGTCTTCAAAGTTTAATTCACAATAAGCTTCATTAAAACGGTAGGAAGACTCCCTTTAATATTTATCTCCACACAGCCATCTCAAAAATAGACTTGACAACTATAGCATTTTTCTGTCTTGGGTTTTTTAGGTGACTGTATTTTTGCAAGCATGGCTACACAGGTTGCAACTGGTAAAATGCTAAAAGTGGCAGACACAACAAAGCTTGGCATGGAAAACTTCTGCAGCATGAGCCACTTGATCAAGTGTATTTTAGAGTGGATAATCAGCATCCCTCAGCACCTCCATCAGTAAAACAGATTTGAAATTGTGCAGGTAGTTTATTATTAAACACAGGAAAGTGATTACATTAGAGAAATAATATCTAAACTCACTGGTGTGCAAAAAAGGAATATTTAAATCTACAATTTTTCCAAGGAAGCTAGCAAGTCCCTGATCAAAACCCACATCTTGGCAAGAACAGAATTCACAGGTTTATTCATGTTATTTCCTGGGCAGACTAGTTCTATATTAGCAGAGCATTAATCAAAGTCCAAATACGTAACAAATCCTGACTCAATATAAATTATTCCTCTGCTTAAAAGTCTACTTCATTTTTCTAGATGCCATTCCAAATCCCACAATGATTTTGCTATTTCATAGAAACAGTAAAGAAAAAGTGAGTTTCCTGAAATTCACAGGAGAGAATCAAAAAGCATATGACAGAGGCAAGAGCAGAGAGCCAGACTGCAAACTCACTGAAACAGACCCAGCAGAAATAGGAATGCCCCTCATCAGGGCACTCTAAGCTGGTAGCAAACAGGATATGAGCATCAGTCACTGTGTGCAGATAAGAGGTTATTCAGAATAGCAAGTTCAGGCACAGACTGGGCCTTTTACCCAGTAAGGAAAGAGTGGGAGGAATGAGGGGGTAAAAAACAGCTTTCAACCTACACACACCGCAGCCTGGCCTATTTGGGTTTTCCCTGGCTTCTTTTTAACTGAATTATCTCACAAGCAGGCATTTTCATTTTCAGGTGCAATGTTCACAGGACGCCCCCACGAAATAGGAAGCCTGTGTGTGCTTGCAGTGTACTGAAAGAAGAAATTACAGGCTCCTGAGGAAAATGAGACACTGGACAACCTCAGCAGCACCAGCACCCCTGAGAGGGGATTGGGGCACTTGCTGAAAGACACACCATTTACAGAAAGAAGGATTTACGCTTGGCTTGAACAGAAAAAGAAAAGAAACAGAGTTTGGAGGAAGTAAGGGGAAAAGAAGTTGGATGGAGTCTAGAAACTTCTGGAAAAAAGCTGTGTCAACTTCTACATGGGGCTAAGTCACCATCTTCACCTCCCACTCCTCGGTGTTTACTAGGAAGCAATTACTCATTCTGATCATTGCATACAAAAAGGCTGTTGATCAATACTGCACAAGGGTGATTAGTGATCAGTGATTAAACACCAGTGTATGAATTTATCTGATTTAACATGCCTGGAGTGGAAGGAAATGGGGAGAAACAATTTCTGAGCAGACTCCCGTAATGAAAATCAACTTGCCCAACATCAGATGATGATGTTGTGAGGAGTTCAGAAGTAACAAGGAAGACAAGACATACGATATTCTCAGGAGGTTAAAAAGTTGTTTTCTTCCAAATTATTCATGATCAAATACGCCTTTGAACAGATCTACCATCTAAAGGAAGAGAAAATCTCATTTAGGGATGCCAAAGCAAGGCTATTTTGATGACACAGGTATCATGCAACCAGGCCTGCTGTGACCTTAGTCACTGCTCCAGGTCTCCTGTGATCTTTTTCTTGATCGGTTTCACACAGGAAGCCTTCCTATCTGACACACCAAAAATAGCATATGGTTCATGAATTAAAATCCTGCTTCAAAAAAAGGCTGCAACTTTTTTCTTTTTCAAAATGCAAATGCACTTTCAGTACAGTGCAACGACAACTGAAAGCACTTGCCCCTGCATTTCTCAGACAGTCATTTATGAACGGTTACATTTAGAGATGATGCAGGTAAGGAAAAAAAGAGAACTAAGGTATGGGTGTTGGGGGAAAACCACAAAAAAAGCAATTGGAATTGAATAGCTGAAGGTGAAAAGTAACTAAAAAAAACATACAAACATCCCTACAGAGAAAAATGCATAGTGAGAAAATGAAGTCCAAACTGCTGAAGGTCCTATCCAAAGGTTGAACAAAAAGGAACTGACACCTTATACTGATTCCATTCATCCTACCAATACTGAAACACTGTAGCAGCAGCCATCTTACCTTTCAGAGTTGCATCATGTACCAAATCCTGCTGAAAACCAGTAACCAGCCCTTGAGCATGCTGGTGGTATAAAAACTCACCATTGCTTGCCCCTGCAAGAGGAAGCCAGTTACACCAGCTCCAAAGCACCAGCCCACAAAAAGGGCTGGCTGCTCCAAAGGGTCCTTCTCTCTTCATAGTTGCACCCTATCACCACAAATGCTGACATCTGCACTGTATGGTGAAGGACTCCTGTAATTACTGTTTTTTTCTTGCAAAAGACTCTCTCAGGCAATACTAAACACACTACCAACAGAAGAGTTTGAAAGAAACTTGACAGATTACAGCTTTATTGCAACCTCCAGAATCTGGCTTTAATGTTGCTGATTCATAGCATTTTTAGCATGTTGGTATTCTAGATCTATTAGAAAGTCATGAGATGGCGCAAAATCGTGCGAGAGCGGGGGGGGAAGGCAAACCAAAACCTTTCCAGCTGTCTTCGTTTCTATAAAAGAGCTTGTAAAAGTTCTTAAAGGCTCTAAAATAAGGCACACAGCCACTCCTTTCATTGCTTTATATGACAATGTGATTTTTAAGCCAATTTCATAACTTTTAAGATACAAATCTCTATATAAATAGCCTCCCATACCACTCTTATCATATCCATTCATATTATTACACAAACACACCCTTAGATGCTAACATTACCTGGTCTAACTTAAAAGCCATGCAACACCAACAGAAAATTTATTTGGGCAATTGCAAAATTCCCTTCCTTTCCAAACAAAAGCATGTCTTGGTACACAGTGCCAGAAGACTGAAGCTACATATGGCATAGACTGAAAAGCTGTTTAACCCACTCTAGGACTGTTTTAATTTTTCACCTGATTCCAAACAAGAGGAATCAACAGATAGTCAAAACAGGAAAAAAACCAAGTTTACTGATAAAGCAAATTCTTCTCCTTTTAAATGCATGTCTAAATTAAAGATTCAAAGTGCCAATCCAACAAGTTTGCAAAGCCTGTTTTATAAATAGCAAGGGGAATAAATATAAGATGATGTGGCACACAAGTGGATAACTCTACCATAATTAAGACACGGACTCTTGTCCCATCAGCCCAATCCAGCCAAATGCATTTTTGGCATACTAGACACTACTGGAAGGTGAATGCAACTTGAGTGCCGGTGAAAAGAGCAGAAGATAATCAGCAAAAGTGGTTAGATCATAAGCATATTTACTTTGAAACTAAAATAATGCAAGAATTTTAGCTGGCAGAAGGAAGACATTTTCCTAGTCACAGAAGAAAAGGATGAAAAAGCAAAACCCTTCCATAGTTTCATTGCTACAAATTAATATCAAAGCTTTCTAAATGAAAATTTTAGGTTTTTTTCAAACAAGAATGACTGAAAACCTTGTCTCATAATGGAAACGGTTATAATGACATTTCTGCTTTCTCAAATTCAAAATTAGTCAGCTCTAAAAACTAACAGCAAATGACACATCAAAGCAGACTTCCTAAGCCAAGAACAGGGAACTTTATTCCTCGAAACAAATGCAGCACTGCCCAAAAGGCAGTGAAATATTATGGGTGTTTCAGCAAAACTTGAAACAACAAAAAATTAGTCAAAGTGGAGGTGTTTTACTAAATTTTAAATGGTGATTTGTTTTGGAAAAAACAAGAGAGATGGTTCAGGTTAGTTAGGACTCTTAATTTAGAGTCATCTGTTTAGACTAACTGGTAACCAGTTGTGGCAACACATCTTTCCCAAGGAAATTTTGCAGAGATCAGCTCAGGTGGTTAGAACATGGTACTAACAATGCCAGGGTTGCAGGTTTGATCCCTGTCTGGGCCATTCACTTCAGAGCTGGGCTTGAAGGTACTTGTGGGTCCCTTCCAACACAGAATATTCTGTGATTTAAGATGCACCACTATGACAGCATCTTGTTTTCCTGGCACAGAGACACAAGCAATAGAAAGCTCTATCTGCCAACCCAATTTTTGCTCCCATTTTATCTTAAAAGTGTTTGGATAATCTAAAAAACAGTGTGACTCTGTAACGCTTTTTATATATAAAATAAATTTCTATACACACATATATATACAGATAGATTAAAAAAAAGAATTTAAGCAGAAAAGGGAGGCACATCATGAACAATAAAATTCCATTTGCCTCAAGAGCTGGGAGCTAGCACCGGACTGAGTCTTCTGTTCAAGTTATCTCCATGATAGCTTCTTTCGTCTTTCTCTGCCATGCAGCCAGAAGTCTAGAAAGTATTACATATCAATATAAAATTGTAAACCAAACCTACACGCTTTTACAAAAGCAAGGTCTGTATATTTAACCCTGAGCATTGAAGGGGAAAACCTTCATCTGTATAGAAGAAGGGTAAGAGAGAGAAAACACAAATAAATTAGTGTAATGAGTAATTACATAACAATAAATACATTACATTAATTGCCAAAACAGGAAAAAACATTTTGGACAAGTTCATCCAACTGCTTCAAAGCAAACCATGCAACAGTACAAATGCCAGCATTTGTCTGATTCTCAGCCATCTCAGCCACATCCTGACTCTCCAATGTCCCATCTTTCCTAACTGAAGACTGAAAACCTGCACTTTCCATGCACACTATGCATTCCTTCTTACTTCAGCTATGCAGGAAAGCCAGAAAACCACTTACACCATTATATCACAAAAAGGTTTTTCACCCAGAGGATGGCTGGGCACTGGAATAGGCTCTGCAGGGCAGTGGTCACAGCACCAGCCTGACAGAGTTCAAGAAGCATCTGGACAGTACTCTCAGGCACATGGTGTGATTCTTGGGCTGTCCCATGCAGGGCCTGGAGCTGGATTCCATGATTCTATTAATGTACAGCCCCTTAGACCTCAAGTACTTCAGGAAGGGTGGAATTATGTAAGAATCATACAATTATTTCCAGTTAAATTTATTTATAAATATTACGTCTGAAGGGAATTGCTGCAGAACTGAATACCTTTTGGCACAGGGTATTCTCCCAAAGCATAACTGTTGCTCCTTATACACCAGCAGCAAGCAGTTCTTAAATCTGTCAAACATTCTCTCCGAAAGCCTTCAAAGTGCTCCCAGGAAGAGTGACGATCTCTGGAAGTGCAATGATTCTGTGTTTTTCTGGGGCCTGAGAAGGCTGCATGGAACTAGCCACTGCAAAGCAGTGGTACTGAGGAGAATCCTTCAAATACAGCTTTTCCTGCATGGCAAGGACTTTAGTCCTAAAGATGAAGATCTTGTCCTTGCAAGGTCTGTTTAGTTCTTCTCAACTATTTAAAGAAAAGAGATCTAACTGCAGAGGTGCTACATTTATCACATTCTGAACCACTGACCTTAACAGTGATGTTTAACACCCCTCCCTCTAATGTAAATCCAAGACATTTCATGAATGATTTCCCTATTTTTACTGAAGCATGCATAACCTATGAGAGGTGTGTTCCCACTCTCTACGCTGAAGGGTGAGGAAAAGAGACAAAAATATGTAAATGAAAGCTTGAGATAAGATATGCCAGCAACTAACCCTAGTCTTGCATTAACCCCCACAGCCCCTGCAAGTTGCACTGTAGATACTTTTTTTCAACTGTAAAGTCAGAAGTATATTCGTAATAGTTGCTTCATCTCAGTGAGTACCCTCCCACAAGTAGGCAGCTGCGGGATCTCATAAACATAGCTCTGGAGCACAGGCTAATTTTCTGCTCAAAGCTTGAATGAGTGTGAATTCACTATTCAACTAGATTCTCTTATGCAAAATCCCATCAGTAAGTTTCTGCTCCACGTACTGCCACAGACAATTCTCCATGTCATTGAGACTTCCCTGTACAGAAGCCTTTTCATTCCTCTGCTTACCAACAGTCGTCTTTCAGCAAGTTACACTGGTGCTTCAAAATCCTGAGAGCTCTCAGCTAGTGGTAAATTGCTACTCTTCACAGTTGCAATGAAATATAGCAATTCAGCATGCTGTAGATAGTGTTTTGGTATCTTAAGTCACTGGCTAAGGGCAGCAATTTGGTTTCTTTTCCACTGGAACAAGAAAAAACCCACTCACATTTAAGATCCTTAGAATGAGTCCTCCCACAAATTCCTACACTAGTTCCCAGGACAATTTTTCCATAACAGCCTGAATGGAATGTAAAGAACGAAACAGAAATAAATTAATTTAACAAAATTAATTAATTAAAACACATTGTCTGCAAAATTATTATTATGGATAACTAAGGAGGATCCAGAGGCATCATTTATGGCCACAAAAGCTACCTTCCACAGCCCTCAGTCCCAGTTCTGTTTTTGATACTCAAGAGTAAATCAAAAGCAGGTTTTCTGAAGTCAGGAGTCCAAACTGGTGGGAGAACAGAAAAAAACCAAGTAATTTTTCAGGCTAAAAAGGGCCAACAATGACCCACAAAAAATTCAGGAGGAAAAAAAGTTGTATGCCAAAGCAGGAAGGTCACTCCCTTTCTTTCTCTCCCTTGTTGCTTATCTTTCATGACCTCTATCACTGATGAGATAGACACCACTTACAGCTACAAGAAATTTGGGATTTTTTAAACGCCAGTTTTGTTGCCAGCATGTAGATAAACCTTGTCAGCATCGAGACTTTTATAAATGTGCTTATTCTCCAGAAAGGATAACCACTGCTTTATTGCCATTGCAATAAATGGCCAGACATAGCAGTGACGATGAGCATGTGTGGGTGCACTCTCCCAACTACCAGGCATCTCAGCAGCTCCAGCCACTTCACCAATAAGATCCGAAGGCTGCAGGCTAAGAGGAATCATGGACACGATGGCATGGCAGAGCCAAAGTATTCTACACCCTCTTGTGTAATTAAAGGTGAGAATTGCTGTGAGCTTCAGTCCTGGATGCTAACTTTGCTCACAGGGAAAATATCTCAGGAAGCTCTTGCTAAAAGCAGCACACCTGAGGAAGGTGTTTCTTGCCCCCACCTACGAGGCCAGTTAGTCCCAGGGCAGCCAGACTGCTGAAACCACTCACAGGGCCACTCTCCAACAGCAACATGCCTGGTCCTCCAGAACAGCCGCCTTTGCCTCCACCATTAAAGGAAGCATACGGTATTACTTTTGTGCCTGAATTCTTCCAAGCCAGAGAAAAGACACACAGGAATTAAGTCAAAAAAACTAAGCTACAAGACTGAGTAAAGCATCCAAGCACATATTCAGGATGCACTTTACCTTTAAGGATGTCAGAGCTCAAGTGTTAAGGACAGGGACTCCTAAGTGCACCTGAACCAACCACTCATGTTTCTCTGTTGCTTGTCAATGAAGCAGTGCCAGACAAGCAATTTTGGCAATGTCTCTCTTCCCCAGCCCACCCATAATAACTTCTCATCTCTGGAGCTGAGAGGGTACCCCACTTTTAGCCAGCTCTGAGACACTGGAGCAGGTGGGGAATGGTTGGGGGAGGGACTTAAACTAACTGGGAATTCGACTGAATGACAGATATTAGGAAGCTAAACAGCTTTCTCCTTGAGACCAAAATTTAACTACTGAATCATAACAAGCTAATTGCTACTACTGAAGAAAGCAAAATCTCATTGTTTCTAAACTACTTAAAAACCGACAAACTAAAAGTACCACAAAACCAGCAAGATTCTTACATATGTCATAAAAATGAAGTTTCCTCAGTATCTTCCTTTACCTAGAAGACCTTTACCAGACTTGTACTGGTTAAAAATACCATACTATGTATCAAAAGATAAAAGCAAATTACTTAGAGATAAAAACCTTTATTATCTTAAAAATACATATAAGCATAGGCCATGTCTTTCCCTAGATGCTTACTAAACAAAACTTGACCAGAGGCAGCCACATGGGGCTTTTTCTTAAACCAATCTGCGTTCACAAGAGTAACTGAATAGAATCACAGAAGGGTTAGGGTTGGAAGAGACCTCAAACATCATCTAGTTCCAACTCAGTCACCATGTGCAGGGATGCCATCCACTAGACCAGGTTGCTTCAAGCCCCATCCAGCCTGGCCTTGAACACTTCCAGGGATGTGGAACCCACAGCTTCTCTGGGCAACCTGTGCCAGTGCCTCACCACCCTCACAGTAAAGAATTTTTTCCAAACATCTAATCTAAATCTCTCCTCTTAGTTTAAAATTGTTCCCCCTTGTCCTGTCCCTCTGTGCCTGTATAAGAAGTCCCTCTTTCTTTTTTCTAACTCCCCTTAAAGTACTGGAAGGCCACAGTGAGGTCTTCCTGTAGCCTTCTTTTCTCCAGGCTTAACAGCCCCAGCTCTCTCAGCCTGTCTTCATGAGACACACCTCTGCCCTCTGATCATCTTCGTGGCCCTCCTCTGGACCCTCTTTAACAGTTCCATGTCCTTCCTATGTTGGGGGCCCCATAGCAGGATGCAGCACTGCAGGTGGGGTCTCACAAGAGCAGAGCAGAGGGGCAGAATCCCCTCCCTTGCCCTGCTGGCCACGCTGCTTTGGATGCAGCCCAGCAGAGAGCTGGCTTTCTGGGCTGCAAGCACACATCGCTGGCGCAGGTCCAGCTTTTCAGCCATGAGAACCTCCAAGTCCTTCTCCACAGGGCCGCTCTCAATGACTTCATCTCCCAGACTGTGCTCATGGCTGGGATTGCCCCGACCCAGATGGAGCACCTTGCACTTGGACTTGTTGAGCTACATGACACACTGCTTTGTTACAGCTACATGCAGTGGTTGCACCACGACCTCATCTAGCAAGTCTGCCCAGCCTTGCAATGACGGAAGTTAACTACTTTTATATGCTAGCCCACCAGTGACCACTTTTATATGCTAACCCGCCAATGACAACCAGCTAAATTAAAACCAGTCACACAGGGTCCCTTCTTCATACAGATTTTGGCTTATGTTATTCTATACCATTCATTTCTATTAACTGGATTTATGATGAAGATACAGCAATTAGCTGGAAGTAACACAGAAGGAGAAGGTAGAAGCAACCTGCAGACTGCTGCCCAGAGCTCGCCAGGCCAGCTGTGTGAATGACTTTACCAATAATACAATCGTGCTACAGGACTGAACTAAGGTTCAGTGGGGACATGGTAACTGCCTGAATCCAGAGCAAAGAAAGGAAGTTTCTCCAGCAACTCAAAGGCTGCTTCAGGCTGCCTGAAGAGTATTCTCAACTCCTCAATTATTTTCAACTGCTGAGTTATGACCAAGACTTTTAAACGTTTTTTCTCAAGGTCTTCACCCAGGAAAAGAAGCCACACAGCACAATTTGCTGGGCTCTTTCAGACAATGTAAAACACTTGCCTTTTAGGAAAGGAAGGAGGAAGTCTAAGGGACACATATTTAGTAATTAAAATGGAGTCTTTGTTGTTTTGCCGAAGAACTGAAGCACGAGACAGAAGCGCATACACTCAGCCACACTAGCAAGCCCAGTTCACCCGATGTTCAGCTACAACTGGAGTTAGCACAGCCACCATCGTGGGCCTGGTGCTCAGGGGCATGTCTTCCCACATTCACTAATGGACATGTAAAAGTGCTCCTATGTGCCCACATCCTTCAGCCCATCATCAGCAAGGCCTCCTGTGCTCAAACCTGAGTGCAGCTCCAAGATCTGTACTTTCTTTGCTGGCAGTGACAACAGCACTTCATTATCTCTCTGACAATTGGTAAGAAACATAGGAGGTGATGAGGATGTAATGACAGCAGCACGGAAAAAGCCTGACAATTGATTTTATAGGCATCCTTTCCTCTTCCATAACAGCTTTTCAGAGGATGCACACACAGGTCCACACAGAGCCACCTCTACTGCCACAATTAAGAACCTTGGGCAAAACAAAGAAACAAATCTTGAAAAAACACACACGTGCACACATCCTGGTGCAGCTTTTTTAGGACCATTTCACCCATGTCTTATGGACCCAATCGAGCATCAAACATGTATCTGACTGAACGTATTCAAGCAGCCCCACTGGTTTAAGTGCAGCCTGTGCTCTCAAAGGTAAGAGCATCCCTCACCCCTTCCCTTCCCTATCTTCTCCTGCTGTCACCAGGTCAGCTCTGAGCTGGCTGGAAGCCGCAGGCACAGCTTCATTCCAGATTAAACAGAGCTGAGCCCATGGCCTGTGCTGACACTGGTGTTCCTCTGACCACAGTAACCATGAACTAAAAAGTGAGCTGAAAATTAATCCAGCTAAATTAGCCCAATGAAAAATAACCTGAACGAAACTTACACAAAGAGTTTTCAGCCTGCTCATTACATAGTGACACATATGCCAGTACGAGCTGAAGAGGGGCTTGCAATACAGCTCCAGATCAATTCCATCTCCCAGGAAAGGGAAAAGGCAGCCAGGTTCGTCAGGGTTCATGCATGAGAATGGCAGTCCAGACTTTGATCACTTTAAATCTGCTGTAAAACACCAAGAAGAGTCACTAACACAGGGCACTTGAATAACAAACAGCACAGTCCTGCTCCTAAAGGGAAAACAAAACAAACATCTGCAGCAGAAGAAAGCCTCCCATTGCATTTAAACTTCTGTTCTCATTTTACCTCAACCTTTACCTTGTGGCAGGGACTACATCCATTACCCCACCAAGCAGCCATGCATCATGCAGCTGCCAGCCCTTTTTCTGTAAGGAATGGCTTGTCTCAGCAATCCCAACTGGCAATCCTCAGCCTCCTCATCATCTCTATTCCCCTTGTCATGTCGGCACAACTGTCAGCTGGACTGCACTGTGACCTGAATTGGGGAATTAAGCTGAAAAGCAACACAAGAATTAAAAGAAAAGGGAAAGGTATAAATCCAGCCAAATCAGTTGTTTGTCACAGAAACACGAAAGTTCATGTGCCAGGAAGGTGATGGAGCAAACAGTCGGAAGCGAGGGAGTGCAAACACAGCTGAGAAATGGACTCATCAACGTCACCAGAGCCCAAGCCCAATGATAAACAGCAGCTCACTCCTGATTTCCCATGCTCTTTCAGTGCTGCTTAACATGCTTTGCATCATTTTTGCTGTGGGTGAGGAGCACAGACAGGGCTCCTTACTCCAGTTTATTTAACCTAAGTGGCCAATCTCCTCTGGTAGGTCAATGGCCTGTCACTGTGCAACCAATACCTCAGTCACGCAGCAGGGCACCTGCTCGCAGGCTATCTTAACCAAGAGCAAGGTAACACAAATACCTTAGATATAAAGTTCAGAGGATTTCCTGGATATTGCCAGCTCTTCATCGTTACTTGAAAAGAACTGCCTGTGCTTTGTACAGCTCTAAAACAGTTAATTCAGGCAGATTCCAGTGCAAAGAGTTAGCTCTGATGTAAAGTCAAGCAGCTGGAAGCCAGTGAAATGAAGAGTGTTATTTCCATGCACAGCTTTAGGAAATCTATTATTTAAATATTCTGTATAATTCTGGGGTTTGCAATTCAAAAACAAAACCCAAAGGGTTCAAGAAAAGTTCTCCATAAATTGTCTAGTATCTTGAAACTCCATTTAGAGAATGGTTCTAGAGACTTTTATGATTTCTCTAGAAAGAGATGACCCTTGTTTCTCCACGTATCAATTTGAGGAGAAAATTTCTGATATTAGAGAGCTTTTTGGTATGACAGACTGAAGTACAAGAAAATGCATTTCAAGTTAAACTAGACAAATTCCAGTTTGAAACCACAAAATATCCTTTTAATAATTAAAGAAATTAACAGTTGCACCAGCTTATTTAGGACATTAATTTATTAATGGAGTCAATATCACCTGAAGCCTTTAACGTGAATCTGAGGGGTTGTTTTGTTGGGTTTGGTTTTTGGTATTTTTTTCACTTTAGCTTCCCCAGACATTATCAATGCAGTGAAATTCTGACACTTCGGTTACCTGGATCAGTCTAGGTGATAACATTAAAAACAGAGGAGATTATTTGTATCCCCAGTGTGACACTGAACTTTCACAGGAAACCTTCTCAACAACATTAAAACAGGGAGGGCAGGGTCCCATCTCCCTCACCTTTGTGCATATGCAGATTGGATTAGGAGATTCTAACAAAGAACAAGCAGGGTCCTTTTCCTCTCACTCCATCTAGCAATGATCTTTCCACAGGATTTTACCTGTCAAAAGCCCAGACATTACCGTATCAGAGGAGAGACATCTGCAGGAGGCACTCCTGAAAAGTCTCCTGTGCCCAAAGGGTTCCCCCCACGGCTCCTGTCAAGATGCCCTGGCAGAGCACTTATGAGAGACAGTGCATTAGACGAGGACAAGTTGGACATCGGCTCTCGCAAAGCTCAAGGACCACTCGGGAGTCCTCAGATCTCAGAGCCTGCTCCAGACAGAGGAGGAGCCTGGCTGGATCTCCATGACCCAGTTATGGACCACATACTTCTAAGAATAACTTCCACCTCAAGCGAGGAGAATTTTCTTCTCCCATCACCATAAACATATCCTTTACCCTCATTACATTTTTATTAAGATGTTCCTCAGCATAAGTGCCAAATAAACCTTTCAGATGCTTGAATTTCTTCAGTGTGCACACAGCCAGAAGCATGCGTGTGCTTCCCTATCTCAGACAACGCAGAGCAGACACAAAAAGAAGCCCTCTTGATAGGATGGATGCCCAAAGTAGCACAGACCAGGGAAAAAACAGCAGAATAGCAGAGAGGAGCAAGGGGACAAAAGCTCCAACCTTTATAACCACGGGCTGTTCACCGAGACAAAAATACTGCAGCGAAGCCAGAGAGGTCAAACATCATTTCCCCTCATCTGATAACGATGACTGAGGAAGTTTGAATTCATAAAAGGCACAGACATGTCACACACCCTGGAAAGACAATCCTACCAGCCTTTGTTCAAAGCAGGAATCCCTATATGAATAAATCAGATTTTCAAAGGAGGCAAAAATAGGGCTTGTAACAAAATTTTTCAGCCACCCCTTAGCTCGAGCAGCACTAGTCGCATAGCTATAATCACAGCAAACCTACATAATGGGTCTGAACTAGCTTAGCCCTTTCCCTGCAAGCAGAGAAGCTGCCACATCAGTAACTCCGTTGCTAGGGCAACTGCTTACTTTCCATATCAACTGCAAACTCGTTGCTATGGAGACACATATACAAGAAAAATTCCTCTCTATAGCCAAGGACCAGATGGTAGGGAAGTCAGAGACTAACGGGCTGTACTAAGTGGGACACAGACTACAGGACGTTTAGATCTGTACGTTCACAATAGGATTAATCTGAACAAGTGAATTCACAGGTCTGGCAGTATAAACAAAGCCAGGGAACTCCGCATCTACTCCTCATCATGTGATAACTTCATACTCTGGACAACTATTATTAAACTGCTGAGCTCAATGCAAAGAGGTTTGTACAATCAAGGGCTCAGCATTTTCCCTTTTTCCACACAGCTCTCTGACTCGATCCTCATCAGCCTCATCGCAGCTACACTAACAGCCACGCTCTTGGTTTCCCAGGTAAGCCTCATGGCACTGCAGCTGAAGTTGAATAGCAGCAGTGTAAAAACAAATCCTCTTTTCCCGGCATTCCACACCAGACTAAAAGCACCAGGACAGGGCAAGTCAAAAACCAAAGTGATGAAGCCTGTCTTTTTTTTTGTTGGTTTTTTTTTTTTTTTTTTCCTCTCGTTACAACGATCTCACATCAGGAAATTCAAGCATTCATATGCAGGCAGAAAAAGCTGCAGACTATCAGATACATATTTAGTCCCATGAATATAAACTACTGCAACCCAAGACCGAGAAAACTACTATGCAGAGGGAATTCAAAAAAGAATTAAGTGTTCAGCAGAACTTTTTTTAGAAAAACGATTACTGAAAGGCTACATAAACACTGGAAAGCATAACTATGAGAGGAAAAGCTTCTAGCTTTTCACAATGTGTCAACGTACATCAACCGGCAAATGCCTGCAATTCCCAGCACTGATTAACTCCTTCCCCCCATACTGTACATGTTTCAGAGCCCATCTTGTTAGCATTTCATAACATGCCATTTGCTAAATGCTGCTTTTTTTCCATGCAAAACCAGTAAAGCAGGCAGACTCCAAACCTGCAATTTGCAAAAACTGTCTGCAAAGCAGAAGTAGCATAAAATGACTCCTTACAGATGAATGCCCCTCCTTCCTCTGCCCCAAGCCCTACACCAAAACCAGAGAACCCTTTAGAAGGACACCTTCCTTCTGAACAGCAGAGGTATTTGCTGCAAGGTACCAAATCAACCGCAAGTGTGCATGTATGCATAGACACGAAGATATTTTCAAAGCCATCAGTTGACATTTACTGCTTTCCAAGTCCGCAATTAGCTGTCAAGCACCTGATTCAGCAACTCTGACCAAGGGCCAATTCTGAACTCAGGACTCTGTCTGCCACATCCCTCGGCCAGGACATGAGGAAAAACCCAGCAGGGGACTTGAATGACCTGCTGCGGTGCATTTTACGTTTGAGAGTCCCATCTCATTCACCTTAAAGCTGGCTACCTGCAGTTATTAGCATCTTCAGGAACTGGAAGAAATTCTTTCTCATAATCAAAGATTTCCCAGGAATTAATAAAACTCCACCTTGTTATTCATACAGGCAAGGCCTCCCACCACACCTTGGTGTCTAGCTATGTAACCATGGCTGTAATCACGAATTTGAGCTGTGGGTGACCAGTCATGCATTGTGCTGTGCCACCTCCCCCCGGAGCAGCAGTGCAGTGCGGTATTGTTCAGACGAGCTCAGGGGACGGCCGGATCTCTCAGAGATCGACATGAAGGCAAGTTCCTCATAGGAAGGAAGCTGAAATCTAAATAGTCAACTTGTAAATAGAGGAAGAGGGACAGAACAAAACACACATGGCAGTGTTAAACACATGCCTTGCCAGTTACATTATTTTGGTGGTTTTTAAATGCATTGTGTGAAGATTTTTTACAGTCTGGGACAGGGTCATAAAAGTCTGGTGTGACGTTTATTATTATAGTCTCACTTCCAAACCAGAATTTAAGACCCTGGCTTACACAAAACAAGATCCAGTTCAGGAACAGGTTTTTTTAATCTCACACACAAGCTTTCACAGCAATTAATTGATAAAAATACCAACATACAGTGTGTGATCAGCAATATGGGGACAGGGGATTCTAGGTAATAATACTTTTTAAAAAGAAAGAAAAGAAAGATAGATGTGCCAATCCTTTAAAAAATGAAAGCTCTGTAGAAAATAAAGTTAACTCATCTAAAATGAAAAGTTGCTAGTTTAGGATAGAGTATGACTCTTCTTCTAGTTACTTGAGCTTCTATTCCACAGCTTTTAAAGTTAAATTGCACACAAAATAGGGAGAACAGCACCACCAAGAGAAGTCTAGTTTCAGGGTAACAAGTTACAAGACAATCACAGCATTTATCTCACTGAAATACAAAAGCTGAGTGCATCTATTGTTTCTGCCAGGGGAAAGTGTTCACTTTCTGATCTTCAGCCAATTTTAGAGACAGACCACGAGTGATGTGATTTTACCTGCTATTTATTTCCCTAACCTGTGAGAAGGCCTCTGAAATTAATCTTCAAGCTGGTATTTTTATCAGTCTACTCATACTTCGCCAAAGATTCATCCAGACCACTACTTCTTGAGAAGGTCCCCTTCGGAAATTGATTCCTGCTCCCAGGCAAACTGACAGAGTAGAAGGCTATGCAAGGAACTGCCCCCACCGCTCTGCTTGCTTCCCCATTCCCTGGCACACAGCCTCTCTTCCTGCAGACACCGCTGGGAAATCAGCAATGAACCCAGGAGACAACCACCGAGATCCGAAAGCAAAGATGTGCTCCCAGGGCTTCTGCTCCGCACCAACTGCAGAAGTTACACGAGCCCAAAGAACGCTAGGAATTTTGGTGAATGGTAACCTTCACCTTTGATGCCAGACCTGTCTCCTCTCTCTGAAGAGTTTCTCTAAAACCCGCCTGAAATGAAACAAAGCTTCATCAGCACTACCTTCCTTGTGTAAAAGAAAGAAAAGTTTTTTTGGATTACAACATAGACCAGGGCAATAGTGATGGACTCTTACATAAGGCATACCCTTTCACTATACATTTGTATAAGCCAAGAACAGCAAGCAGCCTATTTATAACATGATTACATGCATCTAGTATAGCTGGAAACCATTACCACAGCATGATAACTAAAAACAGTATTTAACCACTATGCATGAAGACACCAGCTGCGGGGAAAAAACACACACACCGAGCACTTTCTTCCAGATGTCTAGACAATGAATTTAATAAAATCAGAATGAGCAATGCTAAAGAAATGCTGGCTCTCTGAACTTAATCAACTATGTTACCAGGCACAGGGTTGCACATTCTGTCTTTCACTGTTAAGGACATATTCTGGGATTAGCAGGTGAATATTTTCAGAGCCAGACAGGTTCCCATAGTTCCAAACTCACCTGACTTCGGTCTTTGTCCACTTTCTTAAAACACTTATTCAAGGATAGATTATGTCTCACAGAATTTTTCCATCCAGTGGGTGCATTTGCAAAATATGGAAAGTGTTCCAAGATCCAGTTGTATATATCCTTTACGGGCAGTCTTTTGGTTGGCGAATCCTCAATGGCCATAAATATGAGGCAGCTAAAGGAATAAGGAGGTTTGCAGTTGGGGTTCTGCTTGGCATCGTAGGGCATGTCAGAGTGGGCAGGAGACGGCGGTGTGTCATCACCGATGTCCTGAACAGGGCTAACGCTCCTTAACACTGAGTCCCCAAAGCTTTTCAGCAAGTTCTTGCTCTCATGTAACCAGTTCAAATTAGTTAGTTCTTCATCTTCCATGGCCCCTTTATCTAATCTGATGGCAGGCAAAGAGAAATCTAGGTCCTCATCATCGTGAAGTGCCTTTGATAAATCGCTATCTTGATAACGCTGGCTCAATCCACTGGGAACGCTAATTCCTGAGCCCTCTGGCTTCTTACTGGGAGGCATGACTGGACCCATTTAGACAGCAGCTCCTGGGAGAGCAAATCCAAAGAAAAGGGAGAAAGAGAGTAACGTTAGCTCATAAAAAGTCCTGAGAAACATTTTGACAGCTTTTCCCTAACTGGTCACTTGGCCTTTTGCCATCTATATTAAACATGACAGTTTCACATAACACTCATCCACAACTGTTGAGTAAAATAATCTAAAGTCAGCACAAGGGAAGAAATTTCAGTTGATGGATTAAGACGAGAATCCAGATACACCTCAGTTCTGCTTCATGTATGTGAAGCCCCACACAGGAAATCCCAAAGATGTATCTCTTTAATGATAAAGAGGTGTTTTCAAACCATTGAATATTCCAATTGTATCATTTTAATAAGCATGTGAACTAAAAAAAATTAAAAAGAGTGACTTAAGGCCAGTTGCTTCAGATTAATTTCAGCTGTTTCACATTTGAGGACAATACAACAGCACCACGATTAAAATTACTCTGGCTAAAGGCTGAGGCCATCCGACTTGGTTGTACCAAAACTCAGAAATGAGAGCAAACCAGCAAAGTCAGGAGAAAGTAGGAGGGAAAGCAACACCCAGTAGTTTTGGGCACAGTACCAAGACATGGGGAAGCAAGTGTCACAGCAATAGAGCACTTTAAAAATGTATGTAAACAGAGAAGATTTTAACATAAGCTGAACTGTATTTCAAACATGGTAGAAAACAGGAGTCAGAAGGATTGCTGTGATGCTCAACAACGGCCTGCAAGAGGTGGGATGCACTGCTGAGGATACTGTACCAGCAGGCCCTGGGGGGACACCTGTGAGCAGTAATATTAGGGATGATCTGAACATTTCAAAAGCAAACTGAAGTTGGGTCCCTGCCCAGCTCAAGAGAAGCAGATGAGCCTAACGATTCTACTTCAGAAGCAGGAGACAGGCTCCCTTAGCTTTTACATACAGTCAAACTGCCAGGAATTAGGCCTGGAGATGTGAACAGAAGTGGAACAAAAACTGGACAGTTAGTAAAAGAATTTAAATGGACAAAACTTTCCGCACAAACACTGAACAAGAACAAAATTATGCCCTGTACCTAAAACGTAACCTCAGCAGTTACCTGAAGTCACACAGTTGATACTGTAAATAAAAGGCAAAAAAAGCTACAGGTAACAACAGAATGAACTATCTGCAGGGAAAAATAGAGCAACACAGCTATTACGGGAAAGAGGAATAATGGACTTTATTTTAGCTATCATAAATGGGCAAGATGAAAACTTTTAAGTTCTTTAGGTCTTTCTATAAACAAGTTACACCAAAGCAAACATTACTAAAAATGAAACACACAGAACTCTTCTGCACAGAAGCCCACCAATACACTCAACATGCTCAGCGAAAATGAGCAGTTTTAGATAAGTAAGTGTCTGCAAAACGAAAAAATACTGAGGCAGATACAAACACCAGGAGTCCAAACTTGCATCGGCCCCACTTCCTAGCTTTCAAAACTGCATCCAGCGCAACCAGAAGGTAAACAAGGGAATCGCCAGCGTCCAGGGGCACTGGCATTGCCTACCTATGCCGCACACTCAACTTTGACTCCAAATGGAAGTTCCGTCCCATGAGCTTCTAAACAGGAAAATTATATGATGGCTGACAGTAAAGTAATTTAATTGCACTGTTGCTATGACAACACGCTGCTCTCTTTCTGTTTAATTTCCTTATTTGCCAGTATCCTCCCAAAGGGCCGTATCACTTCACGATTTTTTTCCCCTGTCTCTCCTTCCCCGCTCCAGGCAGCGGGGATGACCGGGCGGCCGCGGGGAGCCGCCTCGGGCCGGCACGGAGAGCCGGCAGGGAAGTTCGGCGGATCCCGGCCGAAGAGCGGCTCCCAGCGGGGCCGCCGCGGGCAGGCGGGGTGCCCGGGGCTGCCCCCGCGGCGGCGCGGCCCGACTGGGGCCACAC
>VZTE01004401.1:180811-253661 GCA_013397775.1 Eulacestoma nigropectus
CCGCCCGCCCCGCGCCCGCCCCGCGCTCCCGACGGGCAGCGGTCCGCCTCGGTGCGAGCCCGAGAGCGAGAAATTGTTTCCACTGCAAACAAAAAAGGCGACACATGACCACGGAGGGAGGGGAGAGAGGGAAAACGTGGGCTGGGCCAGCCGCGACGGGAGAAGCCGCGGAAGGGAGGGCCGCCGGCGGTGGGGGAGGGCGGTGGTTCCTGCCTGCCGGCCGGCGGCGAAAACCCGGCCGTGCCCTCCCGCAGGGCGCCCGGGCCCCGCCCGGCGTCGGGGTCCTGCCGGGCCAGCGGCGCTGGCCGGGGGCGGGCGGGTGTCCGAGGTCGGGCGGGAGGCGCTCGGGAAGTCTCGTTGCGCGGAGAACCGGCAGCCGCGGCGCTCCCACTTGTGCGAGTTTCCTTTACCCCCGGCCGGCCAGGCCGACCCCGGCTGAACCGCGGTGGACACCGAAGGCACCGACGAGCCCCAGGTGCCCACGGCTTAGCACGGCGGAGCCCTGCTTGTACCTCTCCCGCAAGAGGACCGGGGGAGGCATCTTTCAACACCCTCCCGGTGGGCAGGTAACTCCTGCCGAGGACGGGCGGACCTGCCGGCCCGGCAGCGCACACGAGCCCGCCGGCCGGCGCCACGCACCTGCCCCGCTGTGTGAGCGGGAGCCGGGCCCTGCGGAGGTGTGCGGGCAGCGACAGGCGCGGGATCCCGCACGGCGGCTCTGCTGCTGCCTCCGGGCTTCGTGAAACTACGGCCACTGCTGAGGGTCGGTCTTCACGGTGTACAGTAAAGAACCGTGTTTCAGAAATCTCCAGTAACTGACGACGGGGAAGGGGGGAGAAATATTTCCTGAAAGAAATCTTTCAAAGAAGGCTTTAAAAGAAGGCTTGACTCAATTAGGAAAAATAATGCATTTTCTCTTCTGCTATCATACCCTGAAATAAGTAGTATTAACTTGAATAAAAACCCCTTGCCATCAGTTGAATTAATTGAAAGGAACTAACTTGATTTAAAAATAAAGAAGTTGCCCGGTCTAGACAGCACTAGTTGAATGTACAGTCTCCTATATGTTACATGCCAGATCTCAAGTAGCTTCAGTGATTTGCAGCACAGAATTAAAGTATGGTTGTCTACCCGCAAAACAAGTACATGGAATTGTTTCGTAGCTGGTCCACAAAAATCAAACATTTTCCACTCTGGGTAAACAAGGCTTGCAGATTTAGCATACTTTAATATAAATTTTCCTTTTGCTATAGAAAACGTCTGCTGCAGAAATGTATAAACAATATCATTTAAGTCAGAAATACCGGTATCCTTCCCATTGCAGTCCTCCCTGGACACCGAAATTGTCACTAAGCCAGGAAGGAAAACATTTTAGTTGTTTTATTTAGAAAAGTTAGGACAGCTGCCTCAAGACCTTTCAGGAATTCTGCATTATTTCCCAATGGATGGGTTACCTCCTTTAATCTCTTTGACACACAAAATTCACAGTTTTAGGTAAGAGTGGCAACCACCTCATTCTCAAAGTGCAGGGATAAGAAGCATTTCATTGATTCTCTGGAACTAGAAATTCCTGTCATAACTAGCTAAGACTTCTTTTGCCAATAACTTTCCCTCCCCTGCCCAGTGAACTGCTATTTCACATTCTTGCATATTTTCAAGAAGACACACCAGCAGCTGAACTGCAGAATGGGAAGAATACCTATCAGGCAGCAGAGTATCATCGTTACCCTCTGGCAATCCTGCCCTGTGATTCCACCAGCCCTAACACCAACAGTCAGCAAGACCATTAGTTCACACAGTTCTTATCTCATGGCCATTTGGTTTCAAACCCAAACTCAATTATCAAGTCATAACTCCACCCACCTGAATTTACTCCAAATGCTTCAGACGTTTTTCTGAGTGAATCAACATGCCTCTTTATTGGCAAGCAAGGAGATTTATTGCTTTTATTATCACTTGTAAAAGTCAAGTGTCTTGAAAGACTACCAAGAAGAATTCAGCTAATGAGAAGTATTTCTGAAGTGAGAAGGGGGAAGCCTCATGAGATGCAGGGTAGCATGCAAAGAAAACTATACCCTGAATATATTATGTATGCATCCTATTCAGATCAGTTCTGTTCCAAATCAGTGGCTAAATTCCCCATCAATATTGGTGGAATATGATCGGTTTCAGAATTTTCTGGTTTTTCCATGGCAGGTAGAATTTCGCCAGAGCACACACTAAAGCTTGCATTGAAGGGCCACTGTGAGACATCTGCTGTGCAGACAGAAAAGCCAGCATGATCAAGCACAGGGGCAGCAGCAGGTGGCAGAGAAGGTTAGGAGAGCAGGGGGACAGGCTGCCCGCTGGGTCGGAGGGCTGGCACACCCTGCTTGGTGTCCCATGAGAGGCAGCAGTGCGGGGCAGCCTCTCGCTGGCTCCCACTCGCCCCTGAGCTCAACAGCAACTGGAGCTGCTGACTTGCAGAGCACTAAAACACCAGCAACGAGGTAAACACTACTATCTTGCCTCTCGGGAACTCTGTTCCCCAACTTCTGACTCTTTGCTGGAATATCTAATACAACTCATTTAAGAAAGGAGCACACAGCCTCACACAGCACCATTGCAAGAACTTTAACTGCTCGCTTAGAGACTACAGCAGCAGCAGAACAACTAATATATGGCCATCAAGTAACTAAATACTCGCTGTAATCTCAGGCAAGCCACCAAATTTATTAGGGTGTTGATTTCCCCATTTCTGAGACAGCAATAATACTAATTCATTTAGCAAAAGATTTGCAACACTGACAGATGAAACTGTTTGTACATCAAGACCAAAGTACTTGCCGTACTGAAGGCTGATTAGAAGTTCCAACAGTGCAAGAGTGCACTTTAGCCTTGTGGGCTAATATACAACAGTCTAATCTTTCCACTCAGATTTCAGAATACCAACTGCAGATGTTGCAGTATCTTATTTAATGAGGATTTCCAGCCATCTCCCTATACTCCTTTATCTCTTATCCTCCTCTAGATTGGAATCCCTGAAAATTTCCCACAAGCCATCAAGCACACAAGCACAGCAAGGGTCATGGGCTCATAGGCTCATCTTCTTCCCTCAATCTCCATCTCTGCTGGGAACATCTTTCTTTGCAAGTATTATGACCATGTGTCATGGTTTAACCCCAGATAGCAACTAAATACCACACAGTCGCTTTCTCCCCCCACCACACACACACAGTGAGGAGAGGAATCAGAATAAAAAAAAAAACAAACAAAAAAAACCTCCTTATCTCAACTCATGGGACTCATGGGTTGAGATCGGAATAGTTTCATAATTCAAACAAAATAAAAGATTATGATGATGATGATAGTAATAATACGGGAGAGAAAGAGGAATAACACCCAAGAGGAACAAATAATGCACAATACATTAGCTCACCACCTGCAGACTGATGTCCTGATCATCCTCCTGGCCAATTCCCCCACAGTTTATATACTGGGCATGATGCTCTATGGTATGGAATATCCCTTTAGCCAGTTCAGGACCTCTGTACCAGCCATGCTCCCTCCCAGCTTCTTGTGCACCTGTTCAGTGTCAGAGCACAGGAAACTGAAAAGTCCTTGACTTAGGGCAAGCATTGCAGAGCAGCAACTAAAACATCAGTGTGGTATCAACAGAATTCTCATACTAAATCCAAAAATACAGCACCACTGTCCCAGTCAAAAGCAGGACACCATGTCACATGACCTTGCTAAATACTTCTACTTTCTGCCTTCTAGCCTCACCTGCCACACTTCAACAGTCCTGCACTATTCATCCTCACCTTTAAGCCCCTCTTCCTAACTTGGTCTCCGATTACCATGTCTTTATTGACTGGTGTCATTGTCAATGTTTATTCTCTCTACATCAGAGTCAGATTTCTTCCCTGAAGTCTGCTGCAAGTTTGCCAGCAAAGCTTGCTCATTAGGATTTAGAATTTGACGCACAGCTGTTCAAGAAACCCCTCCTAATTCTTAAGGGTCCTGATGTACTTTTCAAAGAGAGATGTGGACAGGGCTGCTGACACTTGTGATCAGACCCTCAGTGTGGGACAGCTCAGGCCCTGACACCTGTACACTGACCATCTCATTTTGCATCAGTTCTTCCCTCGTGCAGAATGACTGGCATGTCCCCATCAGTCTTGGTGTTTCTAATCTTCTGTTTTCTCTGAGGCAATGGATTTAATCTTGTACAGAGCACAAGCACACTGGACACCTTCAAGAACTTATAAAAACTAAATCATGAATACAATATGTGTTTATTCATTTCCTCTTTCATAACTCCTGTTCCCAGCATTCTTCTCCTGCAGTATCAACACTTCTTTATTTTTAACCACAGCAGACCAGCCTGGTTTTGTTTTTTGCACTATGCCTGCTTTTGGGGCAGAGAAACAGCCGTGTCTGAATTCCTGGAACAGTACCAGAACAGCCAGAGTCTCTGCCCTGTACAGAGGTAACACACCTAACGGGCTGACAAATAGTGCCCTGCTGCCCTGAAAGAGAGCAGCTCTGGCTTCACAGCTGCTCCGAGTGCAGTTGTACCCTGCCTGCCTGTCCCAGGGCTTTTGCAAGCATGCACTCCCCTTTCTTCACCCACAGCAAGAACTAAGCTATAAGCTGCACATGCAATGAAGGCCCAGCTTACTCCAGCTTACCGATAGATCTATCTTTTGCTCATTCACCCGAGAACATGGAATCAGATTTACAAAGCACTTTCCCAACCTTGCATTTAATTACTCTTCAAGTTCTCATTTTCCCCAGCAAGCGAAACCCAACGGAAACAGAACTGAATCTGTGAGAAAAGGAGCTCTAATACAAAGCTTTACCAAAAGTGTGAGCAAACAAAACTATCTACGGCATTTCTGTTTCACAGGCTAAAATAAAATTAATTTCTCCCAATAAAATCCACAGTTTTTATTAAATAGCTCCTTTATAAATTAATGTATGCACATTTACAATGTTATTGTAGTAACACTTGCAGCTTCTAGGAAAATGAGTATACTTAGTGCAAAAATTATATACAGCTGAGAAGCTACCAGCAACTGTGTTTCTGTACATGAGCGTGGTGGGAGGAGAGCATCGTGCATGCTCATTTGTCCTACATATATTTGTTAAAATGAGTCCATATGAGAGATGCTTTCACAGTGTAATCACCCAACATACAAGGACCCCAAGCACAAACCTAGCTTATACTGGGAAAGGGAAGCTTCTGCCAGTGCAGATTATTTTAGCAGCCTAGTCAGTGGAAAGCAAAATGTTGCTGAGATAAACATATCTTTACTGGAGTCTTCTGCTATAATGGCTATATTGGTCTGAACTCACCTAACTCACTTGGTACATTAACTGTAATACAAGCCAATATTTCTGGTACAGTTGTAGTGTTTAAAGAGGCTGAAAAATGAAAGAACTGTCTTCTGGAGTTTGGGGCTCAGACTCTGCTATCTGTTGTAAAGGTGTAATACCACAAGACGTGGCCTGGCATTATCTCAACATCAGTATTCACCACTTGGCAGCTGAAGTCAAACTTACAAGTAATCAGCAGAACCAGAAATCAACTGTATTTTTGTTCTCAAAAGCAGTGTGGGGGAAAAGCAGCAGCTAACACTGCAGACAAGTAAAGATCAGAAGGTTTGGGGAAAACTACAATGGAGAACCATGTTCTTTTTATAAAGCTCCCAAACCACATTTCCAAGTGGAATTTCTAAAACTAAGACAAAATTATTTCAAGTCAACATCTCAAATTCTGCCTCAGCTTTCCTGAATACAAACTGTCCATTTCATCAATAATCTTATGAATTTGTCCTTTATTTGTGTATCTATGCATGCAAAATTAAGTTGCAACAGGACGTCACAGGTAGTGAAGTCTACGTTCGCATCTCATCAACTGAAGTTCTTGGCAACTAAAACTAAACACAGTTTACCATCACTACTGCTGTGAGCCAGAAACAATTATTCTCCTCTGACCATTTGCTTGTGCCAGGTGCATTTCCCAGCCACAGCTATACTTGTGTGAGTCCCAGCTTGATTTCCAGCTCTTTGTATCACAGGATATTCCAGGGTCCTTTCCTCTCCTCACTACTTGGCTCTACTCTTCCTGTAGGTTTCTTGAACACTGTTCCCAGAGGAAATCCTGTGAAATGCAGATTTCCAGATTGCGACAACGCAGAGACAACTGCGAGAGCCTGTGTGACATGGTGCAGGGATGAAGCATAAGCATGGCTGTGGTGACCTACAGTTGTGTCTGCAAAGAGATGCTGAGAGGGTGAAGGCTGTGGGAAACACACAAAGTGCCATAAAATGAATAAGCAGACTTCTATTCTTGGTTGTTTTTTAGTGCCATAGACCAGCCCACCAAAAGCACCAGGGAGCAAGGAATGGAAAGCAATGAAAAACTGCAGTGGAAGGACTAAAGAGAGTCAGTACCATCTGCAGAAAAGTTCTGTGTTCTCCTGTGCTCCCCTCCACAGCCACAAGTGAGGGGGCCTCCAAGGCTGAACCAGAGAGCAGCCATCAGGCAGAGCAGGTAAGCAAGATTTTGGGAGGAAGGAGGAAAACTGGCACAGAAAAAATCACAGCTAAAGTACCTACACCCCAGCAGCAACTTCTATGGCCAGAGAAACACCCCCTGGCTGCTACATTCATGTCCTGTGAGGTGGGTTTCCCTGCAAGCAGCTTTTGGCTTCTCTATGGTGACAAGAGTGCATTATTATTATGGACTGACTTACTGGGTCATTAATTTCTGCCAGGCCTTTTGGCACTGCCCCAGTCTTCGTGGCAACAGGTAACTTCAGTGAGCAGCTGCAGTGATCTGGGAGGTATGGTGCATCTGGTACCTCACAGACTTTTTGCAGGCGAATTTCACATTCCACAGGTTTCTCACAGGGATGCCACAAGGATGGGGTGGGCCTCAGCTGCCAAAGCACTATGAAATAATCTTGGGAATGTTTTTCTCTTTAAATCTGCAGTCCTGTAAACATTGATAGTTGAGCCCTTTTCTTAGGTTCAGCTAGTTCAAGCACAGTTTAGTACCTCCATAAGCATTTCAAGGACAACAAAAATGTTATGGCTATGTTGTGGTTTAACCCCAGCCAGCAACTAAGCACCATGCATGTGCTCACTCACTCCTCCCAACCCCGGTGGGATGGGAAGGAGAATCACAAAAAGGTAAAACCTGTGAGTTAAGAACAGCCTAATAAATGAAATAAAGTACAATATTACATTAATAACAATAGTGAAAAGGGAGATATGAGAGAGAGGGAGAGAGAGAAATAAATCCCAAGATGGATACACAAATGATGGACAATACAATTGCTCACCACCTGCTGAGCGATGCCCAGCCCATCCCCCTACAGTGATCGGCCCTTCCCAGCCAGCTCCCTAGTTTATATACTGGGCATGATGCTCTTTGATATGGAATATCCCTTTGGCCAGTTGCAGTCAGCTGTCCTGGCTGTGCTCTCTCCTGGCTTCTTGTGCACCTGCTTGCTGGCAAAGCATGGGAAACTGAAAAGCCCTTGACTTAGGGCAAGCACTGCACAGCAATAACTAAACCAGCAGCGTGTTATCAATGTCATTCTCATAATAAATCCAAAACATAGCATTGTACCAGCTACTAGGAAGAAAATTAACTCCATCACAGCCAAAATCAAGACAGGTTACAACAAAATTTTTAAGAACGTTTGAGGAGAAAAGTCGTTTTTATTGCTTGTATGCAAGTAGAGGGTTTTACTTATTCCACATCACCTGTCACATAATCTTAAATATTCTTTTCCACAATGATAAAAAGCCCCAACATGAAAACAACACAACATCAAACCAAACATCACATGTAAGAAAAAAGAAATAAGCTATCCCTGGATAAAGCCCCGCAGGTTATCGGACCACTGCTGGGCAGCAGAGCTGGGGTTTCAGCAGCAGACGGGCCTGTCGGGGCTGTGCCAGCACAAACCAGGCAGCCTCCGAGCCGTCCTTTTGTTGTGCCTATGAACAGAAGACCCGTGTAATGACAACCACAAAACTCACTTAAGCTCTAAAAAGGTGATTAATGACCTCCTTCATGCTGCCTATAAATTATTCACTACAACACTGAACCCACTCAAGACAAATGGCAAAGCAAACTTTAAATACAGGGAGCAGGAGCCTCCTGTGTTGTCAACTTCTGCCTGTAAAACTTTTTGCAATGCAACAGACACTTCACTTGCTTCTGCCCCCTTGTTAAAATCACTCAAATGTTTAGACCTTCTTTTTCACTACCCCTAGCAGAGTTAAAGCAGCTGCAGCTCCTACATATTTATTTTGCCAATGCCAAGTCTTTTTCTTTAGTAGTTTCAGGTAATCACAAAGCACTATACATAGCTTTCAATTACATTATTCAGAAATTAAAGTCTGACCTCAAAATGAAAGCCAGGTCTAAAGAAGTAAGAAGACAATAGCATATGCATGTTTAATCTGAAGCAGCCCATCTCCAGAGCCTGCACTTACTGATACTTCTGTGAACATCTATAATTTGTGCCGAAATGAAAACTGAGGTCTTAAAAAAACACAGTTTCATTTCTTAGGTGCTGGTCCAAAAACGCTTCTGACATGTTTAGAAACAGTCCATTTGTAAGAATGCTTTTGTTATCCTGTTTAGTGTGAAATAAGAGGCAGGTAATGGTTGGACGTGAACAGCACGAGTGGTGGAGTTTGCAGCTGTGGTGGCTGGAACAGGCATTTACTCTCTTGAAACAGTACTTTTCTTCATAAGATAAATTACTCACACAGTTTATAAGTTAACTTTAGTACCTTGTTGCAGGTTGAACTAGCAAGACAGAGGGAACTACAGAGTGACATTAAAGACAATGTCTTATATGATGTGTCTGATCTTCAGTGGGAAAACATTACTTGCACCTCTGGTTACACAATCAACTCCAAAGGTCAGGAACAACTAGATAAAAGTGAAAGCCAGGAATTACATAGCTAAAGTCCAGTAGGGTATAAAGTAAGGTAAAATGTGGGAGACATAAGGCAACATCAAGGTGATATTTAAACACGAGAAAAGAAATATGGCTAGCAAGGGAAGTTTGCAAATGAAGTAAGTATTGCAGATTTCCCTAATCACTCTCTTTCTTCCAAACTGTCAATGTTGTAACTAAGCAGACTGAGAAATTCTGCACTACTTGAAGACAAAGACTTTACCACCTACCAACAACTATGTGACTAGTCTTCATTTATTTAAGTCCATGATTCTGAAATTACTAGAGATGCACAGAAACCATGTTGCCCTGTTAGTACTGCTCTTTAAAATGGTGATTAGAAAAAAGCAAACGCAAGACAGCAATGGAGCAGCCTACATCACACAGCATGCACATCGATTTATCAAAAGCTGTTGTGTTTTAACCCCAGCCAGCAGCTAAGTCCTACACAGCCACTTGCTCACTGCCCCCAGCCCCAGTTGGAACGGGAAGGAAAAGTGGAAAAAGGTAAAGCTCAAGAGTTAAGCACAATTTAATGATTGAAATAAAGATGAAGATAATAATAATAATAATAACAACAACAACAATAATAATAGATGAACAAGTGATGCACAATACAATTGCTCACCACCTGCTGACTGATGCCCAGCCCGCACCCCTGCCAGCCATCTCCCCCCATATGGAGCATGATGTTCAATGGCATGGAATATCCCTTTGGCCAGTTTGGGTCACCTGTCCTGGCTGTGCTCCCTTTCAGTTTATTTCTGGACCTGCTCACTGGCAGAGCATGAGAAATTGAAAAGTCCTTGACTTAGGGTAAGCACTGCACAGCAACACCTAAAACATCAGTGTGTTATCAATATTACTCTCATATTAAACCCAAAACACAGACCTCTACCAGCTACTAGGAAGAAATTAACTCTATCCCTGCTGAAACCAGGACACAAGCTCTCCACCTACTGAGATTCCTATGCCTCCTGTAACTGTAGGGTGTTGGCAAAGGGCTACGCTGAAACCACAGACCCCACTAACCTGCCTGGCAAGGGGCGTCCACCTCCCAGTTCAGTGGTGGGAAACAGTGGCACTTCCTGCAGCTGGCTCCCCACACCCTGCTCTTCATTTCCCTAATGAGGCCCAGCAGTTATGTCAGTTTCGCCCAAGGCATGATTTGGTCTAAATAATAACAAACTACAGTTGGCTACATAATCAGAGGAATGCCAGATCTGGGGGATGATCAGCAAACAAACTGGCGGTACAGCTTTTAACTGCATGCAACAAAGTCAACACTTGGCTACAAGTGTCAGTGAATCTCGACTGGTCAATGCCACTACTCTTGTTGAGAGTGCCCTGGATGGCTTTGATCTAAGAGGTCACCTGGGAGGGTTCCTGAGATACCGGTCTCAGCAAACTCCTGCGAGACTCCCATGCCATGACAGGGCACGCAGCCAGCACCGGGTAACAATGACCGCCACTTTGGGGCCAGCGGATGCCGCTGAGGCGAAGGCAGCTGGATTATGCTGGGTAACAGGGCAAACAAAGCCCAATCCAAAGCCACTCTGCGGCTGTTACCTCTGCTGGAAAACTGGTCCTGCTACTCCTCCTTCCTCTTGGCTCTCCAAACAACATAATCTCATAGCTCCCAAGACCCCAGTGTATGCCAATCAGTGGGGAACGTTGGGCTACTCTGTGCTTTGGTCATATCATTACAACAAACTGTAGGTATTTCTTACCAGCAATCAGAAAATTCAGATATTCACAAAGCAAAAAACTCATAGATTCAACAAATAGGAAAAATTGTGGCCCCTTTAAATTGCATAATGCTCACCTCCTTATAAAAGAAATTGTCTCTCTGCTCATCCATTACCATGCACAGGTCCCAACCCAAAAAAAGCCAAGATTTATACACTCCAGTGATTACAGGGTAGTCACTTTGCCGAGTGAGAAAATCTGTTAGTGCTGACCAGATGAGGCCAGAGAGTACATATATCACTCTTACTTCTATGTATTTCTGTCCATTGTCACAACCTCTACAATAACGGAGAAGGCAAAACAAATGGGCTGAAACAAGCACTGCCATCAGTAACTTGCTACCTGTTCTGCTACAGCTCTGGTCTCGCACGCTTCTTGTACACAGCCAGGGTTGACTCAGAATTCCCATACACACACATCAGATTTAGGGTACCAGAGACATGCTGCACTCACGTGTCAACCGTGGGTCTGCAACTGGGCCCTTGGTGGTACATGTATTCGTATGTGTGAATGCACACCATGGCAAGTGTGTGCTCAGCTCTGTTCAAGACTAGGATTTTAGTTGTCAAGTACCCAAAGGGGGTCCTTACTGAAGTTAACGGGTTCCACTTGAGCAATTTCTTCTCTCATAGTTCAGGCAGATGGAATAAGATCTTGAAATTGGCCAGGTGGAAATTTATGCCTGTGCTTGCCTTACTGAACGGGAAGTGTAATGCTAGTGCCTGCAGAGTCCTTAGGGAGCTGGGCTGAAGCTGTCCTCAGGTATCCCGGTGCTTTGTGCACTGTTTGATTGCATCTTTGGATTTACGCCAGTGCTAATCAGCATCCAACCCTCTACCTTTATTTCTTCCTTACCTCCATGTCACATAACTCCATTTAATGTTTACTGTAAGAGTTGAAGAAGTCAGTCAGAGCAATGCTCCTCTTGCCCACATCCTCGTTCCAGCCATGTCCTAAGGAAGAACAGGGCAAATGCACAGTGATACTCTGCAGCATTCTCCTGTACTTCCAAAGACCTGCTGCTTAAAAGCTGAAGCTAAAGACGCAATCAGATGTTGTGGTATGCTGTAAACCCAAAGATATTTTTTTCTATCACCTTTGAAAAAGGTTCCTGTAAGCTTCAGCATCAACAACAGCCTGTAGGAAGAAGTTCCACGCTTTAACTACTGACTGTGTGAAAAAAAATTCTTCCTTTGCTTTAAATGCGTCACCTCATAGCTTTGCTTGAAAACCCTACTTCTTGTGTATTATGGTAATTATCGTATATCTAGGACACATGACTCAGGCCTATGCAGACTTCTCTTGATTTTATAGTGCCTTCCTACTGTTCCAACAGTGCTACTAATAATCTGCATTTCACCCTCTGAAATAACTACAGGTGTACATAAACATCAGAAAATAATACATAAACATACCTATCGATGACCATCTAATCATACAGTCATAATTATCAGTATTGCATCTATCCAGAGAAAAGGGAGTTATTTTTCAATAAAATGGTCCTAACCCACTCCCTTGTAGTCTCAGCCTGTAGCTTTTCCCCTTACAGACTCATTTGAAGTGCCTGGAACTTTTCCAAGCACTTAATATGTCTATACAAAATGTGGAAGCAGATCACTCCAGCTGACGATATCTTTATCCAGCAGCTGGAAGATGCTGCCTCACACAAACAATAACTGTAACAGATCAGGCCCTAATGCAGGTCCTTTAAAAAAGCTGCAGCTTCAGAGTTACCAAACTTCTCAGGGCTGCTCCACTATAAGTCCATGTCTCCAGATTCCAGCTGTCATCAGCCTAAGACAGCAAGAGCATGGCCAAGGTAGAAATGGTCTGGGAGATGAGGAAGGACCACAGAGCATGGTGGGAAGGGCTACAGGGAAGCAACAGAGAGAGAGTGCTTTCAAAGAGTGGTGTGGAGCTAGGTCAAGTCTGGGGTGGTCATGTGGGAAGCAATAGCCTTGCGTCATCTTCTGCTCAAGTTTCAGCTCTGGCCCCACGTGCAAAGGGCAACAAGCCCCTCTCCAACAACCCACAGCCATCATTATACATGATCTTTGTGCTTGGATCACTGCAATAATAAGTGATAAGTAAGTGTGAATACATGAACTTAATTTCCACTGAAAGCATCCTCAATCCTTCACCTGTGCTTGCAGCTCCTGCTTGCAGCCTGCAGTTCCTAGCCGCAGCGCACACTGCAGGGCAGGGGACCTGCCCATTTGAGGCTAAGACCAGCAGTGTGTCAAGGCTCAGCTGGCAGGATGTTTGTGAAAGCAGCTCAGTTCAGTCAACAATCTCCCCCTAGAGTCCAAGTACATCACCTCAAAAATATGTCTCAGCTCTTCTGGCATAGAGCCTGGGAACCCAAATTTGTTTCTGATCCAGGTCCTCTAGCTGGCAGTGTAACAAATTGCTGTCCTGCCACCAGGATGAATAAAGTCATTTTTCACTCATTACGCTATTCAAAAATAGAGCAGAAGCTTTATTTAAAACAAGAAAGTAACATACTGGAAATTAACAGAGAGAAGAAGCTCTTTTGCTTTATAAACCACAAGGTTAAAAGACAGTTAGAACAACGCGAGTTAATATCCCAAGGAGCTCGACCAGAAAAGAAGATACTCGGGTTACAGATTCTACTGCTTCTGGTCTTGCAGCTAAGCTTAACATTACATCCATGTCAGGCAGTCTGGCTTTTCCTGCAGATCACTAATATTTTTCCCTGCAGTCTACAGAACAGCTTCAGGCAAAACGGTACGGGTCCATATCAGCTGTTGAATTGGAGAATCTATGGTTGCCTTCCCCCACGCACCCAAGACATGGTGAAGTGTGCTGTGGTGAGTGACACCTCTGCTGTTCTGACTGCACCTCTCTAGGGTGTGAGGCATCACTCTCTTTCCCAGGGCACAATCCTGCAGCTGCTCCTACCGGGAGAGGCAGCACTGAGATGAGAAGCAGGACCCTGAGAATGAACTTCATTTATCTAACAAACTGCAAGGACTCCACTGGACTTCTGTCAGTAGCTTGTGACAGGGTAACGACAGTGCCTTTAAATCTGAGGTGTTGCTTAACAGCAAGTTAAAGAAGAGCAGACAGGTGTAAATTGTGTCACCTGATGGTAACATGACTACAGCTGATTGAGGTATCAGGAGACACTGCTCTCCCCTCAGATCTCCCTTGGTCTCTCCCTTGCCCCACTGTGGAAAAGACGGACCGGCCACACAAGCCACTCATGCTGACTTGCTGGCCTTGGCCTGCAGGATCTCTCCATCCTTGCCTTTCACACACCTGAACTGGGCTGATTTACCATCAGCTTTTATTACTGACTGGGTTACTTTTCCTATTAACCTAAATCAATATACTCATACAGTAAACATCCCAAAATTCAAGTCAATATAGAAAATTCATAAGGTATTACAGATTTATAGATATTTACAGCTTTGATTAGAGATCCTGAGATGGATGGTGCGATGGAGGCACAGCAAATAGATTAGATTTTCAAATACTGATGGTAACTTGTAGGAAAAGCACTAGAAAGATTTAAAAGCCCAAGTCTCACTGACTTTTAAATGACTTTCAGTGAAGTTAGTATTGCTTCAGCCTTCAGGTACTTTCAAAAGTGCCATTTTACAGCCCTGCCTGAAGGTTTGCTCCTCTCACCGCTGACACAACGCTTGTGAGAAGGGAGGGCAGTCACAGCAGAACGTTCATCTTACAAGGTGCTTGTCTTGCCTAGGGGCACCATCCTGCACAGAAATGAACATGGTCCTGGGTGCTTTTGGCCCTTGGCCATCACACAAACCAGAACGGCCAAACCAGCTGTGGCTGCTCTGAGTCCTGTGCCCATCTTGCTCTGCTGCCAGCAGGAGATAGCCAACACAGACAACCAAACTGGTGTCACCCTCTCCTCTGATAGCTCTGCTTTTCATTTCTCATCAGTAACACACCCCGTTATACAGTTTTTTCTGTGAATTGTTTCAGGACTGTGCATTGCAAGTACTGGATTAGGTGATTACGTCCTACTTCTTTGAGGTACTGATCCCCAAAGGGAATGTGCCCAGCTCTGTGCAGACAGAGAGCACACTCAGTGCAACAGAGGCCCGAGCCAGCCCAGAGGGATCAAACCACTGCCAAATCTTGTCTCTGCAGAATCCAGCGCCCATATGCTTAGACTGTCTCTTGCCTCCACTCTTGGGAGTACATCTGAGCAACCATCCAGACTTGGAAGCAAGTTGAAACAAAAGGGAACCACAACATCCTCTCGTGTGGTAATCTCTAAGGATATATCTGCTTCCCCCTGCACAGTACAGTGTAGGGACAGCCAAACCACAGCATGTCCTATAAACAATGTCCCAAAGATAAAATCACTGTCCAGGAGGCTGAACTTCTTCAAGAGAGCTGCCCTGGAGTTCACTGGGACACCTTTTGCAGAGCACTATGCAGGCATTCCTCCAGAGACATCAGATTGTTTCGGTTTGGTTCTTTAAAGAATCATTTTTAACAAGCAAAGTCACAGTCAAAATACTTAAACTTCCTTTATTCAACTTTTTTATTTAAGTGAATGAAAATGTACCCATAAACGAAAACTTGTCTTTTTGTCCTGGACTTCTACTCTGCAGAACAGGAACTCTCTGCCCAGAAACATCTGTAAGACTGTTATACAGTATTTCTTCTATTTAAGTAGGTCACCTGACAGGGGAAAATATCTATGCAAAACTTCAGTGAAACTGACAGATTTCTGATTAAGACTGGCACCTGGCAATAGCTATAGATTTCCACACACTTATCCCTCCCAGCACAGAAGTCATACATCTCATGCTAACTCACATGCTTATTGAAAAAATCTGCATACATTAATACAAAATGTAGCAACTTCCTTCAGTGCTTTTAGATCATCCTCTAGAAAAACAAAATAGCACGTATCTCTAACAGAGTTCTGAAAGTGGATCAAAAATCCTATATAAGGAGAGACTTCTGTATTTAGCTCCAATTAATTTGACTTCAGTACAGATATGCTGGAGCCAAAAATAAACCCTAGACTGTTTGACTCCCATTTTCTGTTCTAGCCACTACACCACACTTTGACAATGATAGGTACTTTACATAAATGCTGGTTTCTCTCAGTACTACATATTTTCAATTGCTTTTTCAAATCTTCTCCAAGTGGCTGCCACACAAACGTATTCTTTGAATCACAGAGTCCAATTTGACACTTTGTGGAACTGCCACCTTATACAATACAACTCTTGAGAGGTATCAGCTAATTCTTAGGATCTAAATATACAGGTTTTATCAGAATACATCTATCAGAGTTTATTACCCTACTGACTGCTGCCAGCGGAGCGCAGTATCAGGCACAGCATCCAGAAACATCTGCTTCAGTGCGCAGAAATAGGAATGTGACTTCAGCAAGAGGTAAGGTCAGGGAAAACACCAGTAAGAGAAACAACCCAGTATGGCTGCCACCAGTTCCATGGAGACCAGGTCTCACTATTAAGCGTGTCAATTTAAGGACTTTGGAAAAAAACCCAAAACTTTACTTGGACATCAGTCTGAGGACCCAGAAAGGGCAGGTCTTTCCAAATTGGCACCAAATCCTGCACTCTTTATTCTTGGAAAGATTTTATTTACATTATTGCAATTCTGGGTAAGGATTGCACGATGTAACACTGAGATCAGATCTCTAGTCCTGCTTCTCTGTTTACTGCATTGATTGTGCTCTTTTAGACTCTGATCTCACCATTCCTGCTTAGTGCAGGCTCCCCTCTATTGAGGACAGGGAATTAAAATGGGATTCGACTGAAAAGCTGAGGCAGAACAGGGAATGATGAAAACACATCATCTCCATGAGCAGCCATCACCATGGCTAAATTTAGAATGTAGGCTCCTCAGGCAGAGAGATGATCCGCCATCCCTGTGGGGCACCAGTCACACAGTGCTACATAAATATTAAAATAATAATTGATGATTAATTAATAATGGCTTCCTTTTCCTCATGACCATCTCTCAGCTGCCGTAAGAAATAATAATTTCCTTTCTTCTAAATGCAGACACAAACAATCATTCAAAAACTTATCTCCTCAGAGAAAATTCACTTTCCCATTCCTTTTCAGTAAAATAATATTTTCTGCAGCATCGGACATGAGATTCTGAACCATTCACAGGCACTCTGTTTAAGAAAGAAATACTAATTTTAAATGCCTCAGAAGCCACAATAACCAAAATAAACATCAAGAAGGCAAAGGTGAGGTACAGAAAAAAAAAGCAAATCATTTCATTCCCTCTTGCTCTATTAGCATGTACTTTCTAAAGACAGAAGTCTTTTAATAAAACCCAGTTTAGATGCTGTGGGGAAGTACCTTAAGGATACCTACGTTCCTTCAGTGACCATAGATACAGACATCTGACTCTGATCTTACAGCTGCCTTTCATCAGTGTATTGTTCTTGCTTTTGATATGCACCAAATGCTTTTGATATTCACTTTACTTTCCGTAGTTAGAAAACCTCCAAAAATTTATCAAGCAACCCACTCCTTTTCCTCATCACCTTGCTCTGTCCATCTCTTCCTAATTCAGGGCAGCCTTACTGCATCTTCACCTCCCACCAGCAAGCCCACGCTGGTTACTGATCCATCCCACTGTCCAGCGGATCCCATAGCTACTAGTCCCTCTTGTAACCTCCTAGTTAAACAAATAAATGAATAAATAAGTAAAACAAAAATCCTTTGTTCTACATCTGCCCATTCTATCAGCATTCAGCCCTCAAGCTCCAAAGTTGGTGTCTGCAGCCTGAGTTCATCCCTCTCTAACTTAGCCTGTGTTCTAAATGTCAGTTTCTACCAAAGCCCTTCCTCACCAATGACACCACTACTACTCTTCCTCCACACCATTTTTTCTGTTGGTTTGTTCAGGCTTTTTCCCCAAATAGCTAGCCTTACCTTTCCCAGCTGCTCAGCACTGCAGGTGTCAACCACCTAGAAAACACTGACCAAGCCTCAAAATCCCATTTAGTTTTCAAGATAATTATTAAGATAATTATGCTTTTTAGATAAAATTGTTTCCTTGCGGAAGAAAATTTACATCATCCAGAACATCAACATCTGTCTATGAAATCTCTTTATGGTATTTTTACTGATAATGAATGCCATCTCTTAATAATTCCCCAGGCCCTCTTCAGAGACAATTATTATAAAAACAGATCTTCCTAATGAAGATAGAGTTACTGAGTCCAGAAGTTTCAAGTCACTAATCAGGACAGCTGTGAGACTCTGCGTAGCAGTTAGTTTTAAAACCAGTGGTAAGATGAAGTTGGATAGCTTTCTGGAAGGGAGGGATGCTACAGCCCACAGACAGTGAGCCCTGCGGGGCCCAGCGTGTGCAGCGGCAGCTGACCGGGGCCTGCTGGGTCACACGCAGCACGGGCACTGGCGTGTTCGTGCCACACAGGCACAGCAGGACTAACAGCACGTGAGAAGACCTAGGAGGAAACAAAACAACCAGAGCCCCCCGTGCAGGAAGCAGCACAGGGAACACCTGGGGGAGCCCTGGGGGCAGCCCAGCCCTAGGCAGGCTGTGGGGGGCAGGCGTGGGCAGTGCCCACTGCAAAGTCCTCGGCATCAACACATGTGGTTGCAAACATGACAGACACTGGGATTCACCTGGTTGTCCTGCACGTCCTGAACAGCAGCCTGGATGTGAGAAACCACCTCTGTAAAGATTTCACCCCAGGAAGTAGTTTCTCCACACTTTCTAAGCCCGTAGCAGAAGGATGGCACCTCTCTCCATGAACATCATCTCATGCACTGGATGATGTTCACCACTATGCTAATTTTAAAAATTCCTGGGCAAACAAATGAGGGTCCAGTCCTTCAGCCCAGATCCTGCAGCTCCCAAGTCCTTCATTCAGGCAGAAGCTCCTGCCTCCTTACCCAAGGACAGCATCAACAAATGAGTGCAATTAAAACATAGATAATGCATCTGAACATGTGCATTCCTCATTTATTTAACAAGCACAGTTTAGCTTTAATTATTTATGATAACACTTTAGAAGGAACTAGTAAACACAGTGCTGTAGACTCTACAAAAGTAACAAAGCCCTTGCTGCAGGAGACTACTTCAAGGTCTCCTGCTTGGAAACCTCTGCTGGGACAGGGACTCAAACCTCACCTAGTGGAGGAATTACAAGGTGCAAGAAATAGGGCAAATGAGGTTGTATTTGACAAAAACTTTCCATCAACATGAACGGTCTTACTCAGAGTTGTCTGTGTTGAAATCCTCTCACCTCACATACATGTGCAGGATGGGTAGGTCCAAGTGGCTCAAGGACTCTTTAGACCTACTTATTCCTCCTCCCTGTCCCACCAGGAAAATCAGGACTTGTTGCCAATCACCGCACTTACTGTACAAGTAGCTAAGGAGAAGGAGATGCCTTGATCCATTTGAGCCAGGCAATGTGGGATCAGACTCTGCCCCCCCAGAAGCCCACAGCCCTTGTCAGGGCTGCGGACGTCAGCAGACTGACATGCTGCACATGCCAGTTTAGTGCCAGCAGTGTCTTAAGTTCAGCTGAGAAGGAGCTTTGTTGGGAAGGCTGGGAGGAGGGAAGGGGCCATAAAAGGAAAGGGCAGGGGAGGCCTAGATGTGAAAAAGGAGAAAGAGAAGGAGCTATGAGAAGAGGGGTAGCACACAACCAGCCACTCCAGAAGCACCTGTTGAGCATCACCTCCAGGCCAAGGCAGTCTGACAGTGTGGCACATCTCTGGGCACCCCCTCCCACAGCTCTCCCTTCCACAGCAGCAGCACCAGTGTTTGCTCCAGCTGCCCTGATTCCACTGCAGGCACAGGGAGCTCCTGCAGCACACCGCTGATACCCCTCTGTGGACTTCTGCCATCCTTGCTAATTCAGCTATCTGAGGAAGAGCCAGAGCTTTTCTGTCTCTGTCCTTGTTAGCAAAGCCTCTGTCCCTATGGACAGTGCTCACTGTTAGTGCTCTCAGAGACCACAGGAAATTTCAGTGGAGGGCAACACAGCAGGAGGGCCCGTTCTCAGTTGCACTGCTGCCTGTCAGCTGCCACAGAACATGCTGCTCTCTCTTAGCCTGGATTAGTGCACCCAAAGATGTAAAACAAAACAGTTTGAAACTGAAAGTACTCCAAAGTCACAGCGCTAGTCCCTGCCTTCCTGAGATGACTGCAGTGCGTGAAGAACCTGTGGTATCTATTGAAATCCAAGCGTACCAGCTAATAAAGATTGTCACACTGAGCACTGCCAGGCAACTTCAGGACTTGAATGAAGAAGTATGTTCAGTTGGTTTACATGGATCATTGGTGAGTAGATGAATAGTGTTTCTGCAGGCTCTAATATCCAGCTCAAACCCATTCTGATGCACAGGTGTACAGAAAGACAATGCAGCCCCTTCCAGACAGCCATGCACGAACGCAGACATGTTCAAGTCTCGGGCCAACTTGGGATTGTAATTCACCAGGGAAACCCGAGACTAAGTTTAGCACTTATCTGGAATCAATTCTTTTGCCCTTACTCTATAAAAGTCAGGCCTCTTCCTTAATGAAAAAGGTGCTATGCGCACTAGCTTTGCCTTTTCTGTATTTCGACTTAAGGTATCCCTGGCTGTATTTAATAGTTTCTCTCCTGCAGAGCAACCTTCTGAAAAGGTCAAAACAAAACACTGGGAGCCAAATTCATCGCTGGTACAACTCCATTGACTTCAGCAGCATTACACCTGGGATAGATCCAGCCCTAACTGCCTCCATTACGGTAAGTGGAAAAGAAGTGTGCTTGCTGTCTTAACTTTACTTTTCAATTGATCTGTTCTGTTCTACTCTGTGTTTCATTGCAATCAATAGGAATATATCTACTAGAGAAAGTTACGGCACAAAATGTCTGAATAGCTTTTAAAAAACTTGTCTTCTCGGTTTGTAACGAACGTCAGGGAGATGAGAAGGTAGCAGGCATTCAGCCTGCACTCAAGTGATTTATCTTTTAGAATAGGATAGATGTAAGCAGCTACTGTAAATATTTTTATGTATAAGCTACATCGTAACCAACTGAGATCTTCCTTAAAGATCTCCTCTTGACAGCGGGCATGGGCTGTCAGTCCTGAACAACAATGTCAAACAGAGCTCAGATATTACAGAGATGGGCACTATAAATGTTTATAAGCAGTTTGATTAGGGAGGAATAAACTTAACTTCTCTGGGACTATGTTCACATTCATCATGTTCTGCTCTGCACCACACCAGCCATGCTGATAGACTCCTTCTAGGCAGAGGTATGATTATGGGAATCTTATTTGTATTTCAAGTGCTTGTTTTCCTTTCCAACCTTCCAAAGCTTCTTCCTTCAATTCTTTACATGCCATGATGGTACTTTAACACTGTACCAGTACCCACTGCTCTGGCTGAAACACCACCCAAAGCACCACTAGCTGAGCCATTTTTAATAAGTGATCCTGGAAAAATACCACAAATCAATCATCTGGATCAGCTTTGGTCATTGAGGATGTTATAAATGAGATGACATTACCATATTAGACAGCTCTTAGCATTAAATTGTAGTCATGTGGGTCTTTTAATTTGCCTTTTAGCATTTCACTTAAATCTTTGGCACAGAAATATCAGAAATATCTATTAATGCCTCCCATTATTCCAGGTTTTAATTTTTATTGCATTTCAGTGTCATGCATCGTTGCACTGGAAGCTTCTGAAAGACACTATGGACTGTGCCTGGCAGTGTGCAGGACCTCCCAAACTGGGACATGGGATGGGTGATGGGTTTGACCAAGACGTGGAACAAGCAAAACTAAACTGCAGATGCATCACTCCAGCACACTATGCTATACAACATTTTTAGTTGCGGGATTTGGATTTTGAGACAATTTACCGACAGAGAGGCTCATCTGTGCTGGAATGTTACTGTGCTCAACTACAGACACAGCATCTCCTCTGCTCAAGAAAGCTGTATTAGATGGTCCCTGAAGTACCAAGCACTAGAGAATATCCATGTGCTACCTCTTCCATAAGATAAAAGACCCTCTATCCCAAAATGGCAACTTATGCACTCTGTCACTGACTTCCAGTTTGAACACTTTGTTTTGAAATTCAGTACCAACTCTATCACACAGACCCTTCACCATTTATCTCATGGAGCTCAGTCAGCACCAGTGACCAGGTCTCAGGTGCTAATGGCTGTCATTTAAAGGTTGCTTTTAATGTAGAATCAGTCAAGGAAAAAGCAATTATTTTAAGGAATACTATTGTATTGATTTAGTTTGCATCACTGGGATGTCTTAGCATAATGGATAAGGCATTCATGACCAGCCTGCCACAGTATTCCCTGTGAAAACAATCTTAAGATATAAATAATGAGGCAAGAAGGATTTGTGAAAGGGGCTTTTTCTGCTCTTTGTATTTGCTTGCTCTTCTTTTAAACTGTGTATCATTCACTTTAATGTACATATTCCGAATAGCTATGCAACTGAGAGTAATTCAATTTTCCCACCACAATCAACAAAATGTTCTTCCCTTGATCACTCCACTTCCTACATTACTTTGTGGCCACTTCAGTGTCAAATTCAGCCTTCCCTGCAATACCCAAATGCTTCTAACACAATTTACAGCCTACTTAGAGACTACCTTCTTGGAAATAATGTTAATCAGGATAATTTCTCCTCTTACTTTAAGGAGCTCTTGATTGGGTGCTTTCAATCAGCTGTTAGCCAGAGTTACCTCAGAATTTCTCCAGTTCTTATGGGGAAATGGGACAACGCCATTTAGCAGTCAGAGAGCATGTTTAATGGATCACGCTAATCTTAGGGAGGGCCTATGAAACTCTAATTTGTCAGGTTTCATTACATTCAATAATGACTTTAATTTTTCTGAAGTGTTCTGCTCACTAGTAAATTATGTACCATAGTTTTGCACCCCATTTTCTCTAACTCTGCATTTGGAAAAATTGAAGGCATCTCGTTCTCCACGGCCACCGCCCAGAAGGGGCCTGAAAAAGAGGGGTTAAGAGTTCACTGTTAGATGTATTTATCTCAGAAGCAGGTATAATTCTTTGCAAACAGCTAAGTGTCAGTGCAAAACCAAGCTGATTCAGGGTAATAAAAGCTTCTGCAAAGCTTTTAGGTGACACTATATCCCTCACAAGCTTTCTCCACCCCTGCGTCCATTTTATCATCTGATACCATCATTACCTTGAGCAATCCACACATTATTTCCTTTCCAAATGGATCCATTTTAAACCAGCTCATCTGCTAATGCTTGGCACAGGTTTGGGTGATTCTCCTATTGTTTCAATTACTTCTCTGAGGAAAATTCAATCCTGTTAAGCAAACAGTGCTTTTATCTCAGCTGAAGATGCGAGAGCTGTGGTCGCCACTGACAGATCAAGAGCTTCTTATGAAACCCTCCTTTCAGCTGTAGCACCTTCAAGTGACAGAGATGTCCCAGTTTAGCTCATTACCAGTAATAGACAGTGTTAGCTATAACCCAGCACATTAAATAGCTGAGCTATTAAAATTAACCACTTATTTCTGGAGGAAGATGTGCCATTCCAGCAAACAATCTGGTCATCTCCCTGGTTTTGATCTGCTGTGGCAAAGGAATGGCTTCCCAAAGAGCCAAACAAAAGACACATATGGCTTCACCCCAATTTCCAGGGGCTAATTTTGGTTTGGAGGGAAACGTAGCATTGATCAAGATTCAAAACGGAACCTGTCAGGTCTTCTCAGATGTCTTTGGAGATTTGGCTTGGCAGTCCATAAGTAATGCAGCATGTGCAGATAAGAAAGCCCCAGGGAGAAGAGAGTGATCACAAAGGAATAAATAGAGCAAAATAGATGATCTTCCATTTGCTGCTCGTGGGACAAGTCCACTGTACTTTCATACCTCTTCACTCCAGGATAAAGGTACCGATGTGCTTTCTAAACAGACACTGAAGTAGCTCTGTCCACAGCCATTCAAAATCCTCTTTATAAGATACTATATACTGAATGGGGGCAAAGTAATTTGATTATAAATGTCTGCAGTCATATTTTAAACTCTACAATCATCTCCTAGGATAATTTTATGTAAAATTTTGTCAGCTATGCTAAGGAACAGTGTTTATCAAGATCTGCCTTTCACAGAGTCCAGCGCAGCATTGCTGGAAATAAACACCAGCTCGGTCAGAGATTCTAATTTGCAGCCTTCTTAGGCCAGCACTTACATGATTTTCCCAGTCTTGCTCAGATATGCATGAAGGTCACAAAAGAACAGCCTTACTGTAAGCATGAGACCAAAGAGAGTCACTTTCTGTTCATTATTGCCTTTAATACACAAGCCTGGTGCTGGAAAGACCATTGTGTTGCCACCAGTGAAGTCCTGAGCAGAAGACATAGCTTTCCTACACCCGGCACTTAGAACTTGTCCAGAATAAATGAGGAGGAACTTAACTGTAAAAAATGTCACCAGAACCCAGTCAGATGACAGAGTACTGTTTTACTTGAATCCTTCTAGGCCCCAAGAGAGTAGCTGCTGGGAACTAGGACATTAGCCCTGTTCAAAGCAAGGGATTCAAATGCCTCTTAAACTTGTAAATGGCTGAAGCTGAATGTAGACTTTGTGTCTCTGCCCATCACCAGGTATCTAGAGATGCCCTGGTATGCCAAAGCAAATACAGTAAATAACCCTACTATTTCTACATGGCATTATCATTCCTGATTTGAAAAAAGCTTTTCAAGTGAAACATGCCTTGCAATACCTGAATGCAGAAACAGCTTTCTGTCCTGCAGTGTTTTGCTTAAAATGCTTCAAATGGCCCTTGGTTTCTGTGCCTGGGGCTGATATACACTTACTTACACCAGCAGCTCCTAGGCTCCAGCCCTCATTGAGGATAAAGCCAATTTGTTGTTCACTGCTTTAACATCAACACAGCAAGAAACGGAGCACTTTTGAAATATCCCCCATGATTGTGTTTGTGACTTGGGCACTTGAGAAATTCACGCCACTTTGAATGATGATGATTTATTAGGAGAACATCAGAAGCAGCAAGATGTCTTATATTGACATATTGGTTCCACTTTGCTAGACATACAGGATCAAAGTCATCCCTGGCGGAACTCCATAACCTTCAACAGATGGGATAAATTTGGCCCCATATGCCCATAGCAGCTGGGGACTACAATTGTTTTCCTATTTTCAGCCATATTTTGAGGATACAGAGCCTGAATTTCTGCTTGCAAAGTGACTTGAGATTTTGGCATATGTGCAACGTGAGGCAAATAATTTGTATTATCATACATGACCCTGGTATGATTGTTAGGGTCATCTGCAGCACATACCTAAATTTTAAATTAAACACATGCTATAAATAGCCTAGGAAGAATCAAGCTAGAGATTATTTTATCAGACACTCAGCAATCTGTTCAACTGGCTGCCCTGCTCACTAGACATGGCATCAGAGTCCCTTTTGAATGTAAAATTATGTTTTCTTCATGTAGCTTCTCCTATCATCCACTGTATTTATATAGACAGAAGCAGTTCGTAAATACCATTTCACATTCCAAACAATTTGCTATAGGCAACTACATCATTGATTTGTTCAAATAAATTTACATAAAGCATTATTAGAAGGCTTTATCTTAGCAACTTTATTTTACTCCCAGAGCACAAATTAAATGTGTGCATAAACCAGAATATTTTAGAGGGAGTTATTCCTGAACTGTTTATGAGACAGTAGACATTTCCACCTACTTTTTCATTCATAATGTAATTTCTTTAGTTTTCTCTGTATAGTTAAAAACTGCACATCTAATTTGCTGGGTTCTCCCTGGAAGTGCGCAATAGAATAGATGGCTGTGCCACAATCTGTTCATCCATCAGCCAGTGTTTCCTTTGACTCACTCTGCATTCTGCTCAAAACACTTTGTGGTAAAGGCCAGGAACAACAGTAAGTCCCACTTGCTGCTTGACATGATCATATTAGGAGTAAACTGTTGTTGTTAACCAAAATTTGCAAATAAAGTCACTGGAAAATAGATCTGTTTCTAGTAAATATTTCTGTGTTTGGATTAATTGAACAGAGCTCTCAGAGTCCTCGCTAGCTCAGATTTACAGCTCGGCACCCACCCATGCATCTTGTAATGAAAGGCACTGTTCTCATCAGCCTTACTCAATTACAAACACACGCACCCTAATTGTGCTTGACTCACGGACCACAAGGAGTGACTGGAGAAGAAAACCAGCGGCCACAGTCACCCAGTAACTGTCCCTCAAGCCCAGCACTTCACCTTGCCCGGCCTGAAGGTGCAGCAGACTGGTCCTATGGCTGTGCCCTGTGCCAGGCTTGCATCCACTCGCCAGTGACACAGGTGGGAGCTGAAAAACAACCAGCACCCAGCGGCTCTACAAGCATCCCTGTCCTGCTCATCTCCACCCTGTGCCCCAGAGCCAGCCTGCACGAGCACTGGTTTTGAGAGACTTGGAAGGTCCATGCAGGTCGACCTGAAGACACCAGGTCTCCACACCAGGCTGCAAACTCCCTGTTAAAAGCCCAGCTGCAGTTTTTCCAGTAATGCAGCCACCACTCCCACAGCTCCCTGCACCTCTGCACCACAGCTGTTATATGCCACAGACTTGATGATAACTTCTGCATGACCCTTTCTTGCTCCAGAAAGGCAGCACACCACGTGTCTGCTGTCACTTTACTCCACTTCTATGTCCTGTTGTAGGCAGTGCTGGTATGTCTCAGCTGCCAGCCCATCAGCTATACATCAGTTTAAACAGACATGAAAAACACAGCAGAAGCAGAGACACGGCTGAGAAGTCTGTATCGGCATTCAATGCAAATACTACCTGCCCCCCTGGTGTTTCATCTCACTCTTGATCTCAGAGATAAGCTGGAGTTCTGCAATCTGGAACTACATCTGGGTCAAGCTAGGGGTGTGGGAGAGGTTTAGGCCAGAGCATGCTCTCTTCCAGGGCCTCACAACTTTGTGCTAGCATAGATAACTCTGCTATTTGGGATAAAGGGTGGAGGGTGACTGCAGACAGTGGAAAACCCTCTTGCAGGTCCTTGCCTTTCTCCTTCCTGAGCATTCCTGTCCTCAGAAACCAGCAGAATTTCATGCAGAGCAGAAGAACTAAATCAAATCTCTTTGCTTTTACTTAATCTAAGTATACAGCATATCCTTATGGGTCTGGCCAGATCTCTTCTCAAACTAGCATATCACAGAAAATTGCATCAAATATAGAGGCTTTCCATCCCACAGCCATGGTAATACCATGTGAATAGCAAGTAACTGAGTACTGGGAACCTAGTGAAGCTTCAGTAATACAGCCATGGAAGATGGCAATAATTTATCATCTCTGCTGTAGTCTAATCCCAGATGCACCACTTGCTAATTTATTTCCATATGTACCTGGCAGACAGATTAATCAGCCATCTCTCTCTGAAACCAAGATTGCACTTTATCCCTTTAGTAAGCAAGAGGAAACAAATATACACAGCAAAATAAGAGTCCCTTACAGAGGAGCTTTGTCAACCTTTACAGCTTGTGGTTTCCTTTTTCAGCTTAATAATGGCTTTTCAAAAATCTAACACTCAAATCTACTTCCACATCAGTGCATTTCTCCATCTACTGAAGTCTCTTTGCTAACGCTGGTGAAAATGAAGGCAGAGAAAGAGAAGGCACACCTCTTAGATTTCTAGACTCAGCTGGAGAGAGCAATGTGGTCCACGGAGAGGGCAGCAGCCCTGCACCAGAGCCAGGGCCATCCCCACAGCCAGCAGTGACTCCTCTGAGCCAAGGAATCTGTTTCTCTGACATGGTTTGCAGAGTAGCAAAATCAGGATAATAATATTTTACAAAACATTTTGAGCTCTACTGAACTAATTACTATTATCAGCAGTAATGTGCTTCTGATACACTTAGCCCTTCTTCTGGAAAACTCTGCAAAGGGGCCGCACTTGCTGGAGCTGAGCAGCTGTTAGCACTTCAGCGATGCTATCGGTAATAAATACAGCGTCAATTCTACGCCTGGTGCCCTTTAAGGATCTGTTTGCAATCCACTCCTTATTTTGATTATAAGACATTATCTGCACTAAACATAATTAGTCATATTATATCATTTGCCAATCTAAGCGCAGTCACTTGACAAGGCAGGATGGAGTTGAATGGAAGCAGAGTGCAGTCTGAAGCCCAAGGAGATGAAGGGAGTGGGAACTGGCGCAGACCCAGGGAGGACACGGACTCAGGCACCCCCACAGCCACAGGCTTTTTGTGAGAAGGCTGTCACTTACACAGCCATGCTGTGACTCTTCCTTGTGTCAGAATCTGAACGGGCACACGCAAAATGTCATTATCAAACCATGGAAGAGTAATAAAATGATTGCTGAAAATGAAATTATTTATGAGCTTCACTACCCTCGTAACAGTTATAATAATCAAAATACATAAATATTTGGATATGCTACTGACAGATGGCGTATACTGGAATAATCATACAGAATATGTCAGCTTTCAGAATCAGCTTATTCCAGATCTGGTATGTTTCAGGGCTTTCTGCTACTAAAATAAGCACCTGGTATTTGATCCTCCAAAAATGTATTTTCACAAACACATGGGTGTCTTTTGATAGAAAAGCTATTGAGCCTGTCACCATCCACACAGTACCCAAGTAACAGTGTGCTGCCACCAGCTTCCTCTGCTTCTCCTGCCTGTCGGTTGCAAAGGCAGTGGAGGCCTGTCTCGTTAGAGCTGGGGTTGTCAGGACAGAGTGACAGTGCCTTGCCAAAGTGTATCTGCGCTCTGGGTTTGATCCACACGCTGCCTGCAAGACAAACTGTTTCATCTGCAACCCCAGGAAGAACAATCTCGCTTCTTTTGCCTATGCTTCTGTGTCGGCAAGTTTGAAAAAATCAGGGCTTTTGGAGGGCTCTGGTTGGAAATTATTATCCATTAATAATGATTAAAACAATTACTGTGGACAACTATGTTTATTTGTGTTGGGCATCAATGAAGCAGTAGCCTGTGCCCTGGACTAAGAAACCCACATGGAGGTAACAGCCCCAAGTGAAGGGAAAGAGAAGAGCAAACGCCATGTCCACGTGCGCTCCTCCTGCTCCACACCCAAGACAGTGTGGAACAGGCTGGCACACACATGGGAATGGGGACGGTGTGCCTGCACCTCCACAGGGTTATTAACAAATGGCAGCCTCCTGCCTCTCTGGAGGAGACCCTTCCTCAGGTGGGTGTCTAAGCCATCACAGGCCCAGGACTTCTGCAGGCCGTATCCTCCCCTTAGCGACTCTGAAACACTTTGGCCACAGCCCTCCCAGGTAGGAATTCCTCTCCACAAATAACAGTATTTCCGGAAAGCACCACATAACAGGCTGTTTTAGCAGACAGTAAACAGACAAATTTTAAAGATTAATAAGCATTCATTTATTATGTTACACTCTCTTCAATTTTCCCAGACAATCAAATTGGTAAATTAGAGCCATAATTTTCCACCAATTAATACCAGATGTGACACATTTTGACATTAAAAGAGTAAATGTAAGAGAACTGTCAAATACTTCATATTCCTAATGTAATATTGTCTGAATAGAAAACCTAAAATCCTCATACCTCAGACTTATTCCGAAACACAGACACAAAGGATGCTGATGTTTCCAACTACTGCACGTTCACAGGCTGCACACTGTGCCCTCGACAGCTACTAACACCTTTCCCAAATGCATGTTGACTAAAAAGCCCAACCCCCAAAGCAGTATTTATACCTGTAATCCAGCACAGGACATATTGTCACAACATCAGAGGGGATGCCAATAAAAAGCAAGAGAAAATGCCAAAGACAAATGGGGATTATTGCATGTTTTCAGAGCAGTACAAGACAAGGGTAGTTAGTAAAGCTTTTACAAAAGAAAATGAAATACAAAAACCTTGTTTTAGTGCTTCTTTTTCCAACAGTTTCTACACTAGGACATTCCTGCATCAGTTCCAGGCCAGTCTGCAGAATGCCACAGTCCCAGATCAGCTGTCTTATAACAGTCTGTGTTTATACAGCTGATCAGAGCAACCAGGTCAACAGGACCTGCTTGGCACACATGGACTGGGGCACATACCTGCTTCCCATGGCCCTCTCGGTTCCCCCAGGCAGGCTGGACCCTACTCCTCAGGACCCAGAAGTGCTGCCAGCACTGTTCTGGTATCCCGAGAGGAGAGACATGAAGCTCTGGGAGCAATTAAAGCTCATCTCCTTTAAACTCTGATCAGGTACCGTTTTGGGGAGGTGGGAACATACCATAGAATAGCTCTCCTTTACTTCAATTATCTCCATACTCCCTTTTTCTATACAGTCCCAGGTAGCAAAGATTTTTGATAGGCTAAAGGTGACTTGGCAAAGAAAGAAATATCCCTTTCACACACCACACACCCCTGCCAGGCCCTCAAGCAAATCTACTTATGAATTTTCCCCATTCACACTGTGGAGATAAACCGGGATCACACAGTCAATCACCAGTGTCACAGAGCCCTCCGTCAGCTGTCTGCCACAACCTCCAGTTATCTCTTCCCAAATGCACCAGACAACAATTTCTGCAGACTTCAGGTTTCACCACACCTTACAATAAAAAGGACTGAAAACAGGAGGATGCCTAGAAACAAGAGGTCTCTTCCATCAGTGGTTGCTTTGCAACCTGAGGCAGCAGGCAAAGATCCACCATAATTACATCCTGTTGGCAAAGTCACTGAAGTAAATTGCAGCCAGGTGAAAACCACTCTCCCTCTTGTACCTCACCATGCTCACAAGGAACAGGCTTCCCACACACAACCATATGTCATCTTTTGCCAGCACAGCCAGGTAGCTGACACGTTTCCTAGTGGCCAGACAAAACCGGCCAAATCTGGTACTCAACTCAGAAGAAGTTTTTTTCCTTGATTAGAAGACACGGGCTTTGATGCATTTTGACCCAGATTAACTGGCCTCATCAGGCTCCAGAAAAAAAGCTGGACTGGAAAGGGGCTCAGTTAAAATCGTAGCGACATTACCAGGATTCTGCAGAAGGGTCCCAGCAGGGTTTTGGATCCAAAGCAGACAGTGCAAAGCTACAGTCAAGTGGCACAGAGGAAGACCATCCTGACTGGCCCTACAACATTCATGATGGGATGAAATAGAACCCAAGGCTCCAGAGTGATTACACAGCCTGCCCCAGCCTCTGTAGACACTTTCCTGGAAAGATATAAGAATACAGCTTGAAGCAGAATTGGACCCCAGGCAGGAATATCCCCCTTCCAGTCTTTTCTCATAAACAGGCAGTGGGGGGCAGAGGGGAATGGACTTTAAATGGTTTTGCAAGAGGAACCCAGATGAAAGCAAATCACCTACAACTGAGAAAATCCAATCTACTTAACTGTCCTGCACAGAACTAATTTTGCCTGGTGCAGCTGTGACCTTCACGAACATCAGGTCGGTAGCAGCCTTACTATCTCCAAATGAAGGTAGAATATAGTCATCCCTGAGCAGGCCTCCACAATGTCAGAGAGAAAAGAGCTCTTTTACAAAGCACAGTCTCTGGATCAAGAGACATGTTACAGAAAGATTACACTGCAAATCTAATCCTCTATCCCTAATGCTCAACAATCTGATGCACGAACCCGCCTTTCATCAAAGAGCTGGCGATTGCAGTATTGGGCAATCTGAGCAATGGGTAGGGAATGGGGTTGCCAGCTGTGTTGGCCAGCTGAGGCTCAGGTGGATGGCCATACCAGCTCCTCCTGGTAAGGAGTCCTTACACACATGTTCATCTAGGTACACAATGCAGCACATTTGATCAATGAGTTTTAAAAAGGGTCTTAACATTTTCCATAATGCTGGTACAAACCATCTCCTGATCATCTTGTCTCCAGTTATTTGCAGAATGCCCATCAAATCTGACCGCTTTCAGTCTTTAACATTAAAACTGACTTTTGACAACCTCATTCCCTCCTCCCAGATAGGGAGACACAGCACAGGCCAGCTACAGAAAGAGTCGAATTTATCTATTAACCTTTTCTATGCAAAAGGCAGGCCCACACAAAAGGTGGCTGTGCAGGTCCCACCTGCACAGGGCAGAGGTTCTGGTCAAGAGAGCCAAGTGACTTGTACCAGACTATGTTGGCCACTCAGTGCTGCCCAACTGAGGACGTGTTATTAATACATGCTACTGGTGTCACCCTTCACCTTCTAATAGGCACCATGCAGGACTAGGTGGTGAGGCTATAACATTTGCACTTCTAAGCTCAACAGCCAGAAGAAAAAGGATCTTCCTTTCATAATCTTAAATCAGGAATAAGCTCAAAACAAGACAATACAGAAACACTGCTTTGAAATCAGAATCAGGCATATAAGCGACAAGAAGTTGCTTTAAAGTACTCAGAGCACATGGCCTAAAAAATGTTTAGTGGCCGTGTCTTCCCTGTAGGAGTGATGTCAGAGTGCAAAGAAACTACCTGTGTCACAGACCAATGGTTTTCAACCAGTGAAAATATTGTTATATACTGTGAACCCCATTTAAGTATCTGCAAATAGTAATGGGAGAAGTAAACCTCTTGTCAGGAGGTATAAGTTTGCTATACGAGGAACCCTCATCACCAGTAAAAATCTTTAAGTGGTCCACAGTGGTAAGAGGTGTAAAACCACTGCTGGAGATGCCTCTGTAATTGGCTATGGGACAGAGATTGACACATATCTCTGCAGCTGAAAAATTCATTGGGATGTTGATAAAAGAATTTGGCCAAAGGGAGAAACATGCCAAAAAAGTTTCATCTTATTTTATTCATTCAGTTCCTGTCACTTTAATAGAAATAAAGAGCAGAGTCAATCACACGCTCCATGCCTGCACAGCACATGTAAGCACAGTGCTCACCACCAGCAGTGCTAGGATAGCTGTGACCTTTTTTGTTATCACAACTCATTCTTATCGCACCATTTGTTACCATACGCTCTTTTCGCAGGAGCCTGCACTCCTGCTCTCTGAACATGAATCCCAGACTGTCATCCTGAGAGAGCTGGGCACCTCCAAATCATGGATCTCCTGGCTTTGCCGAGAGATGTGCACTAACGGATGGCCAGAGGCGAAAGATGAACTGATTAAAACTAGCACTAATTCACCAATGGAACAAACTACTACAGGAAGCAGTGATCGACATCTTGTCACCTCCAACATGTCAGGATCCAAATACAGACAGCATTTAAGAAAAGACCAGTTACTGGGTGTACTTCTCATCTGTATTACACAGGATGCGATGCTCCCTAGCATAATGAGAGCTTCTCCACTGCAGATCTGGGACTCCATGACTCCTTGTCCACATACACACCAGACTGACTGCAATGCTCGTTTTATGATATACAAGAGATGTGAACCATTCTTGGACTTCTTCCAAATCAGCAAACTTTTTTTTTTCCTCTAGCAATCTCCAGTCTGGAATTCCTCTGCTTCTGTCGGAGGAGTTCTTGGTGACTCACATGTGGATTGGGAGCTTTCTCAGCCCACAGCTGAAGGCAAGGGTGTTAAATATTTAATAAAGAGACAGCTTTTCTCCCAAATGTTTTGGATAAATAGCTGCTAAGAGAAACCAAAATACAAAAGGGTTTTAGCTGCTGGAACAAAATATCTTTTTCCCTTTCCAACAACCCAGCTGCCCTCACCTGGGTTCTCTCCCTGGTGCTCACAGCTGCCCCCAGCTCCCACTGCTGGCCCATGCCTGCACTAAGGAGGGGACCACGCTTCAGCCAGCCTCCTGCAGCCTGGCTCAGCTTCAGTCACTCCAACTAGGAGGAGGAGGAATAGTAAAAGTAGTAGAAGTTTTAGCTGTAGTGTAAAAGCTGCTCTGGCCTCAGAAGTGTGGTGCTCCTGGCTGGGCCCAGCTGGTGCTGACAGTTGTTAAGCAGCAGAGATGGCAACAGTGGCAGCGTGTTCAGAGAGTTTTACCCTCTAACTGTTGCCACATAGCAAGGCACGGGAGACATGCACCCCCACATGGTCTGACTGGTTTAGTAACAGGAAAGCAGTGAACATTCAGGAATTTCTACTTTTTAATGTCCAATTAAGTATCAGTATTAAGGAAGTAACTGGACCTTCTTAGGTCCATGCTTTCCAGCACCTAATTATCTGCTAACTTCATTCTGTATGACTATTATGTGACTACGTTCTTGATTTCCTTTCCATAATTTCTACCTAGTTAAAATACTGCAAGCTGGAATGCAGAAAAAAAAATGAAAGAAAGGATCACATTCTTGGACAATGAATTATAAACTCTGTTTGGTATCTGCCTACAGACATAGCAGGATGAAATCCCTATTTAAGCACCAAACAGGATTTATTTAGGCATTGTTATCTCTGTTGAAGTATCAAAACAGCACATACCATTGTGCTGCTAAATCCTATCAGAGTTCCTGCCATATAGGGGTGATACGAGGTATAGACACTGGGTCAGGATCTGGCCACTGCTAAGCTGAGAGAAATGTGCTTTCTCTGTGGCTGTCCTCCAGTTTCATCCTCTGCTTTCAACTTGAGGGTACGCACAATGATCCTCAGTGTTACGTGTAGCAGCTGATGATCTCCAAGACCCTGGACTTTTAAAAAAAAGTCCTGAAGGTGGTTTGCACCAAGCCATCCATAGCACCAACTTCTACCTCACCGGTTCATTTGCTGGGAATGTGAAAACTGATGAATTTCAACTTGTGCAGCCATGACCAAGGACCTGTCAGTAGGGAACACTGGGCTTCAGGCTGGACTGTCACCCGAAACGTGCTGTTATAAAGGTTACCTCTGGCATTTATCATCCGCAGGGTGACAGGCAGGACTCGTCTGCTTTGGTGAACCTTCTTCCAAGCCAGTGGCACTGCACGGATGCAATCAGCGTGTCCTGCATTGTTCCAAAGCTGTCAACATCTGTCAGGAATAGCAAATCTTACTTTATCTTGTTTAAGTGGAATGGGTTTCCATAAAAAATTATGTAAATAATGCTAAGAATAATGAAGAAAATTAGTTTAAACAGCATGGCAGCAATTAGCCACAATTCTTACAGGGTCTGGACAAGCACCACAGCACCACACTGCTACCAGCTGCAGCCCTAGCCCTGCCATCCATGGAAGGAGGGTGAATTGGAGAAGAAGGCTGCATGGCTGTACCAGGTAAATTGCAGGACAGGACCCATAAATACAATAAATACAGTTCCTACTGGAACTCACATTTTAAGACTGAAACTTCATGCCAACTCGAGCCAAAAAAAAAAGCCAAAATATGAAGAAACCAGCTTGAAAGCTTGTTACTGATACAAACAAAACAGAGGAATAACAACTAACTCAGAAATAACAACTAGAAGTCAATGTCTGCCTTTCACTGTACCTCACATAAATACAGTCCTTTCTACCCATTTCGATGGCCGCTTCAAACAAATCAAGCACTTTAAGATATTTCACTAGACTAAAATCACAAATTCTGATTTTGCTTATGCCTTGCTTCTGCTGCCTAGAGACTCCCTATCTTGTTTCAGTACAACATGTAACTGCAAGCAGAACGGGACCAGCCTTTCTTGCCTCATGGTGAGCACTAGCACTGAGTGGGTCAGCAAAATGGTCAGCAGCTCCTAAAAAGAGAGGTGGGCTCTTGCCCATCAGTAACCAGCAGACTGTAGCTAGATATCTGCAGTTATAATCATGGGAACAGTTAACACACCACATACATGTGCAATTCCTTGTATTTGAGTATCTGTATGTATGAATGGTTCACCTTTCTATAACCTCTCCAAAGACTAAAATAACAGAATTTCCCCTCCCTGCCCCCCCCACCAAATCTCTAATTTTTGCCCACCTGACTCAGAGAAGGAGACTTTGCTTGCACTATCTTCAAATATTAATAGTGAACTGCCAAGGCATATTTCTTACTGTGATGCACTTGTATAGCTCTGAGTAATTCCCACTGGCATTAATAAGAATGGCTTATATAAATCTCTTTGCCTCATCCCACAATCACGATCATGGCTTTAAAGAGGGCAATACACAATTTCTGTGTCTCCCCAGTACAGGACAGGACAGTTCCCACATTCAAGTTCTTTGTACGTCCCAGGGTAGCCAAGCTACACCAGTCAAACACCACATATGGGCATCACCCCACACCTGTACTCCTCATGGACCTAAATTGCAATCACTTTCCTAAGGAAAGTATTTTCCTTGCCTAGATGTAGCACATTGTTTGAGCCATTCTGAGTAGGTGGTTCTGCTTTGGGAATTTGAATTCCTGCTGGAAGGAAGAGCACAAAAATGCTTATTTTTGTTTACTGTAACATCTCATTATAGCAGTTACCATTATTATAATTTAATGGCCCCTTTTCCCTGCCAGGAGAGCTTAGAGGACTTTTTTGGTGAAAGAAAACCTTCCATCTCATGGTGACTACCTTAACCCAAAGTGTTCATCTAAGGGCAATTCAAAGAGGGAAGACAGCATTTGGTACCAGCAGGTGAGTTCCCAGAGCAGCTGGCTCCTTCCCCACCCAGAGAACTTCCTGAAGCCATCCTGGGAAGCCTCTTTGAGAGCAAGTTTTCCCCACTGGGATGCTGCAGCTCTGCACTGCCAAGCAGATATGCCTGTCTAATTCTGAAACAACTCTATTCTTGCACTGCAACAATGCCAGGTCATCCAAGTCCAATTAAACCCCCCAAGAATGATTCACAGCAAACTGAACCATATTTACTTTCAGTTTCATTATCACACTCACAACTGGTAATTTTGGAAATTTTATATTCTGAGTTCAGCAGCAGGCTACAGGCTGCACACCTCTTGCTACTGTACATGCCTGAAAGAGATGTCTTTCTCTTTTCTTTGTCCCCCTCCCTGTTCTGCCCCCTTAGAGGGGAATTAAGGCAGCAGAGAACTTTAAGAGCTCTGATGGTATCCACACCACAAAATCCTCAGTAACACACAAACCAGAGGAAAAGCCATCTTTAACCTGCTGGACCAGTCCCAGGATAAATGTTTGCTCTAGGCAAGGACAAGACAAGTAGGTTCTTTAGTATTTTTTGTTTAATATCCTTTTAACATGAGCCTGGACTGGTCCACAAATGAGCACAACTGCTCAAATGAGTCATACTTCTTTTTTAGGGCCTTGTTCTGGCAAAATTCCCACTGAGCTCAGCAGGGGTTTGGCGGAGTGGGAAATGAGGAGCAACCCAGGACCCAGATCTGTGGGATGGGTACATGAGCGGAGAGCAGCATTTGATTAAATACATCCAAGTTCTAAAACCTGTGAATATTTGTAATCTTCACAAATGGCAAAACAATACAATCCAAACCAGAATGCTCAGAGACAAGACAAGACAAAACCAGTGCTGAGATGCCAGATTGCATCGTTATCAGTTCTTAAAGCTCATGGTACCTTAAGTGCATTTAAAGGATCATAACTATTACAGCCCAATTACCACTGGAACCCCAGAGCAGGTGCACTCATCTAAACCAAAGCCTCAGAGAAAGCAATTCAAACTGAAATTGCTACAGGATTTTCGAAGTGTGAAAGGGACTTGTTGAGAGTAATTAAAGGCTCCAGGATGCAAAATAAAAAGGACATATCCTATCCAGACACATAGGAAAGAAAGCACTATCTCCAGATACTCATGGCAGGAGGCGAGCTCCCCAGCAGCCGAGTGGGCACCTACAGAGGGCCAGGGCAGCCAGGCCAGTGGGGTAAGCAGGGGAATCTGTCTGCATGAACCCTGCTTGATACCATGCAGTTATCATGGATGCAATTAATGTGACAATTACTGGCTAATGTGTATGCTATCTCCAGGTAAACATGGTCTCCACTATAGGCTGGCATGCCCAAGGGAAGACCTCAGCAGGCAAAGGAGGGTGGTGGCTGGTAGGGAGATCACAGCCACAAATTTAGGGTAAGACACTTTAGTGTTACCAGCTGAAAGCACCAGGAGGTTTTGGGGAATGCAGAAACCAGCAGCAGAACAAAACATACAGCAGTGCTGAGTCACACGTTAAACTGGAGTCAAAAAGAACCCAAACAACACCCTCCTAAGCATAGACAGAAAATAGATTATAACAAAGAAAGGCAATAGAAAGGAACAGGCTTCCCAAGATGTGCTGCAGGTTCAGGTAGGATCCAAACAACCCTAAGCCCACCCTGGGAGATGCTCTGCGTGGCAGATAAAGATGAGAAATGCAGGATTGCTAATTGGGTTATGATACTTCTAATCTTTTTTCTGTTAAAGAAGTACTGCTGTAGGATGGTCTCAGGCTCTGGCTATCTCTGAAGGGAAAAAAAGCCATGCAAGTGAGAAGACCAGCAGTTCCAAGGTTATTCCGAGGAAACTGTGCTTGAATTCCAGGGTACATCCGGCAGGGAAGGGCTCCAAGGAGCAGAGGAGCAGCAAGGTGGTATCCATCAGGACTCGGGGGCATTGCACACCAATTGTTCTCTGCTTTGGGTCACACCACAGGAACTATGGCCTTGGTCCCCTCCCCTGCCCCAGGAGCCACAGCTGGGAAAGCAACTCAAGGAAACCACAGGCAAAAACAGCATTTCACGTATTTCTCCCCTTTTCAAGAGCCTGTCACATGCTGTCTTGGGATTTTTGCAGTCCACGATGATGCGTGGGCACTCCAGCTTAATCCCAAAAGTCGAAAAGAAACTTAAACATTGGAATAAATAAATAGCAATGCTATCCTGCAGAGGGTATTAAAGCATTAATTTCAACAGACAGATGGTGTGGAGGGAGAAGGGCTATGAACAGAAGAGTGGAACCAGGAGCTGGATGTGAATTTTTGACCCTGACATTTCTATACAGTGAAGTATCTCTCCTTCCCATTAAAAATGAAGGGAAAAAACCAACAAACAAACAAACCAAAACAAACAAACCAAAACAAACAAACAAAAAAACCCAAAAAAAACCAAAAAAAACCAAAAAACCAAACCCCACAGTCCACAAAAAACAAAACAAAACATAAAAACCCAAACAAACAAACTCACAAAAAAGCCCCAAACCCAAAACCCATCTTGCACCTTCCATTTGTAGCAGTAACAGGGCTAGAAAAGTGGTACCACTGACAAGCAGGAGCCCAAGGTTTGCCACAAGCTGACAAATGAGATCTTTCACAGGAGGTGCTGCAGTGGTAGGTTGTTTCCTACTGTCCAAACCCAGTCAAAAGCCCCCGCTGTGTTTTGGCAGCCCCGCACCCCTGGCGGTGCCACGCTCCAGGGTGGAATGCCAGGGCCCAAGGCGCTAAGCAGGAAGGGGCAGCGCATCCAGCATCATCTCTTTCTCCTACGGATCAGTTGAGTTCATGTGCCATCTGACAAGGCAATACACAGCAGCAAGGAAAAATTATGGGCACGTGCCTAGATCTCTGACTGCCATAAATTTGTAATTTTATTGCAATAATATATCATAACAGTCATCCGCCTGCGGCTATTCCATATTGTGGCACAATCCCATCAGATCTCAAAACACAAAGGAGGCAGCACAGGGCACAAGCAGGAGGTGTGTGTCCTGCCTCCAGCGCTCACCCCCCACACTGGCCTCAATCCTGCACCCCAAAACCAGGTCAGAGGGATAGTGTGCATGAGGATGCACTGCCCAAGTGAGGTCCTCTGCTCAAGGCAGCTGCCTTTTCCACCACCTTGTCTGCCTCATACCCTGGCTCATACACCAGAGGTCGTGCTACTCCCATGGCACTGCTTTTCCCTGGTTTCCCATGTCTCCTCCTCACCCTGCAGCCCCCTGGCCCCGAGAGGACAGGGCAGTGCTTGTGCCAGCCTGGGAGCAGTGGGGAGTTGAAAACTAGTTTTGCCAACACTGCTGAAATAACTGGATTCATCTCTGGGCATATGGCGGTATCTTCAGGGAGAGAGGAAGCCACTGCTGGCCTCCTTGCCAAATTCCTAGTATTTATGGAGTATTTACATGTTGTGCATCTCAGGTTTCTCTTCTCCCTCTGCTGCTTGCTGTGGCAGGATGACGCAGCCCGGCCGGCGGGGGCCAAAGATATCCTGCTCACAGCCCTTGCCATGCTAACTACAGACAGTCAGTTTTAGCAACCTCAACCTACAACAGCTTTCTCCCAGATTTAAGCAGAATAGCCAACAAAAAATTAGCCACTTTTAATGCATCCATAAAACACCACAGCCTCCCCCTTGAGACCACAACAGAGTCCTAGGAGAATTCAGGAGAGAAAGAGCCCACCACAGAGATGGGTTTCTCATCCCTGTTCAGAGATTGCTCTGAAGAACTGTGAAGCACACAAGCATGAAAGCATAGGTAAGTACTTTTAACATAGGAAAGATGTTTTCCAAGAGGTGCCAGCTTCACTTTTTAAGTGAGCAGGGAAAATCTACCAGCCAAATAACCTCTGGTGCTGGATAGCCCCCACTTCCACTAAAAAAAATATATCACCCTTGCTCTCAGACAGGACGCAGAAAAGATAAAAACAAAACTGAGACAACAAACTCACTGATTGCCTGGGCCCAGAGGCTGGGGAACCAGCAGAGATTTCTTACAAATCCTAACTCCAGTTTGGGCTTCACCAGAAGAAGGACTGGCCCAGCCATCCCCTGCAGTGGTTCATGCCCCAGCAGGAAGGGGCTGCACAGGCCAGAAGGCAGCCTAAAGGAGCTGAAGCTGACACCAACCAGGAGGAAGGCTCAGCTTCAGCAACATAACCCTTGACTTCCTTTGAGGTGATGCTCACACAAAGAGATTGGTTATACTGTAAAATTACTCTTCCCTCCCAACTTGCAGCCCTGTGTTGAAACACAAACATTGAAAATAACACTCTGAACTGCTCAAAACCTCAAGCGAGGCACAAGCAGCCTCTGGCATCATCAGATGAAGAACCCTGACCACAGGTTGCTCCACGGGAAGACAGTGAGAAGCCAGCAAGCACACAGCACCCGGAGGCACCTCCTCGACCCGAAGCTCGCTGTGTGAGCCGCTGTCAGCCACGGACTCCATCTGCCCAGCTATCCATCCCCAGGACCTAGACCCGTCCCAGAGCCACAGCTTCAGACATGAAGACATCACAGCTTAGTACGTTCCAGACAAAATGAACACTGCCGTGTTGATGTAACCATTGGCAAGCACAACTACGTTTACTTTGAACTGAAAAAAATCACTTGCATTCCCAAACTGAAGCCAAGGGCAATTTTGCCAATATATGCAGAAAAGGGATAGTCTTATGTCTCCCAGATATTTCCAGAAGATATTATGGAGGCGTTGGATCTCTAGTAAAGTACGACAATAGCATAAAAATATATCACAATGATAAAAATATATATGTATCTTCTCAATAGGACGTTTTTGAAAAGAAGCCAGCTGGCATACAAACAGGTGATGTATTGAACAGGTTACAAACAAATACATGTTCTAACAAAAATGTTTGCAACTTTTTCCACTGAGCATTTAAAATATATTGACAGCAATAATTACAATGTTCTTTGAACACTCAACAAAGAAACGGCAGCATTTCAAAAAATCCACTTTCCAAAGACTGCATATAAGTCTGTGTGCCAGTAAGCTATGCTGGAGCAACAACTACATTTTTTTTCATATATATACACACTTACAATAAGTATGTATTAATTTATATTCATAAATACATACACTTAATACACGTATTTTATATACACATAAAATACACATATATAGAAACAAGTCTTATTTAAAGCTAAGAAGTAGAATTCTATAATGTCAGAAATAAAACAAATTGCAGATTAAATTCAAAAGTCATGAATCTGCCTGACGTAAGAATGGAAAAAACAACTGCTCTAGGCCTTTCTTTTGCATTGCAATCTGCACATAGTCTGTGGTACCAGTTTGGTTTAAATTTTCACTAATTGTTTTCACAAATTGCATTTCACTCTTGCTATCACAATCTGAAGATCAATCTGGCTGACAAAGGTGATGAGAAGTTAGTGAAATACTACCTCTCCCAAGCTCCTTTCAGCAAGGCAGCAGTGGAGACTTCAAAGCTCCGTGAAGCCTCAACATTCACAGGGCAGCTGGTATAGTTCAGTAAATAGATTAAACTTCTTCATGTATTTCCTTTCCTTTCAGTTACAGCTCAGAGGAAAGTGTCTTTTCCAACACAAAATCTTCTAAATCACCAGAGGGAATTCCAGCAAAACAACTTTTTTTTTCCAGACACATTTTTCCTCATCTACACTTCACAGTAATCCTCAGCTTCCCAAAGAGAATCAAAAGTTATTCTTAGGAGTCTTCATGAACTACTCATAGATGCCTTCACATACTGATCCCTCTTTCCATCACAGAACCACTCCTGCCCAGTTCTACCTGTCCCCTCCCTCATCTGTAGGCTGACTGAGGAAAGAGAGGGAGATAGGGCAGCTTCAGCCTCCAGCCAGTCTCAGCATCAAGTAACCCCCATCCATGCAGATCTAACACTCCCACCTACATCAGGGCACAGCTACCTTGCGTCCACCCCCAGCTGGGATGGTGGAGATTTCAGATGTGCACTGACTAGCAAAGAGGGATGGCTACCAGGGAACACACAGATGAAATGCAAAACTTCAACCCCCCCACCTGGGTTTATTTCCAATCTCTGCAACATCCTACAGCCAAGAGAAATAGCCTAGAAACTGCTAAATTCTAGCATGGGTACTATAGACTTCTCTGGAGCAGGGAAAATGAATTAAGCAGTCCCTCTTTCTCTTCCTTGCAGCAGATCTCTATGGATGTTCATGAGAATCTGCCAATGATTCAGACAGCAGCATTCACCAGCAAGATCAGCTCTGCCAATTATTCCTATACTTATCTATTAAATTTAAGAAACCCCTGAGAGGCTGAGCCTGTCACAGACCGGGAGATGAAATTAATTCACCAAGTAAGAAAAGTTTTTAGGAAACTCTTGCCACAGAGTGCTGACTTGAACCCTCACTGTAGACAGACTCTGGGCTCCACCAGCAAGAGCAGAATCCTAGCAGACCTGTGTATTTTCCACAGTGAAGCATGGCACAATTAGCAGCATTAATGGACAGACTGTTCATTTAATTCAGTTTTTTGTTCCACAAATAAAGTCCTCTGTCTGTTTTTTATTTGGTTTTATAAATTAACCTCTTTCTTTTCCCATTAAGTAAACAATGAATGAAGGATTACTCTGTGGGAAAGATGCAAGTGCAAAGGGCAGTGGTTTTATACTGCTGCAGCTATTTCCTTTCATGCTTCCAAATAACTCTGCTCTAGACGGCAGAAAATCATTGACGTCTAATCATTTATTTAGTAAGATACACTGTTTTCTTTTAGCTTAGGGAAACTCATGGCTGGAAAGCTACACTGAAAGTTGGTCTATTTATGAGTGGCCCCCCGTCCTTCAAACAGTGATGGAGAAGCTGTTTGCATGCACTGGACATCAAGCAGTGGTGCAGCACAGGGAAGGACGGACCACGGCCTGGTGCACTTTGCTATTTGGACCTGAAGTTCCTGTCAGTCTCATCGCAGGGTTTTCCATCTTCACTGTACCTCTGGTGCTAGGCAGTCACGCAGCTGAGGATCCCAGAGGGCTGGCTGAGCCATAGCTAACTCTGAGGTGGACATTTCCAGGGGACACTTCACTGCTGGCTTGTTTGCCTCAAGGGCACATTCTTCTGGTCTAACTGCCCCCCCGCTTTCCCTGTATGAGTGGTAAAACAGTCACATGCTGGGATCTTGTTGAGAAAAGCTAAGCTTTACAGCAATAAAACCGATTTTTGTCCTTCATTTCTCCCCTTTTAAAGCATAACAGCAGGTTGACAGAAATGGCCATTCGCCTCTGCTCAGTGCTGGTGGGACAGCCTCAGAGCACCGGGTGCAGAAACAGTGAAGTACTGGAGCAAGACCTGCAGAGGGCTGCTATGGTCAGGGGGCTGCAGGACTGGATATGCATGGAGAGGCTGAGGGAGCAGGGCTTCTTCAGTCAAAATAAGACAAGGCTCCAGCGAGATCTGTCTACAACCACCTGGGTATGGGAAGGTGTAAAAGGCTGAGTGGATTTTCCTTGGAGGATACAGGAACAGGGCAAGAGACAACAGACACAAGCTGAGCATTGAAAGTTCCAGTTGGATTATGAACAAAAAAACCCTACAAAACTACAATGATGGTAGTGAAGTGTTTGAGCAGATGAGCCAGAGAGGCTGTGAAATCTCCATCTGGAAGCAGCTGGCTTTTGTTGGCCCTTTGCAGGCTGTTGGACCACCAGCAGTCCTTTCCAGTGTAAATTATTACTCTGTAATGCCGTGATGCTGCGGTCAGGTTTTGGAAACAAGGAAGATTCTGGCACTACACACACAAGCAGATCTGGCTCAGTCAAAGCTAAAAGCAGTAGCCAAAGAGTAGTTACCTCCTCTGCGTTTTCAAAATCTGTCTCTTCAAAACGCAACAAACCTGAAGATGTTTACAGAATCTTTGAACCTACCCTTGGCCACTGCTGAAGACTCTTGGCACTGGTATGGCCCTCCTAACAGGGTACCTTATGCTCCTGTTGCCAATGGGATGCACTGCATCACACCTGGGTACACAACTTCTCTTTCCATCTCACCAGCAGGAAAAGCCTTGGCGTGACATAGATTGCACCCATGTGCACCTATGGTGAGCACGTAATGTGAGTGCAAGGAGCTTGTGCAGTCAAGAAGAGCCTCTAAAGTAATACAGCCATGCTATGGGTATGCAATGCTGTTGGGTTACACTATGTGGTGACAGAGAGATAAGCCCGGAAGGCCGGAGAGACAGCCTCTTTCCTGGGCCCGGAGGTGACCCTGGGACTGTATCCAGGTCACCGGGGATGGGCAGAGAGAGGTTTGTGGCTTGTGGACAAAGCTGGACCTGTGAGAAGTGAAGATTGTAGTTTGTGACCTTATAGGGGATTGTTTACCTGTTACCATAATAGGCAATGTCTGTGTATTGCTCCAGGTGATAGGGAGACACTGTGGTGAACATCTTTCCTGTTTACATGGTGTTATATCCTGTTTTGTGGGGGTATTTAGGGAATTCACACTGCGCAATAAACGGGATTTTGTCTTTGACTTTGCACCTGAAGGAGGGCAGAGTTCGCCCACGCGTGATTACTGCACAATGCCTCTGTGTTCTCATTTCAGTGCTGTGTGCCCTTTGCTGCTGCAGCCTACCTCATGTCTGGAGGTGCTAACAGAGAACTGCAAGCCAGTCTTACCAGTATGGACCCTGCTTCATATTCAGGCTAAACTCTACTGCCAAGTCTGGATCCTGTGATACAGATGCAGGGCATCTTCAAAACCTCCAATGGACAAAGGTTAACGAGAAAACATACTGGAGACCTCACAGCCAAAGACAGAAATGTAACCAGTGCCCAATCCACTTTTCTTTTAGGCCTTCCACAGCACTGAGGATGAAGAGTCATGTCCTATCAGCAGCCTCCTCTGCGAGGTTCCTCTAACAGCAGCTCTGCTAAGCCATGGACCACCACCACTGTCAGATGGAGGCCATGGGATCCTGCAGGCAAACTGCCTCTTCCCTAGGAAAGCCCCACTTCTCCAGAGGCCAGGACACTGGAAGGTTTCTCATAAACCTTCTGCTTTCCAGGCTGCACAACAGCTCTGTGCTGCATTCCTCTCCAGATGCACAAAAACTTCCTTATTTAATTAAAGGAAATTTGGAATTTTATTTCAGTAGGGACAATTAACCAAGTGCACTGTATCCTACTGCCCCCGTTCTCACTTCATCAATCTTTGTGTCACCTAGAAATTTTATCAGAAATAATTTTATATTTACTTCCATATCACTGCCAAAAATGATGAATAGCATAAGGGTTCTGACTGATCCCTGCAGAGTTACATTAAAAAATGTTCCCATTCAGTAAAGATTCCCTATTGACAACTACTTTTTGAGCTCTGTCAGTTACCTGGTTCTTAATACATTTAAGATATGCTTCAGTAAAAGTGTATAGTACTAATATTTTAATAATAATGTCATGTGGAATAAACTCAAACGCCTTACAGAAGTTAAAGTATATTATATCTACACAGTTATCTTATCCCCCAAACTTGCAATCTTATCAGATAAATCAGGTTTGTTTGACAAGACATACTCTCCAAAAAAGAATGTTGAATGGCATTAATTATATTCCCTACCTTTAATTCTCTAAATCCTCTCTCAGTTCTATTCTTTTGCCTGGGATTGATGTCAGGCTAAGCTGCTGGCAGTTACCCAGGATCTTCCTCTTGCGCATATTTGCTCATTGTGAATTTCCAAGAGGCTTAAGAAGTGAACAGAAGCAGACCAGAGATCTTCCGTATCAACTTCTTTTAGGATTTTTGACCATAAATTATCTATACTCACTCACCAGAAACTGTTTAAGCACTACCTCACTTCACCGTATCGCACAGACTGAGCTGCGGGTGCTGTGACACAACACGTAGCTCTCCCTGGACTTCACCACACACAGCAGGGTCAGTCCATGGAGAGAGACTGACCAGCCAAAGACCGACCAGCCAAAGACCAAGAAGGCTCAGATGAGTTTGGTGGAAAAAGGACAGCGCTCCAAGGAGTCTGCTCACACTGAGCAGGTCCTTTCATTTTAAGGAATGCTCTGCCTTGCTCCCAACCCTTCCCTGTCAGTCAACCCAGTCTGCAGCCAGGCTTACATTTCACACCAACACTAAACTATCCCACAGAAATCCTTCTGAATTCTTTCTGGGAAAGAAAATATTGCCATCAACTTTGGGTAGGAATCTCCAGCCCGTTCTAACAGACGGTGACCTTGCTGCAACTTTTTGTGTTTTATCACCTCTCATTCAGCAATAACCATGCAATCTACCAGGCATGAAGCCTTCAGTGCTATGGAGACTGCCACAAAATGTCCTGGTGCACGTCTTCAGCAATGCAAGACATGGCTGTCCTATAAGCTTTGTACCACTCAACTGTATCAAACTCAGACCTGTGTCTTGAAGTCACCAAGTCCACACAGAACAGGTCCGAGCTGTCTACAGTATCTCCAGCAGTGCTCAACTGATGACTGTGATCAGCAGTTTGAGTTTTCAAGCACAGCAGAGCTTTCTATTAAGTTGGGAAAGCAGTGCAGGAAACAGCACTTCCCTGGGAGCTGGACTGAGTCTGGGGCTAACCTCCCAGGAATTAAGGGAATCTTATCTAATAAGACATAAAATAATACACAAAATTCACCTACCACAACAGATCCTAGTATCGCATCTTCAAAAAGGACCTGACAGATCAATGCATTTTGCTGAAAAGCCCTCCTCTGCTAAAGGATAATTCGTCTGACATAAGAAGGTGGTGCTCCAGATAGCTGGGACACACACCAGAGAGGGAGCTTTACAAATACCATCCAAGGCAATACAGAACCAGCGTGTTTGCTCCAGTCAGCGTTGTTAAAATGGGAGAAAATTACGTGTTTAAATAAAACTCTCCTAGCAGGAGGTACAGCAGCAGATCAGTGAGAAGCATTAAACACGCTTATTCCACTTCACCCATTAACTATTTTTAATTTTTAAGCAAGTTATTAGAGCTACTATAATATTATAAATATTGAATTACTCATTCAAAAAGATTAAATGGTCTCAAAAAAGAGAAGATATTCTTGTTGCTGCTTTAGTGGCTCTTTGTGATCGGCTACCTTGCTCCTCTGCCCTTCCACACTTCTCTAGGACAATATCATGGATTGTACTGATTGTCCTGGGAATTGGGTGCCCTCAATTCCTTTTCATCCTACGGGACCGGAGAAATACCCAGCACTGAGCAGAATCAAGCTCTGAACACATCCTAGCGAAAGGACACTGTGAGCCTGTTTTGGTGTTACACCTGTGATCTGCATCACATAATCCAAGATGCTGTGAAGTGCTGACCTCTGCCTATCACTGCACTGGTCACCTGGGCTCCAGAGGAGAGGCAGAGCAGCATTCCTAGAGGCGATTATCTGGGCAGAAGCACTCCTTTGGCTGAGCCAGTTTGTACCCTGAGTGCGCATTTCCTTCTGGGGACTATGAAGGGGTGCTACCTGCCTGCCTGGGTGCATGCACCCACACCCACCAGCCAGGTGAGTCCCACTGCACAGGACAGACAGCCGGGCTGGAACACTTCCAACATCTGTAATAAAGGTTCTAAGCTAACCATTTACCTGCACCTACTACAAGGTAGTTTCTTATCATATAAATCCATTTAAGATGTCCTTTTTGGTTTGTGTTTGTAGAACATGGGAGTAAAGGCAGGATGACAGGTCATAACCAGGTTCACCAGGAGTCTTCACAGTACAGATTAAGGATGTACTCGTTAGGACCAGCACTGGTAAGGGTGAGCGTACTGCCCTGCCCAGACCCCGACTGCCATTCTTTTCCGTATGCAGCTTACAGCACATTCCCATTTGACTCCTCAGTGAAGACAGGAAAAAAAAAGTTTATCTAACCATGGTTAGGAAAGTCTTTTTTTGACCTTTCCTGAAATGGGAACCCATAAGCAGCAAATCATTATGTCTGCCAAAAGGAGTGGGACCCATACCTTCCGAATTTGGCTAAAGAGATGACAAGACACAAATCTCATAATTAGGAATGAATATGACAAGAGTTGTGCTCAGACTGGGACACGAACTAATTATCACACTTCGAACTGCAAGAAAAGTTTCTCCCCAACAACCCGTGAATTACTCGACTAAAATCTTAATACGGTGCATTTTGCTGTTATCCAGGCTCCTGTCTGACAAACATGATGTTAGTTTTCCATAGTCCCTATTCGTTTCCCAACAAATAAGCACACCAGCATTCTGAAAACATTCTTTCTTTTGAACTTCAGGCATCCAATGCCCCACTTCCAGCTACTTTCCTCGGCTACCCTGTACACAGTCGTTTTAGAAACAGCGCAGACAAAACCAACAGCTGTCATTGAACAAAGCTCCACCATCCAGGTGATGGAAGTTATCAATCTAGAGTTGAAGGACTTTAACAAAATGAGTAAGAAAGAATCCTTGCAAGGTGGAAGAACAAAGAGACAGAACAGCAGCTTTTCAATTGAGAGCCACACACTATATGCTTTAAGAAATAACAAGTTCAATAGCCAGTTGATAAATAGCTTGCCACCAGAAAGTGCATTTGAAATGACACATAATTGCCACATATATAATCCCAGAGTAACTAAAAGCCATGTTGCCCTCCCACAAGCAGCTCACTGCTGCTGGGATCTCTCCCTGCCTGCCCATACAAATACCATCTCTCAGAGGCAGTCCCTGCTACCCTAAGGTTAGGGGCACGTGAGCCATCCCAGGACACAGGTGCAAGAAACAGCTTCACAGCAGCTGCATGCCCACAAACAGCTGTGCCGGGGGGGCGATGGAGGGAGCAACGCAGATGAAGCAGAGCAATGTTTCTTGGGTTGGGGCAGATTTTTTTTCAGTTTTAGAGGCTGCAAAATTTTTTCCCTTTAGGAGAATTGGTGCTTTCCCTGGTAACCCCTTTCACGTTTCTATACCCCAATTTGCAGTGGACAAAGAACCTGATACAACAGCACCTACACCAGCATAGCCCTTTTTGCCTTCCTCAGACTCCCAGGTCCTGCACTCTCAACATCACTCACACAGGTCCAGATGCAGCAGAGCACACACTCAAGTTTCAACCTGTCAAGAAGTTCATTAGTTTCAAGAGGCCTATAAAAAGATTTAAAGTTAAGTACATTCATAACTGCTTTCCTGAATCAAACCCTAAGTAAAAAGCTTGTCAACATAAATAAAGGCACCAGAGGCAGACCATGAAAGATATCTGCAATTACACAGGTAGGATTTTGTGTGAGCTTTTCAGCAGGATTTAGTCCAACCATTGTAAATGTGCAAGGATTTTAAATTCATCCTTGAGAACAAGATTGACACATCTTCTAAAGGAATCCAAATAGTGAATAAATGCATCCTATACTATTTAAATATTCCATAAAATTTAGGTGACACCATCACGTCCTATTTGGCATCAAAATGTTGGCTTTGCACAACACTCTTCAAAGGGCCCTCTGATTCCTCCAAAGGCTTCTTAGGCTGCAACCCAACAGTGCCTGGACCACTCTGTGTGTGGCCAGATGTCCTAATGCTGGTCAACCACAGGACCGGGAAGCACAGCCAACTTAGAGGTCAGACCTGGCCATGCCAGCTGAGCCCAAGTCAGGAACAAAAGAAACTACCAAAGTGAGAGAGGTCAGTGACACATAAAGCATTTGCTGAGCTCCTATAGCCCATGGTTTTATTTGTTACTACAGATTAAGAATTTTCTGAAAAGGAGAGAGAGATTCTGCTGGCAATATGGCTTTAAGAGCTGATGGAGGGGAAGAGCAATACCTTCACTGTGAACAAGCTCACAGCACCTGTTCCCAAACCAACATGATGTACTCAACCGAATTAACAGTTTTAACGAGGATGGCATGAAATGCATTTTCTTCAGCCTCGGCACAAGAGCCAACCATTGAGAGAGGCGACATGCCCCCAGCAGCTGAGCCCATGCCCATCCCCTGCGTGCACAGCGGATGCGGTACCGTGAATATATTGTAGCTCAGCTAAAAGCGGAGCGGGTGGCAGGACATCCATCTTCCTCCAGGAAGGTTGCTGGGCAACTGGCAAGCTTTCGGCTGGGCGCTGACGTCTGTGCGCACACGCACCTCCTCCATCTCTTGCAACTAACTTGATTTTGATGGATTAACATAAGATGAAAATCTACTGAGCTTTTCTGTCTCTCCCCGACACACAGGGTTCATTAAGATACAAAGGAAAATACAATAAAGCACTGACTTATAATGCGTGCAGAAGATCATACAAAGGACAACCAACACAGGCACTAATGATATCAATGTTCTGAAGTGATCCCTTATTTCATGGTAGAGAAAAATATACTTAGTTTGTAAAAATCTCATTAAAATAATAATAATAAGAAAGCATAACACACGCCCAAACTGTGATTCTCTTGCCTTTTCTTTTTTACATCCTTCAGAAATGCTGTCTATTTTTTCACTGCTCCTTGTCATACAATGTTTTAAGATTATTTCCCCTCACCTGCTGGAGACACACTACTAGGACACAGAAGTTCCCTCTAATCCCATCCAGCCAGGCATTTATACCACTCTTATTAGCTTGGTATCCCAGTACACTACTGAGCTGCATTATCATTAATTGTTTCTCAAGTGTTAGCCACAGGCTCAGCTTTACACAGCACAAAGCAAAGATGCGATCCCTGCCCCGAGGAGTTTTATATGCTAAACAGATGGTTAATGACAGCAGCATAATGACAGCCTTTGGACTAGTAGGGGATAACATTTATGGAACAAGGAATAAATTAGCTGGGATTCATGACAACCTGCACTTGCTTTTCCTGGAGAAAATCTGGGGGAGACTGTTTTCCATGATAATCTGGAAATGTGTACTGGGCTTGAGACCCAAAAAATCATAACCTCAGTATTTTTTGCAAATAAAAAGCTTTATTCTAACAGAAATTTTTTACTGAAAAACTGATCAATCTTCTTTCACCAAACACGCACAAGGTGTTTTGTCAGAAAGGAGGAGAATTTTAACTAAACAAAAAATATTAATGTTAAAAAAATAAAACATAAAATGTTGTAGTAACCCCTGAGTTTAAAAAGGTTCTTTAAAAAAATTTGAAAAGGCAAACTGGAAAATAAATTTAGTACTGAACGGGAATCAGAGGTTAATCAAAGGTATCAGGCCATGCCATTGGGTGAATGCCGTGCCGAGGATACAGTGACACACAAGGCTTTGGCAGGTACAAATAAAGAGCTGAGCACAACACAGTAGCTTTAAGGACAAGAAACTCAGACCTGCAAGGCCAGTGAAGGAAGCTGATGAACATACCCCTCCACACATGCATTATTTATTTCTCCAAGATCAGCATCACTTGCAGTGCAAGCTCCCCCAGGCAGCAGCAGGGACAGTACTGCTGGGGGGACACGAACACCCAGCACCCAGGCTGGGACCACCAGTGGGACAGGGCTGGAGGCTGCTGGGTGGCATCTCCCACTGCCTGCCTGACAGCAGCAGGGTGTTGAGCTCAACTAATTCCAATTAACTGGAGCATTTCTTGTGCTCCTAACATCTGGCTGACACAGGGCTCAAAACAGCATTTCTGTACTCCTGGCCAGCCCATGTTATCGGTTTCAATATTCATATGAGAGGATGGATAGCTCAGAGACCACAAACCCACAGAGTCCAGCTTCTGGAGTGCCTCATGCTCAGTGATGCACGTGGGTGGGACAAGCAAGGCCAGGGACAGCTTGAAATCTTCTGATGTGACAGAATTCAGCCTGTTGTGTCTTACTGCTACTGACATTGGTGTTAGTATCTTCAGTGCTAGAAAGCTGTTCATAATTTGGGTAACATACTGCACAAAGTACAGGGTATTTCTGTATGACTTCTACAAGTCTATTCTCGATTTTACAGTATAACCACATAAAAATATTTTTTCTACTCTGTTTTGCAGTGCAATGCATGGCTGATTTTTTTTTCTCAGCCTTACTGTGACCTTCTGGTACTGGGCAGGCTGCACCAAAGAGAATTCCCCACACACCAGTCCTTTCCTGCATTCTAGAAGCACATTTCGTTTTTTACTTGACAGTAACTCACTCTGAATTCCCCTGTGATCTTCACAGATCTTTAGAGGAGCTGTGACTACGGAGAAGGCTTCTCTTGGATGGTGTAAGATGTAGGTCCAGCCACCTTTCAGTTTCATTTCCCAGTTCTAGTCCTCCGAGTAATATTTGAGAAGGCTATTAAAAGATGAGGCTCCTTTTTCCTTTCCAACTCAAGTATTTAAGATCTTGCAGCTCATTGAAAGCCACAAAAACTCAAACATTTCTGCCATTTCTAAACAGGCCTGTATTATTTCTATGTCAGCAGCTAAAAATTTTGCATGCAGGTAAAATACCTCCAAAAACAATGCCACGAAAAATAAATCCTCAGCAATTACATGAAGACTAAGAAAAGTATAACTGCTGAGGATTGAAATAAGGAGACAATAGAATCTTCAGCCCAACTGGATAAACAACTTTAAAAGTCCCAGTAACTTAAATGCAAATTTAACTTAGAACAGCTCTGAGACAATTTAAAAACGAATTTGTGAACAGAATAATTGATAAGACTCTTGGGTCCTTATTTCTGTGTGCTCACATAATGGCAATTAAAGCTAAGCACCTTTGAATGGCCTCTAAACAAGCACATGGAAATCTAGGAGAACCTTTGAGTGGGGATTATGCATTAACCTAATGTTCATAATCATGCTCAGAGTTTCAAAGCTTGAAACAGAAATGTTAATAATCTCAGGCAAATAAAAAACCTTAAGCTATTGCAAAAGGCAACTTTTGAATCAAGTACATAATAGGTAATAAAACTTCAAAGGCTTCATCACTCGCTGCAATTAGAATGTCCAACACAGATTTTTAAATAGCCTTCTCAAGTCTAAGGAAACTTTTTTCCTCCAGATAAATAACTGAACTCAGGTGAGCATCAGATTTTTTTTTTTTAGGAATAAACACAGGCTTTCATCTGTGGTGCAGTGGAAAGAGCACAGCATCACAGACCAAAGCAGCAATCAAAGCCAGTTCCACTTTACCTAATTTTGTTCTTTAAGGGCTCAAAGTATCAGTCCTCCTCTTAAAAATCTTCAAGTACGAACAGTGAACACAAAACAATGAACAACTTACATGTGAGAGTAACAAGAAGACTCTAGGAAAAAAATACTGACCCCTCCCCAATTTCCACACAACTAACTGGAAATCTTCCATATTTTGGAAGAAGAGAGGATGTCTGTCTAGAGCATGATGACAGATATGAGCCACAGACAGGAGCACGCTCCAACCATTTCTCCCTAGGTTGCCTAGAAGAGGCAAAAAAAAAAAAAAAAGGAAAAGGAACATCCTTTCGTAGCTGTGGTTTTACAATGAACTGCCAAACAAAAAGCAAGCAGGCAACTCCCTGTCAGATTTGACAGAACACCCTGAAGTCTTAGTCTCATCGCCACAACTGCCAATTACACACTCCTCAGTACTGCAACCAAAATGCATTGACTCCTATGACTCCAGGCAGGCAAAATCACCTTGTTTGACTGCAGTCTCCAAGCTGGAGAAACAGGGGATGCACCATCATGGCATGGGAATACTTTGTGATTACCTTACCCTAGGACTGGGAACAACTGTGGCATGGGGGCAGGTCTTGAGGAGCAAGTTGGTAACATGCAGGCCCACAAAAAATCTGTGATGGATGTTCCTTTCACAATACACAAAAATCACAGCAAGGCAGATGAACAACCAGAAATTTTGTAATGAAATCAAACTACATAAAATAGAAACGGCATGGTATTTATGGCAGGAAGTCACCTACATCAGCCTAAAGGACTTACTTAAGAGTGGTCCTACTAACAGCTGAACTAGCTTGAAGTCTTACACCCAAACAACACAGTTCAGGCATTACTTATTTCCACTCAACAGTTTCAAAAAGCTCCTCCTCTGTAGCACAAATCTGAAGAACTGAAGGGGAAAAAAGACTCCCAAACACCATGTCCAAAATCACTCCAGCTTATTTGATGCCTTTAAATTTTATAGGAAAAAACCCAAGCTTATTTCCAAATCACTTTGCACTTAGTAAACTTTAAGTATAATAGTATCCTTTATCTTCAGACAAGGTCAACTTGTAAACTGATCAAAAATAAAACAGAATCAAACTGATGCTCTTGCTTTTTAAAGACCAAAATCGGAGCATGATCATTTCCTTTCTTTCATTAGCAAAAGAATGTATGCATGGGACATAGGATGAAAACATAACAATGCATAGATTTGGGGAGAAAACAAGAACAAAACCAGGGCAACAGGAATAATCAAGAGATCAAAATTATAGAACTACATTCCTGTGGCCTGACAGAGTCCTTTACAGAGTATCTAACAGAGCTGATGAGGCCAACCCACCACAGATGATCTCAGCATCCTCAAAAGTCATTGAGATCCTTCATTAGGAGCAGGATTTTATCCCAGTCTCTGATAATTGCCATCTTGTTCACAGATGGCCTGAACAGAGGTTCAAGTTGCTACCCTATCTCCTCAAATGCTACTTCAGCTAGAAAAAAATGCATGGACAAATAAAACCTGAAAGCAAAACCTCCCATGGCCAGGCACAACAGTCCGAACAGTACCCAAATGTGCTCCTTTCCATTTCTGCTGAGTAGAGCAATGGCTTGTGAGTGATCGCAGCCACTTACCTGGACACACACGGATTTTCAATGAGTTTGTGTTCCAGCTTTACTCATGGACTTCTGGAAATCCCTGCTTTGCCCCAGATCTGAAAACCAGAGCATGCCCCACCAGCATGGACCTGCCTCCAGCTGCGAGCAGCTTCCCGAGAGAAGGACAAGTCTTGCAGTGCCAACTCTTCACAAACACCCAGCACATCTGGATTTTGCTCCAGGTGTGTCACAGCCTGCTCCACCTGGAGCATTATGATCCCCATCTGCTGCATAAGGGCAATTGCTTTGTGAAACACAAAAAAACCCCTGTAGATGTCAGGATAAAAAGCAACTTCTTAATCTTTTTCCTTTACTATTGATAATAATGTCAACGTTCTTCTCACAAAAACAAAAAACTCCAAAGCCCTCATGTTACAGCTTTGTTAAAGGACCATGTTTAAAACCTGAAGACTCTGCAAAGTTTGAAGATGCATGGCAAACACATCAGGTGTAAAAGCAGACTACGCTTTACGCCAGTATATACACTATGTCAACAGATACACACCAGCTGAGGAACTGATACATGCATATGTTTAAATCTCTGAAGAGAGAGACCTAGACCAAAACAGAACTGTAGGAGAAGCTGTTCCCTCTCCGAAACGGCACTGTGTAGGAAGAAAATGCTTTTTACTATGTTAAAACATCTCTTCCAACAACATTCTTCCTTCTTGTTTTTCTTATACTTTCCAAACAAGACTTCTATACAGAAGGGTGCAGGCAGAACTTAATACATTAAAACATAAACAGTTTTCACTTCAGGAGCAGCCGCAGATCAGCATGTGTATGGTGGCACTGAGTTTGCAAAACTCACTCAGACGAACTCCCAACTACGCGTGCCAGCAGTTTGCCAGAGAAAGGCTACTGAAGCCTTTTATAGCCATTCAAGCAACAAAAGGATGCCCCTCTATACACAATCATCACAGCCTGGCTTATCAAAGCACTCCACGAGTCTTACTGCTCAGCATCCTTATTTTTTAGCAATTATTGTTCTGATGAGTAACCCTTGGGCAGTGTCCAAGAATAAGGGGAATTTCTGCTGTGGGATGCCTGGAGTGCTCCTCCTCTGCTAAATGAAGCAATAAAATCAGTGTGTGAACATGTACAGAAACAACAGAATCCACCTCCCTTCCAGTTGTGCCCAAAGAGGTCACAGGATGAAAAAGCAGCCTGTCTGGGAGCTGCCTCTTGGGTGTCTTGGACTAAAGTGATGCACCACATAGAACTAAAAGCAGGCAGCCCCTGCCTACAGGTACCTGTGCATCGGCCAGCTTCCCCTGAACCAGCCATCCAAGCACAGGAAAAGGAGCTGGTCCTGAAGGTACATTTAGCAGAAGAACCAATGCTGAGCTTTAGCTTTGGTGCAGTGACTGGTGAAATTCAAGGGCATCTGTCTACAGGGTTGCAAAAGCTGCTAACTAGATACTAACTCAGCACTAACCAGGAGATAAAAAAATCTTATTATAGTCCATGCTGACAACTAAACCACTGTTTGGCCCCAGATTAATGAATATAATACTTGACAAGAGCAATTGGAGATTAATAGCCTGTAACTGCTTGGCTACCTTGCACTCTATAGGGTCAAGTACATTAATGTCAGTAGAGAAATAGTTTGTCTCAACCCAGTGCTAGTACTACAAGAACCCATGAACTTGGAGATACGAGGGCCAGGCTCTCGGAGCCACTTGCTGTCACTAAGGTCTAGTGGTGGCCAATTCTCATGAGGAAGATTCTCATGAGGAAGAGCAGGGGGACTTTAATTCCCCCACAGCACATTGTGGAGGTATATCCTGGCGCGTGCCACTCTGCAGGATTGTGACTGAGGCAGGAACTTCAAGGCAGCAAAGGCAGCAGACACGAGAGCAGGTCACTGCTCCCACCAGGGCTGCGATGGAGGCAGTCAAAGACCCAGACAACCACAGGCAGTCCCCTGACCCCATCTGTTCTTTGCTCGGCACATCTTCATACAGGAGAGAAACACAGCCAAAATTTTCTGTTGTTCTTGGTCACTGCATTTAACTGCAAAAAATCACTGCTCTAACATTTGCAGAAATATGCCTTTTGCTCTGCTTTCCAAATCCAGGGTATTTCCAGGGGGCTCAGGATCTGACTCCTGAGCAGAAGCCAGGCTCACTGGAGCACCTGCACTCCCCTCCACGTAACTGACGTGCTCACACCATACAGCTGCAACACTGCAACTAAAAGCAGCAGTTCTCAAATCTGGACACACATATGCCCATACAGAAACCCCAGCTCTGCCTGAAGTGCGGTTAGCAGATTATTTAGCCCCTTTATCTAGGAGGAAAAATAAACCACAGATAATCTGGAGATTAAACCAGAACCACTCTTCCTGAGAAACTGCTTTCTGAAATGCACAGTGAAGAAAAAAAAAAGTGTGTAACTTATACAGCTCCCAAGGGAAAAATGAATATACCAGTTGACCTTAAAAGAAGTGCTGAGTAAAATTTTAAGCACAAGATGCTGAGCCTTCTTCAAACCCCTTCAGATGAACCTTTACCTCTTGGAGGTAGCAGAAATTATGTTTGTGAGACCATTGTTCATATGCATATTCTGGGTGCAGGCAGGAGTATAATAATACAGGAAAAAGTTGCATTACCCTATGCTGAATCTTTGAACAATAGAACAGTTTGAAATAATCTGTGAATCCTCTCTCTTACCACCTGTTCCTCAGTTTCTCAAATATAAGTATGCAAAGAAAGGCCAGAAGACAAGGAGAGGGAAGGATTACACTGTGGCACCTCAGGGCTCACCTTAATACACACACCAGACAATGAGTTGCTCTGATACAACGGAAGCAGGAGCCACAACAGCCAGAACATCCTTCCACACTCAGCATATGCTTGGGAAGTGTGTTTTGGCCACAGAGGTCATACAGCTTTCAGAGATGCTCCTGGCACTTGGAGGGGGCATGTTCAGCATCCCACCGACTCCTCTCAAGTTCCAGGGCTTCCCACAGGGCCAGCAGCCACAACTCTGCTACAGTGACCAAAGTTCCCCAGCAACTCTGGTTACTCCCCTTCTTGCTATCTCCAGCAACATTCCTTAAAGAGGACCTGAAAGGAGCTCCAGACATGTGCTGCAGGTATCAGCCCCTAGAACATTGCTACAGAGTTCACTGGAGCAAATACATGATAGAGAGCATCTGAGGGAGAAACAGGAGGTAGAAAGTGGCAGCCTACAAATGCACCTTTTGACAAGTTTTACTTTGCAGTCGCCTCAGCCAAAAAATCCTTCAGCCCACCTCTAAGAGCAGTGGACCACTGGCCATGAGGTAAATGGGGGTTTCTGTACCCAATACCATTCTTTCTCCCCTTTGAATCTTCACCTGACTTCACATACCACCCCATGGCAGCAAGCTCCTTGGGGCAGAAACCCTTCTCTCTCTCTGTCTGCAGGATGTACAGTGCAGCCAGCCCCAAGCCTCACAGTGCTTCAGTATTACCAATGCTATGGCAAGGTCCACCATGGCTGTTGGACTCTCAAGTGCAAAATCAGCTCTGTCTAGGCAGAGAAGAGGAAAAAGGAGACCAAAACAAAATCCCAAGCACATTAGTCACTGTTAACTGTTCTTTCCAGAAACACAACATTGAAGGGATTTCACGTATTTCCTGGCAGGGAGATTTTGTGGTCGTTCATAGCTAAGATCAGCAAGAAATCCTTTGAAATACACATACATACACATTAAAACTTGAGTATTTTACCTTTCCCCTCAAAAGCAATTGCTGCTGTCAAGTACACCCTTCTATTACAGCCATATGTTCTGCTTAAGAATACCTAATCAGGAAAACATTCAGAGGTATTTAATCAGGTTTTTCTTTTCTCTTTAATGACCTAATGTTTTGGTTTGCAACTGCTGCCAACTCACGCTGGGTAGAAATTTAGTACTGTCAGCATTTAATTATTATTTTAACACAGATTTCTCTACCTTCCTACAGTGAAGAAACAGCTAGAAAAAATGCTGCTATGAGCAGCTTTTTAAGCCATTAGACACCAGCCTTGTTATTTAGCCACACAGGAAATTACCATTCAAGGACACCCAGATGCTCGCTCTGCCATCTCCTGCTGGGGCAGATGCTGCCCATTTTGCACCTCCACAGCCAACCAGAGGGACGGTGTCCAAGGGACAACCTGGAGGGACCGCAAATACCCTGCCCTGGTAGCTCACCAATCTGGGATACGGCTCACCAAAAGATGTGCCAAAGAGCTGGAACACAGAGCACCTGGTTGGTGTTGTATCTTGGGCCATAAATAACAAATCAGACTGGTTCTTTTTGTCAGCTTAAAATCCATTTTCCTAATTTTTCCTCTCCCTGTCTGAAACTAATAAACTCAATTTTGTAACCTGCAATAGGCTACAGGGGAAATGTGAAATGTATGTGATGGTCTGCTGCAGACTGCATGACAGGTTTGCTTCATTCACACAGTGGGAAGAAAAAAGACCCAAAAAAACTGGTTCTATGAATTTCAAAAGAAATCAAGAGCTGAGCTCACAGTAAGCTCCCAGCATCATGTAAGTGTTGCATGGCACGGCATTTTGCAGACAGGACAGGTGCATGAAGAGTTCTCTTCCCACTCCCAGCCAGTCTGGTGAATGCCTGCTCCCTGCTCTCCTCCTAAAAAGCAAGATTTAGGCTCTGGCCCTCACAAAAACCATCAGAGAAATGAGTCTGCAGCAAAGCAGGGCTTGTGACAGTAAGTGCTAAATGGTGCAAAGAAGGAAGGGCTGTGAGGACGCACATGCATAACTCTATCTTCAGAGTGGATGGAACAGTCAGCCACACACTTATTAAAACAAGCATTAGTCTGTGATAACAATCAAATATAACACTAAGAGGTTTGTCACCCAAAGTAAAAAAAAAACAGAGGCCAAAACCAGATGCTATTGCTGGACCTGTGTCTATAGAAACCACATTTAACCTTAGCAGAGGATCCAACTACACAGGTGACTCTTTATCTGAGAAACACAAGCACCCTGTTTGGTGCATGCTGACCTTTGCACACCATCACACTCTTATTTAAAAGAGAAACATGTATATGGAAAAAGACAAGAATGGAGGTTAGCAACAGGGAGACAACAAATTTCTGCAACAAGGAGGTAAAAAATTCATTTCTCTGATGGCAAAGCAGGGCTCTCTTACACAGCTGGCAGGAATGAAGCATTGCTCTTCTCTATCTGAAAAAACGAATCATGTGGATATGGGATTTTAAATCCAGATGGTCACTCTCAATAGAACTTAACTGTGATGAATAAAGAGGCAGCTATTTCATCTGCTTAACATTAACTCTTCCCACAGTGCATTTTATAAGTCACATTCCTAGAGCAAAGGGCATGTGCTTAAGAAGCCACATACAAATCCAGTTTTGCAGGGTAAAAGAAAGGGAAATAGCCTTGGTCACTGAGAGTATTTGAATGTCACTCTGTTAGGCTGTGCATTGCATTTGACAGAGCTAGCAAAGGAAATGAGAAATGATAACTGATAGTGCCCTGATTAGATCAGCCACCTTGGGAAAGGTGCTGAAGCAGAGATATTTCACTAAAATAAGGAGAATCCTGGGAATAGATTTCTGGCAAGTGATCGCAAAGGAGATATGACCAGAATTAGAAATGGATTTTGCAGGCAGATAAAATGTAATAGATAGAAGGCAGCTCGAAATGATATATCATGAGGGCCTATAGAGCAACTATAAAGTTTGTTTGCAGATATTTAACATATAGAGATCCTAGAAAGACTTAACTTCAAAATACACTTGCTGTGTTATCAACTTTAATGTGCAGAAATAAAACAGTGTTGTATTAAAGCTCTCTAGCAAAAAAGGAAGCTGCCTTCTCCCCAGCTATCCACCTCTGACTTCAGTGGAATTGCATTACTTTATACCACAAGACAGAAGGAGAACAGGAGTATCTTCTTGGGCTTCTGACTGACAAAGATACATGAAAATGTACATTTCATTGTTTTATCTTGAAGGAAATCGCTTTACTAATAATGGATAACTACGGGCAGTGGTAGTTAACATACTGTAATAAACTCCTTATATGCATTTCTATAGCCTAACCATGTTTCCTTCTTCTGAAGGTCATAGACAAAGCAGTTCTTTAGAATGATACTTAGGCATTTTAGGGGGGTTAGCTTTACTAGCTATTAAAAAAAGTCTTCAGTGATCCTGCTGTCCATATCAGCCTGTTTCCTCCTTAAAAAGTTTAGCCAACTAAATATAAAGACAACTATGTTCTTGCAGTTCTGTACAGCATGGTGGCCAAGACAGAGACCTGATGACAGTAACTCAGGGAAAGGCTGCTACCTGGGTTCAGTCATAGACGTCAGAGTTCACCACCACAAGACAAGGGTGTTGACAGTCCATCTTCACGCGCTCCTGTAGTGTCACAAGACTTCAAGATCAGCCAACGGGCTTATGAGTCTGCAAGTCAATAAAGACCAACACAATGCTCCCAGGGGCCTGAGTCTGGGCCTCTGCTCCTCGCTTCATTGGCCAGTAAATGCTGAATTTTGCACAAACAAGTAATAGATTGCATGTTGTTCAGAACAAAATAAAGATATCACAGTTACAACAACAAAAATCTATGTTGCAGCACACCTGTGTATTACGAGGTCTTCTCATCCACTGGCTCCAAAGAGCTATATGTGCATCACTCACACTGCCAGAATGGGAATAGTCACATAAATCACCTTTGGTATCAATGGAAGATGCACTGGACAGAGCAAAAATGTCTGAGGAACAGCCAAATACTAACACTTTACCTACCATTGGGATACAAGTTAGTGATAACCATTATCACCATCACTGTATCAGTGACGGCAATGGAGCATCAAATTCTGCATCCATAAAACCACAAGCAATGGCCACTGCATCCCTAGGGAGCTCCCCCTGAATACACAAAGGTGGAGTTGAAATATAAACTATTCACATGATCAAATGCCAAGGTATTTGCTGAGGCAAAATCTTCACTGAAATCAGCTAGGACTATCACAATCAATAGATTTTGGCAGGAAAAGGGACAAGCTTCAATTTTTGCCAGCATTCATGCCCACACTGGCACCAGAATGAATGATTTTACAGAGTGCCATGCTGCTTACTTCAACCCTTGTAGAAGATAAGGCGCTTCCTCACCTACAGATGTTGCACCTAGGCTGAACCTCTCGTCTCTTGCATTTGGAAACCAATCAGTGTCGGATCCTGCACCTGGGATGGGGCAACTCTGGATGTACGGACAGACTGGGGGATGAGAAGCTAGAGAGCAGTGCTGTGGAAACGGACCTGGGGTCCTGGTCGATGACAAGTCGAACATGAGTCTGCAGTGCCCTGGCAGCCAGGAGGGCCAAGCGTGTCCTGGGGGCATCAGGCACAGCATCGCCAGCCAGGCAAGGGAGGGGATTGTGCTCTGCACTGGGACAAGTGCTGGGGGCAGTTTTGAGCACCACAATATAAAAAAGCCATCAACCTGTTCGAGAGCATGCAAAGGAGGGCCATGAAAATGGTGAAGGGCCTTGAGGGGAAGCCGTATGAGGAGCAGCTGAGGTCATTTGGTCAGTTCAGCCTGGAGGAGACTGAGGAGAGACTTCACTGCAGTTACAACTTCCTCATAAGGGGTAGAGGAGCAGCAGGCACTGATCTCCTCCCTCTGGTGACCAGTGACAGGACTGAGGGAACGGCCTGAAGTTGTGTTAGGTTTAGGCTGGATATTAGGGAAAGGATCTTCACCCAGGGGTGGTTGGGCACTGGAACAGGCTCCCCAGGGAAGTGGTCACAACCCCAAGCCTGACAGAGTTCAAGAAGTGTTTGGACAACACACTCAAGCACATGGTGTGACTTTTGGGGCTATTCTGTGCAGTGTCAGGAGCTGGACTCCAATGATCCTTGTGGGTCACTTCTGACTCAGGATGTCCTACGATTCCCAGCACTGGCACTCAAGAGCCCCCACCAAAACAAAGCTCTACTTTTGAAATAAACCCATCTCTCCAACAGCCCAAGAGCTGAATTCTGCTGCCTTCATCATCATTGTTTTGAATGAGTGAGAGGTGGGAGGGAAGTTTCTGTCAACTTTAATCAATATTTAGGTGGTTTCCTGCCCATTCATTCATGTGCTAAAAGTGTTTTTGACAGTAAGAAATCCACTGAATGTAAGCAGGCCAGTAGCAGCTGCTTGAGAAATGCCAATAATACTGTGCATACCTTCCAAATTTCCCCAATGTCCTTATGTTATTAGCGGGTGACAGGAGCTTAAATAAAGCATGTGAAACATGAAAGCAGGACAAATAATTATATTGGTATAGAGACTTCTATACTGGAGCAATTTTTGCTCCAGATACCTTATATCAACCATAGGTTTTTGGGGTCAGAAAGAAAATAGTTTTTCCACGCTATGTCTTTGGGAGAGCAGGGTGCTTGGAATCCCTGCTGCTCTTTGGTCCCAGCTTGTATCCCCACAGAACTAGCAGTAGCTAACAGGAGCAAGCAAGATTGAACACAAACTCAGAATAAAAATTACTATAAAAAAAATTCTGCTCCAGATTTCAAAGCATGTCCTGAACTGTCCACATCACACCATGATGGGGCATCTTCATTTGAGCAGAGAGCAAAAAAAGCAAGACAGGAGGAAGCCTGAATCAAATAAACCAAGCGCAGACCATACAGGGAGTGGGCAGAGTCCACCAGTTTGGGACATAATCCTCAAAGGGCGAAAGGGCAAGTGGGCAAGACATTCTATTCTCAACATCAGCATAGCAAAAGCTGTTTCATGCAGCCCTTTGAGGAAAGATAACACTGCTTTTCTGGTAAAAAAAAAGCCTCTGCCACTAGCATTGTAAAATTACACCCTTAAAAAGGGGCTCGGGGGCTATATACTTGTGCCTGGCCCTCTCATCTGCTCCATTCCTTCAATGGAACAGGCGCAAACCACCAGATAACCTGATCCTACAGCCACGGTCTCTAATCAGCCTGGGTGACAGCTGAGGGTGCATGGCCTCCTTGTCAGCCCTCTGGGAACCAGAGCAAGGCTGCTGCAGGAGCACACACCAGTCCTCCACCTCCTGGCGAGTGTGCCCGAACAGGAGCGGGCCCTTGGATTCCCAACTGCACACAGGCACTGCAACAGGGGAGCTACTGCTTTCTGGGGAGAACCCACACGAGTGACCCACACGAGTGATGGTGAAAGGCTTCACATCTGTTACCGTGCCTCCAAGCCCACCACATCTTTCCTTGCTTTCCCCAGGAGTCATCTCTCAACCATTTTGGCTTCAAGATGCTCAGCCTTTTTTCTCAAACTGCTGCAATGGCAGCTTTCCATACAACTAGGAAACAAAGAAATCATTCCACTTGGAAAGCCAAAATGCTTTCTGTTTCTAAAGACACTGACTTTTCCATCCAGGTTGGCTGCTTCTGAGGTGCTGGACTGGGAGATCACCAGAGTCACTAACAGGGAATGGGGATTTCCCCACCTGTCAGAAATGGTACCCCAGCTTAAAAAAAACCACAGGATTTTTAAAACATACTTAACTTTTCACTGTTCATGCTGGATTGTTCAGGGCCTCTTTTTCTTGTCTTGGTACGATTAAGTCGGTCCCATTTCCAGTCAGGCTGTTTCCAGTTGTTGCACTGGGCCCCAGGACTGTGAATGGCTTACAGGTGCTCCAGTAATGAGACGGGCTCATGAACAAGAGTGACCATCCTAATATACATGCCTAATTTCTACATTTTTCCTCTTTTTTCCTATATTTTAATCTCATTTTTTCCACATTTTACCTCATTTCTTCCAGTCTGTGTTTTCTTCCTCCTTGCACAAAGCTACTACATCCTGAGTGAGATCTCCTGTTCAGCCACAGCACAAACTGAAGCTGCAATATTTCTCTCAGACCTTCTTCATCACAACCCAGCCCTGCTCCTGCCAGACGTGGCAGACCAGCAGGAACCCATCTGCTGCCTCCCCTGCTCCCTTGTAACCACAGGCGGTTCAGCACTGCCCCACTCCCTGACCTGGGGGCTAATATCTGGGGTACAGCAACTGCAGCTACAATGCCGGTGTATTTAATCAGAACACTGTGACTTCCTAGCACCTCTGAATTTCCTGAGCAACAACGTGACTGCAGCCTGCCCCGGGATCCCAGCTGCAGCAGGCACAGCGCCCAGCTGGGGGTCCCCAGGGTAAGCTGGGGCTGACAGGGCCACATCACCCCAGAGGAGCTCGGCGCAGAGCTCGGCACAGCGCAGCTGCGGCAGCACCACAGTGCAGCGCCCATTAGTGACGCTGCTGTGACCACCCCCAGGACATTAAGGTCTGCTGCACCATTACATGAGACTACTTTGCAGTAACAGAAGTGAGGAGGGGAAAAATTAGACATACCAGTGAGGATGTAGCTTATTTATGGTCCAGCTTTTCAAAGTTTACTAACTAGTAGAGATTATTCACGGCTCGTGTCTTTAAAGAAGTCAATGTCATTCCCTTTCTGTTCTTAACCCTAAGTAATACTTTATGGTTCTGCTATTCCTCCTTTTAGACTGAAAGACATTTGTCCAGTCTTGGCTTTGTGAGATGTTGTCTTCTGGCCCTCTTCATCCTTGTCTAGTGATTGTTCTGTACCTCCATGTCCTCTCCCCCAGCTCCTGCTGTGGCCTTAGTCTTGGTCTGTTCCACATACCCTCCACACCCTGGGCATGATCTTACTCACTCTGACACCAATCCCTACTGTGCCAATGCGAAATGTACTTTCTGTCACTGACTCTCCTCTCCAGCCAAGCCCATATCTCAGCCTGCCTTGACATCTGTTGCTGGGCATCTCATCATCAAATCAAACCCAATATAGCTGTAATGGACCTTGTGATCTTCTTTTGCTTATCCAGCCTCTCTATCTCTTCTGAACAAACCTCCACCCTCCCTGTTGCCCAGGCCTATAACCTCTTCCAGTTCCACTATTCTTCACATCCTCACTCTCCTTGTAATACCACCTCACAGACCATCAGGTGGTGTAAGGTAGTGTAATTCCACTAACTCAAATGGCATTATACCAATTTACAAGAGATGAGTTTCTGTCCTGGTGCCACTAAAAGCAAATATATTCTATTTGGCAAGTAAAAACCTTCAGCCAGTTCCCTCAACATCTCCCGTATTTACTACTGCGATCTCTTGCCCTCTGGACTCTCAACAGCCACACTCTTCAAAACATGACTCCTCCTGAAATTCTTACATGTCCCTTAGCTCTCCAATGATCCCAACCCAGAACATTCCCTTCCCTCTCCAGCCATGTGTATCTACCCACTGCCCACTCTTAAGCCTTGGCTTCTTAAGCCTTCTGAATATACCTGAAATAATCTGGTGTGCTAACAATATTTCATTAACAGTAACAAATCATTCACTAATTCACAGATTTATTTTGTGATAAAATAGAGAAAAAAAGAATTTAAAAAAAGGAAGGTGAGCCACCATGAAAGCTGAACATCAATTTCAAATTCAGACACAATTAAAAAGGATATCTTTAACAAACACAAGGTGGGCATGCCTGCAAATGTGTGTACTGAATCACCAAGATTACATGAAGTGTTACATGTTATTTGTGCCCTCCTAATACCAAGCTCCGTGCTATCTCAACGTAAGCTGAAAGTTTCATAACCATTTTAACACCAGTATAAATCTCTGCTTAAGCCAAACATGCCACAGTATAAAAGGATGCAATGCATATCACAATAACACCCTGTGTCTTCACACTCTCTAGACCACACAATGAAGTTTTGTAATGGCTGGAGACTTGGCACTTAGTGGGTCTGACCTAACCACTGTGGCTACCTTTCTATAAATGTTTTCAGTTTATAAAAAAACAAAACAAACAAAAAAAAGAAACACCAAAAGAAACATCAAAAAAAAAAACAGTAAAAAACACCTTACATGTTTCATTCTGATTAGTATCTATTCAAAAAAGAGAAAAGCTCTTTCCAAAAAGTAGAATAGCATCTGCATTCAGGCTTTTCCACACCTGGAGGGCTGCAAGAATGTGGGGTAAGATCAGGTCTTTAATGAGAGTACTAAGGACTTTGCCATATGCACCATGCCAAAATGATAAAATGTTAATGAAGTGAAAGTATATTAGTGAATTATTAAAATTTCACTCCTCTCTGCAAAGCACAGAGTAAGAAAAACACAGTGAAGATAATGATAAAAATAGGATCAAAACATTTGGATCCCTTCACCACCTCCAACATAAAAGCTTTACAAACTCGGCTGTTAAAATTAACATATTAATTGAGTAGCTTCTACAAATGATCTACTGTAAAATCCAGTTCAAAACAAGTTGGAGCTGGGGGTAAAATGAGACATAATTCAGTTAAATCTAGATGGGTCAGACCTACAGCTTCCTCCCATTTCTAATAACCTCTCCTAACCCCTCTAATGCCTCTGCTCCTCTCCACAGCAAGACCAGCCAGCAATTAAACAGTCCAAAGAAGATCTCACTGAGGGAAGGAACAGCGAGCAGGGCTCTCCAGGGATGGGTCAGGCTGGAGAGCTCATGTCTGCGTGCTGTGCCAGAAGCCAGCTTTGTCCAGGGAAAAGGTTGGCCTCTCCACAAAGCCCAAGAGATAAACCAGAAAGCAGCTCTGTAGTGGGGTGCTGCAGAGGTGCCAGGGCTTGGAGAGGGGAGCCTTGGTGAGCCTGAGACCAGAGGCAGGGCCACAGGAGACCACTGCTCATTTCAGTGGGGCAGGCAAAGGTCTGGCAGAGAACTACACCAAAAAGAACAAGAGCTTTGCCAAATAGTGTTAAGAAGCAATTTCCAATAAAGCTGCCATTCTGTGAAATGCTTTCCAGAGTCTAGCTTGAATTGCCTTGTACATAAAGTCCCATCTGTTAGGATGTCTGGAGTGCTCTCCTTGCAACAAAAGTATGTCCAGACATGGTAAGCAGGCTCTATCAGCAAGCTGGTGGCAGGTAAGCAGTTTGCCATTAGGATCCCACCAGGGAATCTCACACTTGGCCTGAGCAAACAGTTCGGTGCAGGCTCCCACCACAAAGCACGTGGGAGGTGGGCAAAGGAAGAAACTGGTGTACGCCAAAAGCATCCCACTCCTGGAATAATACCTGTCTTTACTTGGCTTTAATCTATTTTCAGTAAAAAGTAAAAACATTCAGTGTTGGAAATCTCATTGTATCAGGTAGCATTGATGTAAACTCCTGCTAATGTTGCAAAAAAAATCCCAGTGTCAAATATGTAGGCAGATCTTTCCCTTCAGTGGCACCTACCAAGCCTGATGAGAGGTCACAGCCTTGCCATCTGTCTGTCCTGCAGTCAGTGCGGACACAGAGAAAACCATCTCCAGTGGAGACTCTTAGACTACAGACAACAGAAATAAAAGAGCAACAACAAAATACTGTCCAACATAATAAGTAGAAGCTTTACCTCCAGTAGACTTAGCCTGTCCAATTTTTGCAGACATTATAGAATAGATGCACTTTATGGAGAGTTTTTTAAGAGCATAACATTTCACTTAAGTACCTCCCTAGGAGTGGTGGGGAAAAATTGATCCTCAGCAAGTGGCCACCAGCACCTGGGCTAATGTGAGGGTGGTCCTACACAACCCACCTGAAAGTTGTGTGTCCGGCCATGGTGAGCTGCAGCCATTCCCCAGGCCCCCTTCACTGGCCACCTCCAGAGCAAGGCTATCCCACTGCTCTGCGTCCATCCTCAAGGGCAACAAACGGGACACGGGAAACCTCGCTCCTTTGTGGGCTACGCTGGCTCCCAACGTACAAGCTTTTGGCTAGACAACCAGCTTCAGTTCAGAACGATTATTAAGTCCCAAGGATGCTAAAGGCACTTGAAGTCTTACAGTGAGGTTAGGGAGGGTTTGAGTTGCTCTCATGCTTGGCAGCTCAACTTGAGGCATTCTAAATGGAGTAGAATTTCCAAAACTCTGGGAGAGAATCACTTCCCAAAAACTGCCCTGCCTTGCAGAGCTTCAGGCTGGTTTCCCAGAATCAGCTGATCACTTCTGAAAATACACAGCTGTAAGTTTTACACTTAAATGAAACACTGCTCTGTTGGAGTCCTTTTTTTTTCATTATTTTGTTACAATTTTACTTTGGCTTGGTCGTGAGAGAAGGTAACAAACCAAATGTAGTTTCATTACAAATATGTCAAAATTGTGGCCAAAGTCATGCTGCATTGTGTTGCATCTGAAGTCATGAACTGGCAAATTCCAGCACCAGCCAGGACAGTCCAGTTCCAGTCCAGCTTAGGCTTCCAGACAGCCCTGGTAGCTTGTCCTGCCAGGAACAGCTCTTAACACCAAGACATCTCCTATACGAAAAACCACTACTTGAAGCTATTCAGCATGCCAAGCAGCTTCTCACAAGTTTATATAACTTTTCCATGTTTCCCCCTCAAAACCCTCTGCAAAGCTTAACACCACAAAAACCCTGTTGTGAGCTGACATCAGAGAAATGTTTCCCTGACCCTCCCTGCTTACTAGAACACACAGACCTAAACCACAGCCCTTACCTTTGGTCCGAACCCTTGTCCAAAGCTGTGTCTAACCTTACAAGCCTCCATCCTGGCATCCCAGCCATGCTGGGCAGGGACCAGAAAACGACTGGCATTTTCTGGAACCATTGCTTATATTCCCAGCCCCACACCCCAAACACATACGCACTGCACTAGTGCATTAGCATGAGTACGCTTGGGAAACCCAGACACATTTTCAAAGTTTTAATCCATTAGCAATTGCTAATTAAGGGGCAATTAATTTGACTCCCAGCTCTGCTCCTAATTTGCCTTGCAACTTTGTGCAGTCCATGTGAAATGCTAAGTTTCAGCTTCCTATGCTCACACAACTTCTGTGGATATTAGAACATTAATTTCTGTAAAGTGATTTATGATCCATGATGAAAGGCAGTTCAGAACTGTAAGAACTGCTCCTATTAGTAAAATAACTGGTGCATTTTTTGATCTTTCATTTTAATGGGGGAAGAAAAAGAAAAGCCTAGCTGAGTATCAGCAATGAGGCTCAAAAGGTAGAAATTGCAAATGGGACACTTCTGAAAACGTAGCCCAGAGAGGCTGGTGGGGTGGTTTTTTATAACAGCAAAAAATGACAGGACAACACAAGCATTTAACTTCTTGTATTTCCCTTGGGAATGCCTGACATCATAAAACTTTTACAAACTAAAATCATTAGAGACAAATAAAGTAGCACAGACACAGAGGCTGATGAAGGGCAAACCTAGAAGATACCTAATCCAGATCATTTCCTTCAATGTGTAAAAACAAGTAACCGACACGTTTCCTGCCAGCGAACCTTCCTGCCGATAAGGGTGCTCCCGACAACAGGAAATTCGCCTCTAGAAGCAAGCACACTTTCGCTACCAAGCCAAACTTTCTCCATTTGAACTCCACAGCAATTAAAAGCAGCATTTGTCTAATCAGAAGTGAGCTGGATTAAACAACTGCCTGACTCCCTAAGCCTCTCCCCAGCACAGGGAGTGGGGGGGTCCCACCTCCTGCACCCTGGTGCCAGCCCAGCTGCCAACAGCGACTCCTCAATCAGAAGCAGGCACTGCTCCCTCTGGCTCTACCATCCCTTCAGCCTGCTCTGCCTGCAATCAAGTTTTAAAGTCAGGCCTTGGGTTTTTTGGACAGCAAGATCCAAGGGTGTGCGTAAAGAGGTTACTGATCATCTTCACCTCAGTGCCCTCTAAGATTTACCTCCTGATCTGCAAGACCTGATCACCAGTCTTTGGTTTTCCTAAGAAATAATAATGCAAAAAGTGTAATATGCAAGCAAACCACTCATTTAAGGTTTCAAAGTGATGATTTATACAGTGGGTGAAGTACTAAAGTGCTATTTCTCAGCTTGGTCACTGCAAAATGGAGATTAAAGAGAGCGACAAAAGGAAATGGTTTGGAGAAAACGAAGTGACTACTCAAAGGCATCTCTCTATCACAAGCATCTGAAATCAACGGGTGCTGCCCAAGAAAATAAGCAAAAACATTAACACCTTTCTTGTGAGTTTGCTGTGAAATAGTTCTCTCCTGCTTCAAAAGCAAAATAGCTCTCTTCTTTCACACACAATAAACTTTCAATAGTCCAGCAAAGTAAAACTTCAATTTACGACAATAATAGTCTGATTTTCTCATGCTGCATTCAGCAGCAATGAAGTATATTTTATTCTCATATCTCTGCTTTTCTCCTCATAGCATGCTATAACAGAACTGTGTTTTCTTTTTTTGTTAAAAGCATTGCACAGAGCTTCCCAGAGTCATTTGAGTCATTTACCACCTTTTTTTTTTTTTTAATAGGTGAGGCAGATTTGTGAAATGGCCTTAATAAGCAAGTCTGAATCATTACATTTTAATATAACTTCATAATACAAAGGAACAGAGGGAGATCAATCCCAACTTTCTCTCCCAGGTCCATAGATTACCATGGAAAGAAACATGGCCTGAGCTTTCGATTATAAAAAAGTCATCCCTTGTTACTCTTGCCTTTTAAGCCTCATGATCCTCCTGCTTTGAGCCTTTTCTCAGGTTCCTCAGCAGCAGGCCAGGCTGCGGCAGGACAGCAGCGGGCATGAGGCAGGTGGCTGCATCTCCTGAACTCCCCCTTGGATGGAAAGTGTGGGACAACGTCCAGGGAGGAGAGAGGGAGGCGGCAGTGCAGGGTTTTATTGTAAAATGACCTTGATTTGACAGGCATGTTCTCAGGTTTCAACAGATGCTGTGGGAAAGGCAACAGCAGCCAAGGCGGTCTTGCAGGCATTTCTGATGATATGCAGACTTTTTCCTTCTGCCTATTTTTTTTTAAATACATTGGGGGGGGAGGGGGGGGAGTCTTCTCAGTTTCCATGACAACAGTGTCTCCGCTTGTCTGTTATTAGATACCATCCGCTTCCTGTGTCTAAATTTTTAAACCAATCAGAAAAGTGTTTATAGATTTTGCAGCTCCTGGGACAGTCCCTCTCCTCCAAGAGAGCTACTTTAATGACACGTAACGCTCCGGCAGCCAGGGCTGCGAGGCCTTACATTTTCGGCTGCGAGTGATCACAGTTTATGCTGTTTACCAGCTGATTCATGGGCTGTGCCAGAGAAAACTGGGTGTTTGCTGCCCGATTTACTGTGCCCTTAATAGACGTTACCATGTCAGATTTTTTCAAAACCACACAAACTCATTTTCATTGTTTGCTGATTTTTGTTTCTGATTCATCCCGTGAAACAGCAGGATCTGTCCCTGCGTGACACGCGATTGCCTCGGCGAGGCCGTTATCCCACCGGAGTATCGGTCCGCCCTGACGGAAATGGATTGAAGGTACAACATCGCCTGCTGCAATTAAAGTTTCGGCAAACTGGGCTGTAAGAGCAGCCGCACTGTAACCGTGCGAGCAGATTTACACAGGCATATCTTTGATGATGTAAGTAATACCTGGCCGCATCACAGTCGGCAAGTCAATAAGGAAATCCTTCTCCAGGGCGCAGGGACACCCGCATACATTGTGAAGGAATTAGCACACGGTAAGTCCAGTTAAGTGAAGAGCCGGCACTGAAGACCGGCAAGCAACGGGGAGCTGTTGCGAGAAGGGGAAAATCCGTTTCCCGGCGGCTCTGACAGACCAATATTACCGGAGGAGGATGCCCTTCAGGCGGGTGTGCAGGCACAGACGGAGCCCGGGAAGTACCGAGCGGCTTCTTCCCGGGCGGGGATCCAAGCGCCGGCGGCACGCAGGAACAAAAGGGAGCGGTGGGGGGGGCTGCCCGCCGCCGGCTGCGCCGATGCCCCACCAGCGCCCGCCGAGCCGGGGCCGGAGCCCGCGGGCCGCGCTGTCGGGGGCACAGCCCGCGCGGGATGCGA
>VZTE01004401.1:254257-300538 GCA_013397775.1 Eulacestoma nigropectus
GGGCTGAGAGGTGCTGCTCCCTCGGGAGTGTTTTCCTGCGGCTGTGCGGGGATGCAGCAGACTCGAGCGAAGGATGCCGGTCCCACGCGTGCTGTCCCTTTTCCTTCGGGGGAACTCTGTCGGGCCCGCTGTCCCACCGGCCGCCCGTCGCGGCACGGCTCCCAGAGAGTGCCCGCACGCCTCGGCTGCCCTCCTTGGCCATCGCGTTGCGACTGGGAGCGGCCTTCGTGCCACCGGAGCCGGGCTTTTACACGTTGAAAAACGAGACATGCAGAACTAAAACTGTTAATTTTTTACCGTCTTACCCGCCGGGAGCCTTAGCGAGGCCTGGCACCTTGCATCGTATTTACGGCTGAAAACAGAGAAAACTTCCTATGCCACAAGAGCCTGCAGTGCCAAGGATGCGCCTACCTCCTCCTGCCCACTCCTCTGCCCCTTTGCAGCCCTCACCCAGCCTCTCCCTGCTGCCTGTCCTGCCTCGCTGCCGTGAAGGCAGGTGAGGGAGAGCTTTGGGCTGAACGGGGCCATCTGCGATTGCAAAGGCTGGCAGGCTCTCAGAAGGAGCTGGTGCCCATCAGCACTGCCACACGCCTGGAGACTGTCAAGCCTGTAAAGGGCATTTAATTACTAATTTTAAGTTAGCTTTCTCTAACCAACCCTGTAGAGTGACAACTCCAGGTATATGTGATTGCTGTAGTGATTATAGGAAAAGCCTAGCTTATCCTTTTAGATTTATTTTGTCATAATGTGGGAATGGCTGGTCCAGGATGGGATGAGATTTTTTCTTTTCCCCCAAGGGATACATTCTTTCCTGGACATGGAGCTTGGACATAGGACAGAATCCCAGCTGTGTTCCGCCAATTCTTTTTCCTGCCTACCCAAACTCCACTAGTCTACTGTACAGGACTGCCAACGCTAGATCAACATGCTTTGCTGTGGGCATGGCACAAGGAGACCCAGATTTTGCACCAGCGTATTGCACAACAATGTACAAAAAGTATCAACTCTGAATTTTGATGACTAGGTTTGAAAAAAGAAAAGGAATGGGGTTTTCCATCTGTATCAAATATAGCTTTACCAGGGAATGAAAAATTGTTCCTCTGCTCTTTTTTCTTGCTGTGTCCAAGTTGATTTTGAAAAGCCAGATAGGTTGGAGTAGCAGCGTAGTCTTTCCATTTGTAAAACTTGCTGGCATGAAACTTCTCCCTGCCCCCATCTTGGTCCTAGTTATATCTCTGAGCATTGCTCGTCTGTGCAGATGGCAAAACCTCCTGTTGATTCCCTGATGCTCGCCTCTTCAATGGATGGATGGGCTCAGTTTATTCCAAAGTGAATAAAAAACCCTGGGGTTTCCTGAGCAAAGTTACAGTTTTCATTTTGTAGGTGGTTTTGGTGACACGGAGTCAGAGACAAACCCATCCCACAGGATTCCTGTGTAAGACACACAGGTTCCTCATTCAGTTCAGTTGGAAGTTTTCTACTGACTGCTCTGCAAAATTTTCAAAGACTGTGTCAGGATAGATCAGCCTGGCTTGCTGAATGCCCTTACAGCAAAGCACTGAGAAAAATCAGAAGGTGTGGAATGAGCCCAACCCCAGGCTCCTCTTCCAGGCTTGTTTCCTGGTACACATGGGTAACCATTGGAGTGATGGCCACTGGAGAATCTCTCAAAGTAGAAATGCCTGATCTAGTTTTAGTGACAACACTCCAAGGGTAGCTGAGCATTTGGGCTCAGCTATTGATGCAGCTAGAGCTGGGGACCCTGGGCACTATGTTAATAACGAGATTTCTATTAATTGTTTTTAAAAATACAGGTATCTGTTTGCAACATCATCACCACATAAGGAAATCTCACAGATGCCAACAGAGACTCCATGAAGGGCAAAATCCTGGCCCCATTGAAGCAATGCCCAAGTCTCGAAAGGAACCTAGATACTACAGGTGCTGATAACCCTCTGCAGGGCTACTTCATATCAACAACACAGACAAGGCATTTTTCCTGTGCTTACCTATTAACTCTAAGGCAGGTATTTTTCCTAATGAAATCAGTTCTAACATTTCTTTCTTCTTTGATCAGATCATCTGAATTACTCTGTGCCTGCATCTATGCTAACCACAGCCGTTTTAAACCTCAGCCTAAGTTCCTTCAAAATTTAGCCACAAGTACGTGCATTTCCCTTCTTCTGTTGTTTGCTTCCAGTGATGCAAGCTTCATTATTCTTTCATTTCTTCCTCCTTCCTCCCACTCATGTATTTGAGGCTTTCTTACGTGCTTTGTAGCTCTACTTCCCACCTCCTCCTCATTTAGATCCTTCCAAAAGAACAGTGTTTTAGAAGACCCACATTTGCAAGGGAAAAATATTAATAGTGGAAATTTTCTCAGAGATGAATTTTTCCTATGCCTGCAAGTGCATCTTGTCTCTCTGTATCAATCCAAGCAATGTTAACTCTCCCATGTAGAGACTGCTTTGTTATCTCTATCTGCCAGAGTAAATTAATGGAGATGAAATTCTTACCTCTCTCCAAACTGGGGAGAATTTATGATTTACGCTGTAGAAGTTTTCTGATGTCCACATCAGTCCATTTTATCTAATTTTCCTTGGAGTTTTTCATTAAGCCTTGTTCTCCTGGAGAGTCTGTAAATCAAAGCTCTCCAGCTAACAACTCCTGGGTTATTTCTGTCTCTTGGCCCAAGTTTGCAGCCCCCAGAGCAGCCCCAGGGCACAGGTGACTCTTCTACCTACCTCAGGAGAAAATGTCTCTGCTGCCTCCTCTCTGCTGCCGGCACAATGTGGTGCTTGCTCCAGGGTCAAACAGATGAGAGGCCCTTTGCCACAGGGATCCCTCTTGTGAAAGACTCCAGTCTCACAGGGAAGGCAGCTCAAAAGGAGCTTGACTGCCTCTACTGAGTAGCTCTAAGTCCGTCTATAAAACCCCTCGTGTCTCTTCAAGGTCTTGCTGTAGCAAGATGTGATTATTTATCAAGGAGTGGAGCTAGGTGTTACATGGGATGTTAACACTGCTCCTGTGTGTGCCCTGCCCCACAACTCCATTGTGTTATGTTGATACCCATTCCTTTTTTTACTTCCAAAATTGTTTATCAAGACTGGGGTGTGTGGGGAGCTCCCAAGACAGGTGGTGTGGTTAATGGGGGCCACATGAAATTGAGCATAACTGTGGTAGGAGGTTGGTCACCATACAGCTGTTCACTTGTCACTTCCAAAGCGTCACTTTATAGCTGTGCTGTTTACCCTGTTTGTTTCTTGAACTTGTTTGGTCCCTCGTTTGAACATGAAGATTGAAATGCCAGTGCTTTAAGCTAGATCACGTTTTCAAGGGCAGGATTCAGTGACTTTTTTCCACTTACCCATTTACCATTCATATCTGGCACGGCAAAACTGGAAGGCAAATAAATAAAAAATTCACCTAACTTTTCAGGTATAGCTAATATATCTGCCTCAGGTTGCCTCAGGTTTTTTGCATGTCTGATCTGAGGTATGATTTCCATGGGATAAATACCTGTGCGGTTCCAGGTCAATTTGCTGTTGCATCTCAGATGCACAGGGCATACAGCCCAGACTCTGCACTGTAACACTCCCATTGCCAGTGCTGTACACCCCATCACTCTACCACATAAGGCTGAGCCCCATCAAAGTAAAGAAATACAGGGAGATTACAATAATGGTATTCCCTCTTTCATGCTGCTGAATCAAGTCCCACTCGCCTTCCCCTTGGCAGACCTTTTATGGTCTCATCGGGGTACTTAATTATGCACTTATATGTGTTCTTGCACTACCTTAGTCACAGTGTCAGAGTCACTTCAGCAACAGATTTAATTTTATGATCCAAAAGGAAAAAACTCAGGTTCTCTAGTGGACAATGAAACTGGATTTTTCCACTCTTCCTTGTTTTATTTTTGTTAATACCACCTTTAAACTTTGAATTATCCTGCAAGTATTAAGGCTCATTAGCTTTGTTTCAGCTTGTACTTTGTGTTAATGGGACAGCTTTTTTGTAACAAGTATGAATCACTTGAATGCTAAGGCTTAAAATGTTTAATAAAAGTCATTAGTAGAACTATATGTAAGGACTTAAAAGAAAGATGATGGTGTTCTTACGGTTACTGCTATATCTCTGGTTGCCAGTGACCTTTCTGATTTGCCTTCTGCTTATAGCAGGCTTGAGCTCTTACCTTTCCATGCACGGGATGATCTGATTCCCACACACTATACTAAACACAAGCTCCAGCCTACATACCCCATGCATGTTCCAAGCTCACACACATACATAAGAAGAGAGACCTTCAGCCTTCCCACACAACCCAAACATTTTTTAAACTGAAGAGCCACTTAACCAATGCAATAAAGCATGTTGGTTAAAAAATATGTCACATGCGCTTTTTCTCATAGTCTTGCCAACGTCTACTAAATTAAACATCTACAGATCTGAGCACTTTCAACCCTTTTTGGAATCTTGCTCTCAAAAACTTCAGTTTAAATGGTCCTCTGCAAATTCTCTGGGGTCTTTCATGTCTTGCTTTGCAGGCACCCACATTTCTCCCAGGGAAATCTCTCCAGTGAGCCTAACAGGGGCTTAGCCAAAACATCACAGTGAGGAGCGCTTGCTTTGTTTCCCAAGTGTTTCCTCAAAACTGTGTGCCTGGATCCATCTTCTCTCTCCTGGGTACACATCTTGACAATCCAGCTATTGAAGTAGCTCAATGTATGCACACAATAAACATGTCAACACATCAGATTCATAAATTATTACAGGCAATGCCAAATCTGCCACAAAGATTTTTCAGCTTGAAGCGTAGAAGAGGATCTTCAGTGGCAGAAATGCTGAAAGACTGACGGTGAAAAATAAGGTTATCTGTTAATCTCATGTAACCAGGATCCAGGACAGCATATGCTTTATGGTTAGTGGGAAAAAACCCTGATGATTATTGAGAAGCAGAATTTAGAATAATGTAAAACCACCAGAAAACATTTATGAAGCTGTTCTGCTATTTCCAAAGTTAGTCCTAGCTGTCTCTCTGAAGGAATCATTAGGAAGCATGGTAGTCTTCTATGCTTTGTAAAATTAGTTTTCCTTTTCAATTCTTTGATCAGTCATCCTGGAATTTACACAGTAGTTACAGGTTGTTACTTTGGTTGCAACCACAAAAATTTGGTCAGTTTTTCTGGCTGTTCTAGGTCTAGCCTGAGACAAAGGGATGCTCACTACGCTTCCTCATTCACATCAGCATCTGCTTCCCAGGCCTTTTCCCTTTTCTGTGGTTCTCTCACTTCTCATCCTTCTCAGTGTGGTGCCCTCCATGCTGCCCTCCCACCATGCAGCTGACCACAGGCAGTTGCACTTCCCTATGTCTGACTTGGGCAAGGTTAAGGATTTTGCTCCCTGATACAGCTCTGCTCTGCCTCTGAAGCGACACTGCTGAACCACCATCGTGCCCTGTGTGACAGCACCAGTCTCCTTCAGCGAAAGGTAACCCTGCTCAGCACAGACCACTTCCTCAAGTGGTTCAAGCAAATATTTAACATAGAGATGGATTAAAATTACAGAGCATCCCAGTTTGCTGTGGCTGAGGAACAGTCAGGAAGTCCTACAATGCTGCTCCAAGTAGCTTCTGCAACTGTCCTGACAGATCTCCCAGAGCTCTTTGCCAGCTCAGCAAATTCAGCCGCTCCATCCCCAAATCTGCTTCAGAGGCTTTGGGCTGCCACAGTGCCTCAGACCTGGGTAGAACAGCACATGCATTAAAGTCAAAAGACTGAAAATCAGACCATTAATCTCTTAATCTCTATTACTTAGGGATTTGTCAAAACTTGGGGCTTTACCTGCCATGATGGCTGTTCCTGACAGCTACCCAAGACATGGCTTGGGCAAATGATGTCAATTTTAGCTCTACTGGTGCCCAAGGCTGTGGAGGAGCAGCTTCAGGTCTGCTCTGGTGTTGTGCTAATTTGCTGTGTGCCACTGAAGCTAAGCATTCATCCTGCAAGCCTGTGATTTGAAATTCCCATGTAACTTCATCTGGCTTTGAGTTTCCCAGGTATGCAGACCTGGCTCCTTCCAGCAGTGTTTTTAGCAAGGCCCCATACACTGGCCTTCACTGCAGCACTCACCAATCAGCCACTTTAATTATGGCAGATATTTTTTCACAGCATCTTAGTTATTTCACTGGCTTTCAAGTTCTGAGATGAGTGGCATCTAATTATCCAGGTCTCTTTTTTTCCTCTGCTTCTGATACTGTCTTGTCTTTCATGTATGTAAAGGGTAAATGAACAGGAAAGAGGTTTTTACCACTGTTCTATTCGTTCAATATGCCAGCCACACATTCAATACTTTTCAGGTATTGATACCTGTATCAAAATGAATGAACTGCAAGTAAACAACATGGTGGCAAGAAACAATAAAATACAGTGTGGACTTGTGGGTTCATCATTTTTGTCTTAAGGTTTGATTCAGGTTATATCCTCCCTCTCATTGCCTGCAACAATTCCTGTCCTACTCACACCCCAATGGCTCTGGCTATGCAACAGCTGCTGCATTTTGTGTCTTCACCTTGCTTTTTCTCAAGAGGGAAAGCTCACAGATATTAGCCCCTGTACCTGTTACAAGCAGTAGGGCTGGAGTATTGTACAGCAAAAACAAAATCTCCACATTTTTTTGGGATGAATCAAAAACAGTGATCAAGTTATCTTGTAAACTAGCTTTATGTCCATCTTGTTAAAAAATGTAAGTCATAATAACACAGTTAATCAGGAAACAAAACTTCTGCCAATTTTTTGCTTTTCTTGCTTAAATGTTTATGCTGCAAGGGTAGCCCATCTGGTTTAAATTGTAGGATGGAAATCACAAGATCTACCCACCATTCCCTGGCTTGTAATCCTAGAAAAGACTGGAAGTAGTTTGGTGACATAATGTTTCCCTGCCTCCTGTAGAAATAAATCTTCAGCTTCACAGTAGATTGCAGCAGGCAATAGACTAATTTCAAGACATAGACCCAAAGCACAAAGTGGGCAGCTGATTCAGGTTCCTAATAAGTCAGTGGTTGGCATTCATGTTGAGGTTCAGGCTATTATAAATTAAGTAGGAATTAGCTGTGTAATCTACATTCAAGCCCAAACTTGGACACCACACCCCATGAAGTTCAGCAGACACCTGGATGTCTGGATGTGGTCTCCAAGCATTTTGCCCTAGAGTAGAGGTGTTAATAGTGTGGTTCCTTCCATAGCCTGCTGAATACAGATGCAAATGAATGCTGTGTGTGTGGCCATTGCAGAATTATTTGGTGCATGGTGTTTTGTGGCAATGGTCTCAGTACCATTAATGTACTACCTCTCAGCATTCATGCAGTGAAACATTATTGTCTCCATTTTACAGGTGAGGCAGGAAGATGCAAAAAGACTCAGTCACACAGAGTTTTAATTCATCTGGGAGTTGAGTCCTCAACAACAAGAGAGCCAGTCATTCCCTTGCTGAATTCAGTGTGACAGGCTGCTACTGATACCTGATACCTGAACAGCACTCTCCTTGCAGAGTTCCCAAATCCCTTCACAAAGGTGGCTGAATAACCTTCTTCCCAATTTGCAGGTGGAAAATGGAAAACACAAACAAATCCCTATGAAGGCATCTTACCCACTGCAAGGAATTCCTGAGTCAAGAGAAGGACCAGGTTTGTGAAATGCTTTGAGATAGCTGGGTAGGATGTTTACCAAGTTTTAAGTTGCTGTTTGTTCATAAACTGTTACAGAATGCTATGTCTAATCACAGTGGAAACTTAAGAAATACCCATGTGTCCTTGGTTGGTCAGCAGCAGGATGGCTTGGATGTGCCAGGATGACAAAACGCTGTATGCTGGCCTGTTTCAACCACTCTGGATAGACCCAGTCACGTGGAACTGATAAGGGCTTTGAAGCTATCTGCCTGACTTATATAGGGTGTGGAGCAAGTTGTCATTTAGCCTCTCTCAGATAACTGATTTGGCCACTGGTTTTCATTACTAAGTAACCATCAAGATAAACAGAGATTTATTGCTTTTAAGGCAATGAGGCAAGTGATGCACACTTCACATGCCAAAGCAGACACTGATAGTTCTTCCAGTAACATCTGGGGTTTTTAATAGTGGATAGGACTGAAACAGAGCTGGAGATTTGAACTCCTGCCTGCTTTAAGAGACAGCATATCCAGAGGCAGGAACATCACAGCTCGGATCTTTCTCTACAGTGGGTCATCTCAGAATGTGGGACAGAGTTTTTTCCCTCTTCTGCCATTAATATGTATCTGGACTGATGCCACTGACGCCACACACTTATCACTCCAGAGATATCAGTGTCCCTGTGCTTGGGGAAGGAGCACAGCCTTGGAATGGGTGGGAAGGGACTGTGGGCCTGGTGGTGGTTCTTGCACTGTGCGACTGCAGGCAGAGAGCGGAGGCTGGGGTGGCAAAACGCTGGCAGGGTCCTGACTGTGGAGCATCCACCCCTCTGTGCCTGCACCCAAACATGGGGGATAATAACATTTTTCAATGTTTTCCCTCACAGAGTACAACTCTCAAGAGCAAGTGGGACCATTGTTTAGACTAGGTTTTGCCCCGCTCTCTCTTTTCCTTGCTTCCCACCTGGCGAGGTCTGCGTGGTTTTTTCGTGTCTGAGTGCGACAGACAAGATAACACTACAATAAAATATTTGAAATAACAGAGGAAAATATGAATGCAGCTGCAGGCAAGAGGCCACAGCCTGTGGACTCCAGCCAGCAGGTCCTGGCACTTATTTACCCATGAAATTTTGGTTCTGTATCTTTTCTGCCACTACTGGAAAATGAGGTTATGACCCTCAGACTTGGGAGGCAGAGACTCTGCTGCAGACTCTCTGAGACCTTGGGGTGGATGTATGGCCTCTTGCTGGTTCAGTCTTCTGTGAAATGGGGATAACAGTTCTTCCTTACTTCACAGAGCCTCTGCAGAGATAAACATTAACAAGCGTGAAGCCCTCAGCTACCAAAGTGATGAAGTCCACTTAAGGGCAGTAAACTGAGCAGAAGACACAGTGTTATGTGAGGATGCTGGTTGGCCTGCATTTCTGTGGAGTTCAGCAGACACCTGCTGCTCACTGGCTCTGACATACAGTGTGGTTACCACTTTCTTCAGTACCAGGATTATAGCCTCAAGTCACCAGAAACTCCACAGCTACTCCAGAACATCTGGTGCCTGGCATCAGCTGTCAAAAGGTTTTACCCCCAAGCCCCTCTTTCGTGTAAGCTCAGGTTTTGCAGGGGCAGGTGTGGAGGTTGCAGGCAGCATCTCCAAGCCTACTGTACCATTGGGTCTCTCATGCATCTGCTGAGAAACACATGTGCAACTAACTTCAGGATTTTTAGAGTATTTGTTCAGAATACTTGGGTTTATTGTTGTTGTGGGAACTACAACTATGAATTTCCTGACTTTGCTGCAGACAAAAATCTCTGCACAGAGTAACCTGGTCCAGGTGAGAGGAGGGCAGGGCTGTGGAGTTGGTGACAGTGTTGGGCGTGGTCAGGACCTTGGTGCTGTAAGCCTGCTGAAGCTAGAACTGGATTTAGATGATCTTTCAAAAAAAGATGCACATGATATTTTGCCCAGCAAGCAATCCTTCCAGCTATGCAGTCCTCTGCTCTCAAGTGTTGCTTCCTGCCCCACTTCTCCTGCAGGAACACTGTTGTCTCAGAGGCTCATCCTCACCAGGAAGGTGGATTACAGCAAGATCTTTTGCTTTTAACAGTAACCAAAGATGGAAGAAAACCACTGAGCAAAAACATTCAGTTACATTTTCCTGGAAATGTCTGTTCCTGGAAAACGCAATGTGTTGAATAACAGCTCTATATTGAAATATGAAGGATTTGGCCTAAAGAACCTTCTAAAAAATTCCTGTTATCTAGTGCAGGCTGGGTTGCTTCAGGTAAAAATCAGAAATGCAGCAAATTTTTATTCTTCAGAAAGATGTTTTCTGAGCCCCAGGGCTAGAACATTTCTGACTAGGGTAGTTCCGGAGTCAGGAGCTCAGAGGAAGTCAGGCTCAGGGAAAGTGCCCTGCCTGCACAGCTCTGGAGGTGCTGCTCGTGCCATGGTGAGTGATGGCTCTTGTCTATCTATGTGCTGCTCTTTCACTGTGCTTATGAGGACAGGACATCACTGGGGCAAATACTGCTCCTGCGCTGTTATACACATGTGCAAGGTACATATGGTGCTGCTGTGGTTTTAATTCACTTACTATGCATTAGAGTGTCTGAGGATGGCTATACTGGAGGATATACTGGCATTGTGCTTGCCAGAGGGAGAAACAGAACAGTTCACTCAAGGATGGACAGAGATAGGAAATAACAAAGAGTTCAAGGCTCTGCACTTCTCACTGGACTTCCTTCTCTGGACAGTGTTACAGCTCCACAAACACCTCCTCAGGCTTCCCCATCCAAGAAGTGTCCTCCGAGTGACTTGCTTGCATCAGAATTAGCAGTTTAAAATATGCGGATATGCCTCCCACCTTTTTTTTTCTCTTTTCTACTGATCCTAGAAATACAGATAACGTCCCTCTGCAGGCAGGCTTATCAGGCAGGAGTGTTTGGGTGAGCTGTGAAAAGCAGCACATTCACTAGTTGTTAGAAAAATCCCCTAATGCTTGCATAGCATTGTTCCGAGGTGTGTAAAGACACATACATATGTTATGGCTCATTATGGGAAACGCACCAAAAAGAGCAGTTACACACAGACACTGCATTTAAAGCCATTTGCTGCAGGATTTTCAAGGAAAAATTGAAAGGGAAATTTACTCACGGAGAGCAGGCTTTGCTATGAAAACAGGCTTGCTGAGCTCAGCCTAAGCAATTTGGGATCAAGGTCTCAATTTTCCGCAGGAGGGACCTCAGGCTCTTGTCCTGTAAGAGATTCAGGGATTACAGAATGGCAGCACAGCAGAGGAAGGCGATACTCTGACACGACCTGCTGGCAGTGGCCCCACAGCCATTTCAGCCAGGGGCTCTGCCCAGCCCGTCCCTGCCCTGGCGTGGGGGTCTGAGCAGGTGTTTTGGGGCCCATCCCCAGCTCAGTCCCTGCCCAAGGCTCTGCTGGGAGAAATGCTCAGGCTTTGCCCCAGCTCAGGCTGTCAAAGCCACTTGACCCTGGCAGCAAAGGTCACCTGCCTGCTCTACCATGTCTCCAAGACCTGGAAAGGGGAGGTGACATCAGGAAAAATGGTGCCACAGGCAAAAGAGCAGGAAGACAGCTGCGACCTGAGGACATGATTGTCAATTCCATTTCTTCCCTGCTCCATGTCCTGCCAAGTAATGAAATGAAGGGGACATAGGGACATCAAAGAAATCTGAATGATGTCTCCTCAGGAAGCAGAAAACACAGGGTCCTCAGATGGATCAAACAATCAAAAGCACTCATTTGCCTTTTTTTCTTCAAGTCAAGAATGAAGCAGTGCCTATGAAATTTTTTTTTAAGTGAAACCTTCACATTACTTAGTGTGCTGTACTAGTGCAAGGTGGGAAAAAAAAAAAGGATTGTAACAAACTAGATACTTTAATGAGAAATGAGGCTGTCTCTCCTCACCTCTCTTCCCAACAGAAGAGATCAGTGAGGTCAGATTTGGATTTATCCCCTCACTTGTACACTGGCATTTGAACTCAGCACTGCAGCAGTGGTTTTCATGTCTCCTCCTCCCTTGTTCTGTCTGAAACAAACTCCTGGAAGCTGAAGGTTGATCGAGGTTGCAGCTACATGAAGATGTGGCCTCATTGCTTCAAATGAAAATCATAACAAAGATTAATTTATCCCTCTTTGACCAATCCTAAAATGATAAGTGGTGAATCTGGTGTTGTTTCTTCCCATGTTTTGTCCTGAAACTTAAAAATGTAGTTTGAAGGTCATCAGGCTGGATAGTGCCCTCCCCAGAAACCACATTTCAGGGCCTTTTGCTCAGCCAGTGAGCCAAGGTTGTCTCAATTTTCTCAGACTTGCTAAACAAATGGGTGTTTTTCCCACTGAGGCTGTTCTGCCTTCTGTTCTGGAAGAATGGGACATGTGGGTAGGAGAAGCAAGAGGCTGCTGCAGTCTGACTGGGAGCTTCATGTACTGCAGATATACACAAATATCCAAGAAGCAACAACCTCATACTTCAAAATTTTGACCTGGAGGGTGCATACTTTTAATGGAAAATAAAATATTTTGAATTTCCAATACTGCCCTCTGTGATAACAGCCTATATTGAAGGGTCTGTAGTATTTCTGTAATGCAGAATGGCTGCATATTTGCAAATTAATGGGCAAAAGACTCTACATTTGCAATGATACAAGAGAATACAGGAGCTGTGATGGGATCACTCTGACCAGTATCTGTTCTGTCACTCATCTTCTAGCAATAATAAATGATGGGTCTAATTCAACAACATTCACATCTAGGTTTTATCTATATAGAAGTCTCAAAAAGTAATCTTCCATTGCCCTGCAATGAAACTGGCTGTATTTTTTGATGAACTGTGCTCTAAAAATGTGTCTGTACTTGTTATCACCATGTCTTGGTTATGAAAGCCTAATGCCAAAAAAATGAACTTGCTTACTACATTATCAGGACATGCTGGGATTTTTTTCTGCTTTCACCATCTGCTTGCTTTCATATGCTTTCCATTACTGAGACAGCATATTACGCTGCTAGCAGAATTAGGAAGAATAATTTAGCTCCCAAAACAAACATGATAGTAAATTCAGTGGGTAACATTCTGCTCTCTCTTCAGTCTGTGCAATCTACTGAAGCTTGTTCTGTGACACCTAACTGGGTCAAATTATTTTCTTAATCCTAAAGATGCAGCTCCAATTGACTTCAGTGATGAAATGTGGGTGTAGATGAAGGAGAAAGCTGCTCACATTGTGCCTAACACCTAATTTAATGGAAAAAGGGTTTTATTTTCTGTGGTATGCTACACTTCCGAGCTGCTTACTGAAGTAGGTGTAGTCTATTTAAGGCTTATCTAACATATACCATTGCATGGAAATTGCAGGGAAAGGTATCACTAGGCTGCTGTGCCTGCTGGGTGAGGGCAGCCAGCAGCACCAGCTTCACAGAGCAGCAGCAAGCAAGAGGCCCTTTGAAAAACCTATTGTAAAGGGGTGGCTGAGGAGGGGCTGTGCTCTGCACATGGGCTGGTGGGAAGAGAGGCATCCCAGCACAGCAGCCCTCACCTGCTGGGGATGGCAGCTGCTTCACTCTCTTGTGCAGAAGGCTGAGCCCAACAGCCTCTACCGACTGGCCTGCCTTGGGAACTGTCTGGTGCGGAACAGACTCTACTTGGGGCTGGCTTGTGGAGGAGGCCCAGGGCTAGACTGAAAGCCTATTTGCATTGTGTGAGTGCAGAATTTTTGTGCTGGTCCAGCAAGGAGGTGACTCTGTGAAGCAGCCTGAGGAAAGGGAGAGCCAGCCACACCTGGTGGTACATGAGGGAGGGAGGCTCTACAGCAGCATTGCCACACCTCTCCATAGTGAATGTTAGGAAAGCACCAGATGTGCTGCTTGAGGAGTGCAACTCAGCTGCAAAGGCAGCACAGGCAGCTGGTGCAGGGGGTAGCAGCAACTTGCACTCAGCCCTCTTGGAGGAGGAGTACTGGCCTTTAAGGTTACAGTTTCAGGGAGGGAAGAGCTGGGGCCAGAAAAGAGACTTGTTGAGGCTACCCCTCCACCAATGATGTTGCTGCTCATATAATGAATTTATGTGAGTGCTTTTGAGAGATAATCTCACAAACCAAATGTTTTTCAGGGATCACAAACAAGAGTAATGCAGGCTTTGTATTAACAAAATATAAACCAAAATAATATCTTTGTATGCTATAACATGAAAAATGCAAGCATGTTAGCAATCTGTAATGACTTGGCTATTCCTGTTTTTCTTACACTCAAAGAAAAACATGATTCTGCAGTGTATTCTCTCATTCTGCTGGGGAGTCATGCACTCAGCTTCCATGAACACTCTTCAGCGACAAGAGGCTGCTACACCCTTTAGTCTCAATCACTTCCTGTAGTATCTCCACATTAGTCTGAATAAAAAGAAAGCAGCAAATTGAAGAGGTTCACTCCACTGCATAGGAAGAGCAATGCAGGAGAAGGACTTCAAGGTGAAGCTGAACATCTTCTCTTTATTGCATCATTAGAGAGAACAGAGAAGCACCACTTGTAACTGGCTTATGCACTCTCCATTCTGCCATGTTTACTTGTTTTCTGGTTTCACTGTAAAGAACCAAGTTTATCTCTGAAATTAATTGAGCACAAGACTGCTGTTTCTTTTCGCCCATATAGCACCATTTTCAATGTTCTGAATTAAATCACAGAATCATAGAATCCTTAAGGTTGGAAAAGGCCTCTAAGATTATTGAGTATAATCATTAACCTAACACTACTATGTTCACCGCAAAAACCCCGAGTGCCACATTTACACATTTTTTTGAACACTTCCAGAGATGGTGACTCCACACTTCCTTGGACAGCCTGTTCCAATTCTTGACCACCCTTTCTGTGAACAAATGTTTCCTAATGTCCAATCTAAACCTCCCCAGCACAATTTGAGGCCATTTCTGCTTGTCCCAGCACTTGTTATGTAGGAAAAGAGACCAACCCCCACCTGGCTACAACCTCCTTTCAAGTAGTTGTAGAGAGTGAAAAGGTCTCCCCTGAGTCTCCTTTTCTCCAGGCTAAACAATCCCAGTTCCCTCAGCCACTCCTCATGTGCTCCAGAACCTTCACTAGCTCCATTGCCCTTCTCTGGATGCACTCCAGCAACTCAATGTCTTTCTTGTCCTTTTGAGACAGGTATACTCCATCTGTTGCCAGCAGGCTTGGTGTCATGTAAACTGACCTGTTATCAAAACCCCAAAATTCTGCTTAACAAATTAAGCCATAGTAGATAAACATTAATTAATATTCATAGTAAGTAAACTTCCTCCCAGATTTGCTTGTGGTGAATAGATCTTGGCTCTAGTTCATGAAAACCAACACTAAAAGATCAGAGCTGAAGCTGTTGTAAATTATCATTTGTGGTGACACTGTCAGTCTAGAAGTTTATCAATGTGAATTATTGTAAATCAGGAAGGAACTTACACAAAATGTGGTGCTGCAATAAACAACAGGCTCCCACAACTGAAAATCACAATTGACATCAAGTTCTTGATTCAATAAAACATTACTTTCTTCATGACACACGAGCTTTGCTTTCACAATATGGCCCTGCACTGTTTTGTATTAGGGTGCTAGAAATGTTACTTTCTTGAGCCATTCAAACCAGTCTCCCCCCAACTGGAGGAGCTACAGGCAAAGAGAACTTAATAGGAAATTTGGGATATTGACATATACTGCTATTGTTTTAGCAGGTTTATTTTGCCTTCACAACACAAGAAAAACAATTTATCTAGAATATATATGGCTAATAGCTCCAGGAAACTTGGCTATCTAATGTGGCATCTCACTTACTTGCAGAAACTGTAATGGATTCTTCTCTCTGACATGGCAAATCATAAAGATTACATAAATAAGTAGATCTGAAAATGAGAAACACTGTCAAGGATCTACCTGACAACAGACACCCATTGCAAATTAAATAACTGTTTCAACTGCCAACATGGTATAAATATTTTCTTCTTGGGTTGCTTGATTGTGGTTACTTGCAAATGAATTTGTTTAATAGAAAAGAAAAGATAATAACCAGGAAATATTTGAGCTCAACAAGTTGTATATACTTCCCTGTTGACGTCAAAATGTGTCTAAACACATACAAATCAAAACAAGTTAGTGGCATCAATGCCTTCATTATTTAATCCACTTCAGTTCATCTTATGAACTGAAGATTAGTTCTTCACATGTTTGTCATGATTAGGTTAGGTTTATGAGTGACTCATAGTAGATGGATAGTGGAGTACGAATAAAGGACAAGGGAAAACCAAGGAGGCTGGTGTGTCTGGCATGCCTGAGGCAGAAAGAGATATGTGGTAAAGGTGCTAATAGCACTCCTTTCCTCTCAAGGGGTGGTGATCCTTAGCATAGTATTTGTACAGCTCAGATATTCCCAATAAAGACCCGGAAATACCTGTTCCTCACACAAGGCAAACAGGTTTCCAAGAGAGGACCTTACTGGTTTTGTTTTTGTTTTTTTTTTTTAATCTGTAAGACAAGCTAAAAAGAGAGGCGAGGGTGGGAGGAATGATTAATGTTGTTTTCCTTGAGATTTCCCAGTAAACTTCAGTGCAAGAAGAAAAAGAAAGGGTGTAACTGAAATGCTGCATGATTCACAGATGAAAGTATGTGCCTCTGTCAGCCTAAGGCAGAAGATAAGGCTAAGGAAAGTTAGTGAAAGGGCTACTTAGTCTTTTCTAGTGCAGATTAAAGGACTTGAAAGGCCTAAGGAAAACACTATCCTAAAAATGACTTGATTTAATCACTTAAGTTTCACAAGTCCTTGGAAGGTACATGCAGTTCAGGAAACATGGAAATAGAGATTATCATGGCAGATTAACATTATGTGGTAGTTCAGAAAGGAAAGAGAATAGGCAGTGTGGATGAGAGGAAATCTGCTGGGACTAAAGTAAATCTGAGGAACGACAGTAAGGATTGGTTCTCCCGAATCTCTGACAGCCCCCAGGAACAGCATCAGAAAAGGTTCTAATACCCAATAATGTTGTCACAGAAATGTCACATTCCATGCCTCAATTGCAGAACAAACACCACCATTATTATTATGGCCTAAATACTTGTCGATCAGGAGACTCAGATTTCTTCAAACAGACACTGAGTCAAGATGCAGTGGTGAGCAGGGGAGTGCATCACACAAGAGCTAATCATTAGCAAAATTTTGCAGTGAGTGGGCATGGGATGGCACAGTTAAAATTAAATCAAATAATGAACAAAAATAGACCTGTTACTATTTATTGAACTAACTACCAGGAAACAATTAGTGAAAGTAAACTGACCAAATAACTCAGGGATGTGACCTTAGAGAGGGCTTGAAATTTAGTGAGTTGGGGAAAAAACCAACAACTTTTAATGAAATGCTTCAGATCTAACAGGAGGAATAATAACTTCAAAATGGCTGCTGCTCATAGGGAGATCAGATATCCCAGATTACCACAACCATCCTGAAATATAGAGCTTATCCTATATATATCCTGCCAAAAAATCCCTGAGACACTACAGAGCTCTGGATCTTCCCTCTCCCTACTCCAGGCAGCAAGAGGGACCCTGTTCCCAATACCACTGCAACAGAAAGACTGGGACAGCTTCGGCCCCTTGCCAGGTCACACATCTCAATGCGAGGGACATGTCTCTTGCCACAACTCCCCATGTCCCTTTTAAAACAAAGCAAAGTTAATCACTTGAAGTCTAAGCAATCAAAGCACTTAGATGAAATGGAAAAAGAGACAGGTCAGCAAAGAAAAATGACTTGAAGGTCAGAGTTTAGAAATACAGTTGCAAAGAAAATTAAAATAACAACTAGCTCCTCAGCTATATAAATAAAAAGAAAACAATGAAAAAATGGAACTGCTCTGAAATGGGAATGATGTGAAGATTAAAGGTAATTCAAGGATGGTTCCAAGCCTAAACGTGTGTTCAGTGCAGAAGGAGGGAACAAGAGGAGGTGATGAACCTCTCCAGTTCTGAGTGATGCGGCACAGTAACCAGGACACCAAATGACACTGTCAAGGAGCAGTGTCTCCCTGGATAACAGCACTGGTAGCACCTCTAGAAAGGAAATGAAAAGTAATCTGGACAATTTTATGTAATTTTTTTCTGATATCAGCATTGTGCAATTTGTTAGGACAATTTCTAAATAAAACAGAAGTTGAGGACATGAAAGTAAATGAGATAAAATATAACTTGAGTTTACTGAATAATATATTCTTCTGAAGGAGGAAGGACTGTTTCTGAAGGGCAACTGCTGGGACTAATGCCCATGAACTGCTCTTGTACAATAATTTCATCAGAGGAATTTACAAAAAAAGAAAGCTATATCAATATATAATTTGAAAATATGTATTTATATCAATAAATGTTCTGATGTCACAAATTCAGGAAGTAGTGCTAGCACAGCAAAGGATTGGAGTGTCATGCAGGAAGACCTAGATTACTTTGAAAAACATAAAGTGGCTGAATTTATCTGGAAAAGCAAAGGCTGGTAACAAAACTGTTGTAGTTAGATGGAGAGCTGAAAATTAATTAAAGAAGATAAAATCACAGGGTACTCAGCTGCAGGGTGAGTACTTCTAAAAGACGATCATACGCAGTCCTAGACTGTGGTAAATGAATTCAGAAATGCTTTTTCTCATCCTCGAAGAAACATCCATACCATTGCAGCCACTGAGAAGGGCCTCCTATGGAGCTCTGTGCCATTCAGGTAGCGGGTGTCACATGAGAGGAGTTCAAACCTGAACAGATGGGAAAGGATTTCTGCCAGGCCCGAAGGACTGCCTGTCCTGCACAGGGAGTCCAGAGAAGGAGATGCTTTGCTTAGAAAAAGGCAAGGCTGGGAGGAGTGAATGTGGCAAGGAAGTGAAATATGAAGGCGCTAAAAGAACTCATTTTATTAAAGTAAATCAGTCATGCATGGGTCAGTGCGGAAGGTAAAGACACCCAGACCCAGCAGGGCTGCATGACTAGGAGGCAGGAAAAGCCCTTCAGGATGGGGCTCACTGAGCCCAAGCAGACTTCACGTCCCACAGGGAAGGTGCACAGGACCATCGCAGGCAGCAGCCCCCAGAGAGGGTGTCTGTGCAGGCTGGGAGGTGGCACATGGCACAGAGGCTGTGGTGCCCAAGCCAGAGCTGCAAGCCCTGCAGAGCCCACAGTGGATTCCTGCAAAGAGACAGGAATGCTTCTGCAACGCCTACCCTGCTGCAGACCCTGGTCGGACTGGACACTGGCTGAAATCTCTCCTTTTCCTCTCTGCCACCCCAGATAATGAAGTTTGGTGCATTTATAATTTATTTTGCTTGTTGTGCATACTTACAGGTATACACAGTTCTGCAGCTTGAATAATGTCCTGGCAACTGAATATGGGACTTCATTTCTGTTGACTGAGGGTTACATCCTCAAGTACCCCAAACCAGCAAAGCTTACATTAGCTACATTAGCTTGGCCTGGCTAGAGATCTAGCAAAAAATATCTAACAGAGGAAAGAAAAGACATGAAAAATACACAGAAATTAAGCAGGGCTTTGTGTGGTAGCTAGGAGGTGGCCTGAAGGCTCTGGTTCACTGAGGGGTCCTGGCATGGGAAGAGGTAGCACTTGCCAAAGGAAATGCTTTTTGCAGCATTAGCTTCCTTCCTCCTTCATGCTGCTTCAAGGCTCAAATCCCCAAATTTTCACAAGTGTCCCAAGAGATGGCTGTGCAAAGCATGCATGAGCCCATCTAGTACTGCCAAATGCATCCGAATACATGAGAGCTGAAGCCAGCTATGTGGGTGAAACAATCCTGGCTTCTGTTTCTGTGCTCCATCAGCAGGACCTGAAATACTTACGTTTTAAGGAGAGTCTATAAATCTAGCTAGTACACACACACATGCACGCACACACACACACACATACACATTCATTTAATTTAACTCTTATAAGTAGCTATATAAAACTCCAGGAAAATAGTTTGATGGATTCCTACCCCCTCTTTAGCTAGATTGTAACAACTGGCATATGGATTTATATTTTGGACCTAATATAGTAATTGTAACTTTATTAGTGTATTGTCCTTTTCCTCCTCACAAACTTGACTAAGGGTGTCATCCTAAAACCAACTATATAGGTATACAGAGATGGATGCTTAATCCAAGAGCCAGATTATATTTGATCTTTAAGAAAAGCTCAGTTTAGGACGGATAGAGTAACTCTAATAAACTGATTATAAAATGTCTTTTTTTTCAAGGGCTGCAATTTATAAAGTTTTGCCAGTGTATCCTTAACACAAGAAGCCTGGAAGCCTAGAGAAAAGACACAAAGTAGCCTGGCTTGCAGGAGGAGAAGAGAAGAGAGGGACAGCCCTTCACCTGCCTGCCTGGGGTGAGGTACCCTCAGCAGGGCAGCGGAAAGCTGTGGCCCTGAGAAAGCCCCCAGACACATCCATCTTTGGGCAATGTGGGCTGCTGTGTGGACAAATCTTCTGCACCAGGAAATGGTGAAACAATTTAAGAAGTTTTTCAATGATAATGCAGAATTGCATTTTTCTCTTACAGCTCTTTTCTTTAGTAAGAGCTTTCACTCTTGCCAGCCTACATTTTTGGCCCTTGCTTTATCTAAATAAAATAAACAAATGCCCTTCTTGTTCAGTCTTATGCAGAGGCAAACAGCAAGTACTATGGCAGCAATAATCCCCTTCCTCACTGGGATGAGAGGTGTGTTTGGGCTGCATCAGGCTGCTCTCTCCATCTGCCAGTCTCTGCTGAGTTAGGAGCTTCTGGGAGTCTGGAGAAAAACTTCTCAAGTTACAAGGTCCTGGCTGCAGACTATCATCTGTATGGACATTTGTGACATGTTTATTAAGATTAACCTAGCTGGCTTATGAATAGAAATGCCTGTGTGTCAGAGCACCATAAGAAATGAGAGCAAGGTTTAAAAGAATAACTCATGCTGATTACCAAGGATGTGAATGGCAGAAGTTGAGCTATAGATGCTGGGGAGTGCGTTCCCATGAAGACCAGTTGGCTACTCTGTAATAAAGCCCATCAAAAATGGTTCATTAGCAGAAATATTGCACTTTGGTAATAGCAAGATGGGAGCAAGGATGTACCTCAGCAGTTTTGCCACTGTCCTCCTTTTGTCTCAACAGGAAATAGGATTATATTCTTAGAACAAGGAAACAAATACAAAGGAGAGTAACCTTGCTTTACATCCTTGTAGCAAGGACTGAGCAAGATTTGAGGTCAACCTATTACACTACAGTAATTTCTCAATTCCTAGAGAGTATGAAAGGATTAGCCAAAGAGGAGTTTGTCACTGCCAGAAAAGAAAAAGCTGAGACGTGGTAAGTGGTCAAGGCTCAGCATCTCTTGTCCCTGCCTCCCTGGGCACAAACAGCACAAGGTTCTTGAGTGAGTGTGAATGCATGTGAGAAATGCATGTGTGTGCATAAGTGAACAATCTGGAAGAATGAACATGAAGGACTGGAAACAGATTTGTATAAAATAAAATCACCGTTCCTTTTCACAAGGCCTTGTATCAAATTTTGTTATGTTTATTTCCTGCAACATAGTGACAAATGTAGGGAGGAGTGTTCGTCAGCCTTTCTGTCAAGACTGGGGAAGTGGAAGAAGCAGCTGAAACATCAAGGTCATTCACCTATTGTTAAGACGCCCTTTACTTTTTCCAAAGTAGAAAATTTTCTGGGCACCAAAACACCACTTCACTTTTGATGAAACACAATCTCCTCTCTCTTACAGTGATGTTTATTTTCCTTTTTACATTTCCCAGTCAAAATGTGCTTCCATTTCACATGGAAATCAACATTGGTCAAGTTGCAGCCACTCACCTGTGCAACGCCCCTTGGCCACATTCAGGATTTTGGCAAAAATTATGTATTTCTGTGTATTTGTGTCTTACTATTTGGTTTGTTTTGTTTTTCTCCACAAGAATTGTTGTATTTCACTTTCAATTAGGATTACATGACTTGGTTTCTGAAGGAGCAAAACTTAAGATGTTAATAATTCTCATACTGACCTTTGTGTCTTTCTCATGTGACCTTTGATATTTCTGCTAAATATTCTGAACTTTTTTTTTCCTACAGTTTATCATGACTCGCTCATTACAATTAGTTTGCTTCACTTGGTTGAGTCTTGAGTATGTTAATTTTGGAATGAATTTTCTAGTGCAGCTGTGGTATCACTAATGGTGCTGCGTTTTAGCATTCCTAAATTAGGAAGTTACAAGAGAAGAAATTTCTTAACAGAGGTAAGTTTCCTTTACTACTACTCTTGGTACAATGAAAAAGGGAAGAAGTGAAAATCAGATGGTAAATATATTATTTAAATGTTTTCTGAACCACCGGGAAATGCTGTCCCTCCTTGACACCTGGGTCTGTGCCTATCCTGGGCCCCAGTAAACACCGACACACCCAAAACGCAGAGATCTCTCACTGGGTAACATTAAAAACATATGAAGTAGTTCTTGTTTGTTGGTTCAGCAGTGGTGAGGTCACATCCCCAGTAGGTCCCATGGAGGACCTGGAACAACCAGGGACATACCAGATGGAAGGATCAAAATAGATCAGCTCTCTAGAAACCACAGTCCGCAAGTACAGGCTGAATGAACTAGGGTTGTTTAAATCAAAGAAAAGTCCCAGCTGGGACACAACAGCATCATTTAAGTACAACCAAGCTGTCACACAGACAAAGAAAAAAATTTCCATGTCCATGATGGAATGGACAGGACGTAATTGTGGAGAAGTAACGGATGAGAATGTAATTGCAACAGTGACAGTTTGAAAGATTTAGGTTAGATATTAGGAAAACCATAGAGACGATAGAGACTCACTAGAAGAGACTCACTGAGGTGGCAGTGGAATTGCCATTAAAGTAGGTCTTTAACAACAGGCCGAAAGCAAACATCCTTCAGGGTAGATAGTCTGACTTTCAGTCAAGCAGAAAACTGCTGCCTTGCAGCCACATCTATCTCTGTTCCATAAGGCATATCTACCACAGCAGTTTCCATGCAGCTCCCCACAGTCCCAGTGCTCTCTTTCAGTCCTGGATACTAGAGAGAAAACAGTTTTTCACATGTAACTCACCCTCTACAGGTGGGCAGTGGTTGCGGTGGCCCAGTCCACCTTCAGGATGCAGATTAATCAAGGCTTCCAGTAGGTGGACTTTCCTGCCCAGGAGAGTGATGAGGAGGGAGGTCCAGAAGATCAGACCGCACCCTAAGGCTGCCACTCAGAGAAATCCCCTCCCCCGTTCTGCCCCTCTTCCATCCTACCCTCATGTTTATGCAAATATGTTCTAGAAAGTTCTGTACTGTTTTGTTCCCCATTGGCTCATTCAACTAAGTTCCTCCCTAACCCCCTAGCAATTGGTTACCTGTCAGTGCATGTCATTTTTCCATTGGTTTATCCCCTTGTTCCGCCCCTTTTCCCCTGGTGTATAAAATCCCCTGCAACTGGCATTCTGTGCTCTTTTGTAACACTTCCTCCTCGCTCATTAATTGTCCTGTCCCTCCGGGCGGGAATAGAGGCTTGGACTGCTGCAACAAAGAGTCCCTCTCTCCTCCTTTACCTCCGCCAGCTCGCTACACTTTTCACCGACTGCTGCCAGCTCCACTGAGAGCCTCAAGGCAGACTGAGAGGTTGCGCTCAGGGTGCCAAACCGATTGTCTCGCTGCCGAGGCACCTTCAACAAGTCGCCCGCTTGGCCTCTGGGTGGTCAAGCGGTCAGCGACAGGTGGCGCCCAAGTGGGGCCCTCTGACCATCAGCCAGAGGGTCCTTTTGAAGGTGACTGGGTCAGCGTGAAACTTGGACTTGCCCATTTGGGACCGCTACCACCCCTGCGTGTAGCACGCTGGTTTTTGCACAGTGGTGCTCCCAGGGGAGAGCCAGCAACCCTCGGGAACCCGGAGGATTGGCTCTGAGGCAGGGGACCTGCGTAGAAGATTTCTGTTCTCTGGACCATTTTTGCTGTGATTTTTCTTCGACTTTGTGGGTAGTATCCCCTGGGGTGTGGGGGGGTACTCTTGGTCCCGGAGACCACTATCCTTTGTTTCTCCCTTTTCTTCTGCATGGGGTGGAGTTTTGGGTGTGCAGTTTTTTATTCTAAAAAATGGGTTCTAAGTTGTCTGCACCCCAGAAGGAGGTTTATCTCCAAGTTGTGGGCACCCTTCTGGTGGGAGGGAAGAAGTTTTCAAAGGGATTACTTAAAAGACTTGTACACTGGCTTTTTGTATTGTTTCCTCAAGTGTCTCCCGAACGAGTTAAGGACATCAGGTTTTGGAATGGAGTGGGGGCAAAGCTGTCCTCCCTCCAAGTGTCAGGAGACACATCGGTGGCCAAATTTATTCCCCTGGTATTCCAAATTTGTGAATCCTTAACACCGAGAGGGAAAGATACAAAAAGACCTATGTGTGCTTCCCCAGCTCCATCCTGTGCCCCTTTATGCTCACCCTCTATCCCTAAACCCTTTTCCCCTAAGTTGGGAAGACTGGGAGGTGCAACCTGCCAAACAGCACAGGAGAGCTACCGTCCTCCTGGCCCTCCTCGGTCTCCCCAATACCCTTGCTGGGATGGGCGTCGCGAACCCATCTTGGACCTTTCCTCAAACCCTTTTTCCAGCCCTGTCTTCCCAGTTTGTGATCCTCAAGTTGAGCCCCAAAATGACGGCTGTCCTTGTTCTTTTTCCCTGAACCCATTCGTTCCCCAAGATGGAGGTCGCCACATGGCGTCTCCTTCGAATCCCCCTTCTTGTTCCCAAAATCCCTTGCACGCTCCTTCATCCAACCCCTTCCTGCTCCCTTTTCCTCCCCTTCCGGCGGTGGGTACTTCCTTTGCACAGGGTTCCACCCACAGCGATAGCTCCACCCTTAACCCTTCCCTTTTCACTCTTGGCTCCTCCCACCCCTTTCCATCTTCCAGTTCCCACGGTCCTGCATCCAGTTCCCATGCTCTCTATACCGGATGTGAAGGCCCTGGGACCCGGAACCCAGAAAGGGAAGAAGACCCATTTGCCGCGCCGGTAGTTTATAACCGGCAGGGCAACAACCCTACATGGAAACCCTTTGAAGCTCAAAGCTTAAAAGAGCTTTTTAAGGTCCAGAAGGAATTTGGGAGAGAGAGCCCTTATTTTAAGACTCTCTTGCAGGCGACTTTCTCCACTACGGTTTTAGTCCCGCATGATGTCAAAAATGTTTTCTCATGCCTGCTTTCTCCCTCCGAATTCCAAATGTGGAGTTCGGATTGGAGAAGACAGTTAACTGAACTCCTCCTGATCCTTCTGCAAGACCAGGCCAATGCGGGGTTTTCCATGGACCACCTAATGGGTGAAGGGTTGTTGTCCAAGCCTCAGGAGCAGGCTAGGCAAATACCGGAGGCAGCTTTAAACACCATCTGGGACGCAGCCAAGAGAGCATTTTTATTAGTGCCCCCCAAATTGGCACCACAATTAAATTATACGCAAATTAAACAAGGTTCAAATGAACCATTTATTGATTTCATTGATAAATTGTGTGTGGCGGTGGAAAAACAAATTGAAGACTCTCAAACTAGGGAGCATATTATCACCTCCATTGCAAAGGCCAATGCCAACGAGGCTTGCAAAAGGGTGATCTCGAGTGTCATATATTAAATTAGGTAATTGGCTTTTGCATATAAAAATCATCTTATAACCAAGTTAATAGTTATTAAAGTTGTTAAGATAGTTAAATTGTTAAATACCTCTCCTCTGTGAACCAATGTCCCTCCCCAGCAAATGATCCATTGGTGAAAGGAACTTGTGATGTACCTTGAAATTCACCAATCATCTTGTGCCATGGGGCAGGACAGTGGGGAATTCTGGGAAGAGCCAAGAAGGTATAAAAGTAGGATCCCAGAGCCCCTCCCTCTCTCTCCTCCATGAAGCCAAGCTGGTGAACACATCTCCCTGCAGCTGCTCCAGCGCTGGGTAAAGGGGGGGAGGGGCCGTAGGCCTATCTCTGTTCAGAGACCTCTTTTTTTATTTTAAGAGAATTTTGCCTCAGATTAGCTGAGGTAAATCCAGCGCTGAAGATTTCTGCCGTGGGCACATACCCAGTTTGGCACCAAGAGTCTCCGATCCTGCGCTCCCGGGGTTTTTATATTGTTTTAAATTAAGAATTCGGATGCTGTTATTTTCCAAATTATTTTTGTTGTAATAAACAATTTTTTTAATTAAACTAAGAGTTGTTCCTATTTCCAACATCAAGTCTTCCATTTGAGCTGCCGCCAACGTTGACCCAAATGATTCAGGCCTGCACAAGGCTAGTTTCCATTAACAAGTTGGCATTTAAAAAACAGGGGGGAGTGGTGGGTGAGTTGAGAGGGGAAACGGTTGCAGTGGGAGATTCATCATCTTTAGTATGCTATCGCTGTGGGGGGAAGGGAAACACTTCTCAATATTGTAGAGCACCCGCGCATTTGATCAAAAACCCCGCTAAGCCTATCCCCAAGTCTGTTTCCCCAGAACAGCTGAAGCAGGGAAACTAAGCAGTCAGCGCGAGTCGTCTCCGCGCCCAGACAGAAATAGAGCCGGACTAACACCAAACACTGACCAAAGACGCTGGACTCCTGGATTGTGGCTGAGGGTGATTTGCGAAGAGGCCTACCACTTCACGTGCGACCGCTGGAGGATCCTCGCAGTCACTCTGCAGCTGCCAAAAGGATATGTACCAGACTTTTCCAACTATTTCGTCATTGGGGATACACAGCAGACGCTCGTGCGGATGGGGGTCTCCCCCGAGCTCACGACAGAGGACTTGGGCAGGGGCTTCGTTCTCCTGGCATGGTGTGTCCATCCTCCCCACTTCCTACAGAAGGGCCAGGTCATCACCCAGGCCATTCCATTGCCAAAGCTTCTGCCCTCAGACGGCATGACACCAAGAGTCTGTTGGGCAGAAGTAATAGGAAGTGACAAGCCCCTAGTGCAATGTCAGCTGCACCAGGGAGCAGAAAGATTCAGCATTACAGGGATGATGGACATGGGCGCAGACATGACGGTCATCCCCGCTGACAAATGGCCGCCATGAAGGGAGCTGCAGCCGCAAGGCATAGTCTCCGGGACTGGGGGGACCCAATTGGCACGTCAGTCCAAAAAGGTCATTCAATTGGAAGGTCCAGACGGATGGGTAGCTTCCATCCACCCGTTCATGCTGGACACCAAATTCACGTTGTGGGGGAGAGATGCCCTGTCCCAATGGGGCACTGCACTCAACATCAGCCTCATACCTCAGGATTTTTGAGGGGGGCCACTGGGGTGGAGCGCAACACCCAGAAATTAAATTGGAAAACCGATTTGGTGTCTGGGTGGACCAGTGGCCAATGAGAAAAGATAAATTGAAAGCGCTCCACACACTCATGGAGGAGCAATTGGCAAAAGGCCACATACAACCAACGAACAGCCCCTGGAACTCGCCTGTCTTTGTTATCCGGAAACCGGGTCGAGACAGGTGGCGACTCTTCCACGATTTGCGAAAAAGAAATGAAGTAATCGAGGACATGGGGCCCCTCCAGCCAGGCATGCCATCGCTGTCAATGCTCCCACAACATGGAAGATTGCAGTCTTGGACATCAAGGATTGCTTCTTCCAGATTCCCCTCCATCCCAAAGACGCGCCGCGGTTTGCTTTCTCGGTTCCCTGCATCAACTGAGAAGCTCCCATGCAGCGCTACCATAGGCGTGTGCTGCCACAAGGTATGAAGAACAGTCCCACCATATGCTAATGGTATGTTGCTGAAATTCTGTCACCCATCCGTGCCCGGGCAGAGAAAGCCATCATCCTCCACTACATGGATGATGTGCTTGTCTGCTGCCCCAATGACAAATACCTGGACTGGACGTTGAAAATGGTGATTGAAACCCTCGAGGCCCAGAGATTCGAACTACAGCCTGAGAAGGTACAGCGGACGAGTCCCTGGAAGTACCTCAGGCTAAAGATCACTGAGACTGCCATTACACCGCAGCTGATTACCATAAAAGACAATCCAAAGACGCTTCAGGAACTCACCAAATTTGTGGCAGCCTGAATTGGGTGAGGCCCTAGTTGGGGCTCACAACAGAGGACCTAGCCCCTCTCTTCAATTTGTTGGGGGGGAGGGGGACTTAACATCTCCTAGGTGCCTGACGGCGGAAGCAAGGCGGGCCATTGAGAAAGCAGAAGAGGCAATTTCACAGCGACAGGCTCACAGGTATCTGCCTTACCAGCTGTTTGAGTTTATCATCTTAGGTAAGGCGCCACACTTCCATGGCCTCATCTTTCAGTGGGACGAGGTGCGAAAGGACTCCCTTGTGATCATCGAGTGGGTGTTCCTGCCGCACCAGCCATCCAAAACAACCACCACACAACAGGAACTTATGGCACGCTTCGTCATCAAAGGTAGGGCTCAGCTCTGTACCCTGGCGGGGTGCGATTTTACATGTATTTATTTGCCCATTGTCTCAGACCAATTGGAGCATATGGTCCAGACGAACGAAAATTTACAATTCGCTTTGGATTGTTACTCTGGGCAGATTTCCAGCCATCGCCCAAAACATAAATTCTTCAGCGAAAGTTTCTTCATTGTACCTAGAGAGGTTCAAAGTAGGAAGCCCCTCAAAGACACCCTAACCATTTTTACTGACAGCTCCAGGAGATCTCACAAGTCCGTCGTTACTTGGAGAAATCCCAAGACACAGCAGTGGGAAGCTGATGTTGAGGTGGTCCCAGGATCACAACAAGTTGCAGAATTAGCAGCCGTTGTTAGGGCATTTGAGTGCTTCCCTGAACCTTTCAACCTAATTACCAATTCGGCCTATGTAGCAGGAGTAACTATGAGAACTGAGAATGCTATCCTCAAATAAATTTCTAATCAACAAATCTTCAGCTTGCTCTCAAAGTTGATACTCGTCCTTTCCCACCGAGAGCAACCCTATTATGTAATGCAGGTGAGATCGCACACCAAGCTGCCAGGCTTCGTTGCCAATGGCAACCGGAAGGCCGACACCCTAGCTGCTCCAGCAGAGCTTGTTAAGCTTCCTTTGATGTTCGAGCAGGCTAAGATCAGCCATACCATGTACCATCAGAACATTCCCGCCTTCATTCGCATGCTCCATCTCTTGCGAACTCAAGTGAAGGCGATTATGGCAACACGCCCCCGCTGCCAAATTTACCAACTACCATCCCTTGGCAGCAGGGTCAATCCTAGAGGCATTAACAGCGGGGAAGTGTGGCAGATGGACGTGACACATACTTCAGAGTTCGATCGACTGAAATATGTGCACGTATCCATAGATACCTTTTCGGGAGCCATGTTTGCCTCTGCCCATGCCGGCGAAAAGGCCAGCGACATGGAAAAACATCTTGTCCAGGCCTTCGCCATGCTGGGCATTCCGAAGGAAATTAAGACCGACAATGGCCCCACCTACACGTCAAGCCAGTTTAAAAGCTTCTGCCAGCAATGGGGGTTCAGCCATGTCACCAGCATCCCCCATTCCCAACCAGGCAAGCTATTGTAGAGAGGGCCCATCAAACACTCAAAAGGGTCCTCCTACAACAGAGTTCCACCACAAAATGTAACTCACCCGTATTCAGGCTAGCCAAAGCTCTTTTTACCATCAACTTCTTAAATGGGACGTACGAAGATCCAGAGCCTCCCATTTTCAAGCACTTTGGGAATGGTGGAAAGCAAAAACTGAAGGAGAACCCCGAAGTTCTCATTAAAAACCCGGAGACACAACAGATAGAAGGCCCATACTGCCTCATGACTTGGGGACGAGGCTACGCCAGCGTATCCACTCCTGCAGGACTCAGGTGGATACTGGCCAAGTGGGTGAAGCCGTACGTGACCACCACAGCATCAAAAGAAGTAAAAGCTGCAGCCTGGAGGCACCGGCGCCGGAAAGACCCCTAAAACCCCTGAAAGCCCTCAAACACCTCCCTCTGATCCCTTTGGCATACCTTTTGTGTCCCAATGATGTTTATTTAGTTTGCATACATTAATTCCATTCTGTTTTGTTCTTGTTTAGATATGGCTCGTTTTCCCACCATCCATTCTGAGACCATCCCGAGACTCTCCTTGATGGTACTCCTTCTCTTCTGCATCCAACATGGCCATGCCTGGATCATTTCCCAGCCAAGATCCAACGTCTGGGCCATGCTGGCAAAGACCCTCCACCAGGACCATATATGTTTGAGCAGGGCAGCTCCAGATAACCCAATGTTGACCTGCCAGGTGGGGATCCCTTTAAATGTTTCCGCCTACTCTCCTCTTTTGGTTGCGCTTCGCGATAATGCGAGCCAGCAGTCTCATCGGGTAGCCAGGTCCTTCATCATGGGAACACTTAAAGTCCCAGTTAACAACCCACTTGTTCTGTGGAGGGACTGGGTGAAGGACCTTCCCAAGCTACCCCATGAGCCTGCCGAGTTCAAGCTCCTTGGTTCGGTGGTTGCTACCTTTTGTGTTCAGTTTCAGTTTAACCCACCTACCTATAAAGAACTGTATATTTCTGTTGCCCAGCACAAAATAAAGTACCAGGCTACCCAATGGTGCAAGCGCATTGCGCACGTCAAAATGGCCTCCACCTTAGACCAAAGCCCTAAACAACTCCCCAAGGGTGTGTTTTTAGTTTGTGGAGACCATGCATGGGCAGGCATCCCCTCTCACCTTCTGAGAGGGCCGTGTACGTTAGGGCAGTTGATGCTGTTTACACCCAACATGACGAAAATTATTGATTGGGAAAACAAAACTCAATTGGCCCATAAGAAAAGAAGTTTTAATGAATTGGATGAAGATTGTGACACTGAAATTTTTCATTAGTCACACCCAAAACGGTCCGCTGTCTCAGCTTTTCTACCTTGGGTAGCAGCAGCGAAGGCTGTAGGTGAATTGGGACACCTAGAGTGTTGGGTGCCTAAACAAGCCAATTTGACCTCAACTGCCATAAGCGACCTCCTTGAAGACGAGGAAATTACCAGGAAGGTGACATTGCAGAACCGAGCTGCCATTGGCTATCTTTTGCTCCTTCATAATCACGACTGCCACAAATTTGAGGGTCTTTGCTGTTTCAATCTATCATCAAAAGCCCAAGACGTCCGCCAGGCGTTGCAGAAGATGAAGGAAATGATCCACCAAATCAAGGAGGAATCCAAAACCTGGATGGAAAATCTTCTCTTGGGATGGGGACTCTTGGGATGGTGGGCTTCTTTAGTTAAAAGCATTTTCGTTGTTCTCCTTATTGTCATTTTAGTTTGCTTTTCTTTTTGTGTTTTGAAAAAGCTTGTTTTTAATTATTTTTTCAATTTATTAAACAAAAACGGGGGAGATGTTGCGGTGGCCCAGTCCACCTTCAGGATGCAGATTAATCAAGGCCTCCAGTGGGGGGACTTTCCTGCCCAGGAGAGTGATGAGGAGGGAGGTCCAGAAGATCAGACCGCACCCTAAGGCTGCCACTCAGAGAAATCCCCTCCCCCGTTCTGCCCCTCTTCCATCCTACCCTCATGTTTATGCAAATATGTTCTAGAAAGTTCTGTACTGTTTTGTTCCCCATTGGCTCATTCAACTAAGTTCCTCCCTAACCCCCTAGCAATTGGTTACCTGTCAGTGCATGTCATTTTTCCATTGGTTTATCCCCTTGTTCCGCCCCTTTTCCCCTGGTGTATAAAATCCCCTGCAACTGGCATTCTGTGCTCTTTTGTAACACTTCCTCCGCGCTCATTAATTGTCCTGTCCCTCTGGGCGGGGAATAGAGGCTTGGACTGCTGCAACAAAGAGTCCCTCTCTCCTCCTTTACCTCCGCCAGCTCGCTACACTTTTCACCGACTGCTGCCAGCTCCACTGAGAGCCTCAAGGCAGACTGAGAGGTTGCGCTCAGGGTGCCAAACCGATTGTCTCGCTGCCGAGGCAGGCAGTGTGGGCTTTATTGACTGATGGATATAACAACACAGATGTCAAACCTACTGGTACATAGTGCAGAGACCTGTGATGTCCAAGCATCAGCTGGCTCCTACCAGCATGGATTCAGTTACATGTGCCCCCCCAGGCTGTATTATTTACATGAATTATTGCATTCTACTTCAATTTATGCAAGTGGGGAGAACTACATAACACAGCAGGTTTAAAGGGAGCACTGCCATGGGCTTGAACAGCACAAGATGTCAAAGAAAGTGCAATCTTTAGTACCCTGGAAGGGTCCTAAATATTATCTCACTTCAGCTGTGCACAGATGGCCCTTACCTATGCTGAGAAGGAACAGGTATTTTTCTAACCAAGCAGCAAGATGCTTCAAGGCAGTTGCTTCACCCCTGGTATCATGGCTCTAGAAGAAGCAGCAAGAGAAGCAGGACAAACTATATGTATGTATATATATACACACACACATATATATAGTTACAGCCAATTTGTGCAGAGTTACAATGCTGCTCACTTTATTTGTGCATGTTTACTATGGATCTACTTCTTCATTTCTCTGAAGTGTGAAGATGAACATTCAGGGCTACAGCATGGCTCCTGCAGTGCAAGAGCTGGCACTGACTTGCTGGGATTTTGGCTGTGTACACCCCTGGATGCCCTATGCCCCAGTTCCCTGGGCTGCAGCCCACAGCCTGCTTGGTTAAAGGCATTAGCTGTGACTGGCTATATTATGCTGTGGTAGATAGAAGTAGTCCCGCTTCATTTTGAATCACGACTTCTAAATCGCTGTCGAGAGTGTCATTGAACTGCCACTTGTTGGGGGTGGGAAGGAGAATGCTTTTTAGTAAGATCATCTTAATTCCTGCCCTGGATGATGCTAGCAGTAGCCACAGCTTGAGGCATGGTGACAACTGTGAAATCCTTTGTTGGTCCGTGGCTTGTAACAATATGTATGTAACTCCCTCAGGCTTTACGAGGATTAATTAGCTAATGTTCATGAGGCTTTGAAGATAAAATATACTCTAAGTGTTAAAGAATTGTTGTCCTGATATGTCATCAGGATATCGAAGATATCAAGGATATCCTGCTCTGCAAGGCACAGTCATTCAGGTGATCCCACACAACAAGCTATTTTTTCTCCACTTGTTCTAAAGTTAAAACTAGATTATTTCAGTGAAAGATACAAGAGTCTTCTTTCTCACCCCAGGCTCCCCTCACTTTCAAGAGCCATGTCTCCACTGCCCCAAGCCTATGTCATGAGCCATGCTCCTAAAATATTTATTTAAGCTTTCCAACACACTTTACTGCAGGAGAAATCACACTGCTGGGTTGCCAAGAAAAGCAGATGCAGGACACCTAGCCCTGCCTTCCTTTTCCACAGCAACAACATGCTGTATTAGTGCAAACAGACACCTCCGTGAAGCAGCTTCTGGGGAATGAGGATGCAATTGGAACAGCTTTGAAGCTCACTTTGTGGTTTACTGCTCAGGTCCAGCCATATGCCGCACAACAGTAATTTGCTTTCAGTTGTCTCTAGTATCTTTTTTCCAACAGCAACAGAAAACAAGAGATTGTCAGGTTTGGTGAACAATTCACCTATAAAAACATGTAAAACTTCAGAGAATGATAAGGGTACCTGTAGTATCTGTAGTATCTGTAGTATCCCTTCCTAGACACACATAATCACAAACTATTTGTAACATGCAAGCTGCAGCTCAGATGCCAGTGGTCCACCACACTGGGGCTGGATAAAATTCACTGCTTTTGGAATATGACCTGGCTTACTTCTCAGCTGAAATCCTTCTCTTAAAATTTGAATTAATCCTCATTCACCCGTGTATGCTTAACATTGGTTGTAACTCCAGAATAACTGTCAGCTCCAAAGCTTATTAGAAACTGGAAACAACATTTGATGAAAGAAAATGAGGGGGAAAAAAGCCAAATCAAAACAAAACAAAATCCAACACTTTTCTAAGCTTTCTGGGAGAAGTAAGCAAATTGTTTGACTGATGGTGCAATGGAGGGTTTTCAAGTACTCCCCTAATTCTTAACATTCAGGGGGCCAGATTCTACACAGCTCAATAGGATCTGGAAGCAGGCATGAAGTGGTATATTTGGTGGTATCTCTTGGTAGCCAGTTTCTACCAATACCATTGTAAGTCAGAAAACTACAGTACCCCCTTGACCTAAGCACTTAAACCCCTTTAGCTGTCCTTGGTTACTCTGAACCACAATTGATTATTAGATTTTAAAATGGCAGAAAATGAAACATATGGATCATTTTTTTCTAAAATACCCTCTGCTCTGGTTGGATGAACCCGTATTTTCTAAAGGAGAAGCTGGTTCATTAGGTTGTAACAATCCTTCTAGTTGGACATGGTTGGAGAACCTTAGAAAAGCTCCGGAAAGAAGGATATGATTTTGTAAAATTTGGGGTAGTTATTCTTTCTCAGCTTCCCTGGGTGTAAGATTTAATATGTGAATTAGGCAAATGCATTTCATTCTTCAAACAGAAGTCCACAGAAATCTAGACGAAGATATGAGATGATGTTACCAATATTATAATTCACAAAATGTGTAACTTGGACAAAAAAAAAAAAAGCTGAAGTAGAAGTTTCCTGCTTTGTGTCTTTATCACACCAAATTGGCTGTTTCATGAAAAGTCACCAATGCCAGTCTCAAAACAATGGACATCCAAAGGCAGAGGTGGCAGCACCTCCTCCAATGGCAGCTGGGAAGAGTGGTGCGTACACCACACGCACGCAGTCATGCTGGAGGACTTCTGAGGCTTGTAAAGCACAGCTGCTTAAGAATTAGATGAAACTGCTTTCTCATTTTTAAGCTTTTTTTTTTCTTTTTTTCTTTTTTTTTTGTGTTTAGCCTAGAGAATGAATAGCTCTGCTTTTTAAAGGGATCTCTTCAGAGCAGTTGCTGAATTGGGACTTCAGGCAAAAAATCTTCCAGTCTTCTCTGGAGAGGAGGCTAATACATAAGCATAAGGTTTCATAATTTCATCTAGATAAGTCTTTTGACCTTCTGGTTCTGGACAAACAAGCCATGTTGCAGTGATACAAATTGAAAACTAGAGGCTCCAGCATTTTTTATAAAACTTGCAAAAATTAAAAGCTTCTTAATAATCAGCTGTACAAATAAATTCACACAAGAGAAGGGAATAGCAGTAGCTACAGAAAGAAGAGTTAGACAGATGACCACTTACTCTGGCTAATTGTTTATTTCACAAAGGGACTACCATGTGTTCTGTCAGCCAAAGTGACCCAGATAAAGCAAATCTGCATTTTGTAACTCTAACTGACTGAGACACAAAGCTAAAAATCCCAGCAGGGCTGTTCCAGCTACAGCAGCATTCCTCTTGCAGTTTCTGGTTTTTATTCCTATGCTATTCACATCTTTTCAGCTCCCAAATGCTCCCTATTTTTAGTACACAATTTGAATTAAAAATTAAACAAAATGGAAAATAGCAGACTGGAAATCACTGTCCCAAAGCACTGTATGATAATTGCAGACACACTACATGCCTTGGCCTCTTCTCTTTCCACCGAGTTGAATGCAAGTTTAATAGATCTTCCCTTCTTGCTCCTGTACTTGTCTGTTGTCCTTGTTTTGCTCAGTATACTTGGTTCTTTCCTTTGCTTTTATCTTCTCTTAAGAAATAATAGGAAACTTTATCATAACACTCTTGCTCTTGGGCTAATTCCTAATGTGCTTGCACTGATTGAAGCTCCTATTGACTAAAATGCTGAGGAGCAGCCAGAGGCAGGAGAGGACAGGGAAGGACTGAAGAGGGAAAAATAACTTTCTAGAGATGAAAAATTTAAGTGGCACAAATAAGAGGTGAATCTGAAGCATAAAGCTTTTACCCATCCAAATCTGCTTAGAACTTAATAAAAAGAGGGCATGAGGACACAATCACTGTCTGTTACTCGCTGTTATTTATAAAGCAGGGTATCATTGGTGGTGCACAAGTGAATAAAAGGAGAAAAGTTTAAATGATGGAAATGCAGAGTAACTTCCTGGAGCAAGCAGTTATTCCATCAGTATAAATGCCTTCAAAATTGGGTTCATTTTCTAAGAAATTACTAGCACTAGAGTCTGCTCCAGAGATGTCTGAAATCAGCAGAGATCTTTCAGGCTATTTTATCTGGCTTCTGATTAGTCTCTCAGCTTAGACTAAAAACATGACAAGGGGTAATAGAGCTGACAAACAAGGAACAGAGAAGGAAAGGTTAGCCAGAATATTACAGATAACTCTCATTAATTCACAAGAATTAGGATGTCAAGTCCAAAATAGCTGCAAAATGTTTTAGCTAATATGTTCTTTCTAATCCTACTTGATTTTTAAAAGTGGAAACTTTACACAAGTATCACCTGAAAGGTCTTCACTGCTCAAATTTGCTACATTAGCCTAAAAATTACTGCATTATTAGAATCCAAGGTCATTGAGGTTAATCGGCAAATAGCTCTGCCCAGAAACACTACAGGTTACATCTCTTCTGGCTATAAAATCATCCAAGTTCAGACTCAGGGTCACTGGATCACAGGGCCCAAGCCCATGGCAGCCACACACTCCGGCAGCTGGTGCATTCAGTATTCTGACAGGCTGGCTCCCATCTCCCATACCTCTTCTCTCTGCATGCAGGAACCTTTGAAGATAGGCAGCCAGCATATGTAGTGCCCCAAATCTCCAGCACAGCCTCTGACAAGCATCCTGTTCACTTTGGGCTCTCATTACACAGATGGCCCTTTCCATACAAACAGGTACCCTGTTACACAAAGGTGCCCAGCTGAGAGGTCAGCTCAGAGAAATTTTCCTGAACAATGTTCAGCATTCAAGCCGTTCCTGTACGTCTCCTCTAGACAGGACTCCTTTATTGCCCTAGACAACACAGCTACCCTCAACTTGGCAAAGGGTAGCTGCAACCACCACGGAGAGAAGAACTCCATCACAATTGCAAAAGATGCTTTTGAAAGTCTGGGACATGTCATTCCACCCAGTGTAGGCAATTGCCAGACACAAAGTGTTTACACTGATTACAGCTTTGCAAACTCCATTAGCAGCAGCAGCATGCACTTATCAGTGGCCTGTTATATTCTGCCCAGAGGAGTCCAGGTCTATGTTGTCATGGTTTAGGAATGGTATTCTCCCATTTAGTGTTCCCACCAAAACACCCCAAACCATGCACCACTCCTTCACTCGCTCCTTCCCCTCTCCCTCCTCTGCTGGGGCTGGAGAGGAGAACTGGAGTCACAAAAGGCAAAGATCACGGGTTGAGATAAGAACAATTTACTGGAAACAGCAATGAAATAAGAAAACGAACAGTAACAGCAACAACATTAGTAACAGAAGTGTGCAAGGTGCTCAGTCACCTTAACTGGAGCTCAATGCTGAGTGCCCTGCTGAAGAGGCAGCACATTAGCAGGAACAATCAACACCTCACAAACAGGGCAGGTGTTTCTCGTTGCCTCTGAAGGCACATTTGGAAGGTGTGGATGAGTTAGATGAAGCCAGCTTGGTGCTTCTGGCACCTGTATCACTCTTAGGACTGAGGCTTGGGCACTGTCCATCTTCCCCACACCAGTACAGGTTTAGCTGCTTGCAAATATACTGCAATGAACATCCAAACATGCGGAAATGGCAAATGCAAGTGGGCTGCTGAGAAAGGGTGGGATCAACTTCAAGATGATAAGAAAGTGCAAAGGTAGTCAGAGGGACCCTTCACCTGCTTAACCTTTTCAAGGCAAAGCATATGGTTCATAAATTCCTGATGGGTTTGGTAGTAGCGTGTGAAGATCTCTTTTATTGCAGTTAGCATGTGCACGCCACTGCATATACAAAGTGCATGGAATGACACATTCTGCATGCTCAGAGGCAATTTTCCAAACCTGAGTATCTTGGTCACATGAAAAGTCAAGTTATAACAATGTGCACAAGGTGTTTGGATCATGTGCTTAAGCCATAGCCCTACTCTGTCAGGCCTGCCATATGTGAACTTCCCTGTGAACCCAGGGCCAATACCTTTACTTGAAGAAACAGCATACTGCACACAAATATGCCGTATACTTTTGACAAAGAAGTTAAATTGTGAGTTAAGTAAATTAACAAATTAAATTTGACAAAAAAATTAAATATTAATTGTTGGTTCTCAAGGACACTAAGTGCCAAGGCAGTGTCTACACTATGGGCGTAAGCACTTTGCAGTGAGCCCTTTCCTCTGGTCCCCGGTTTACTGGTGTGGTTCTCCACAACTGTCTCTGGCCTTTTATACGCCCAGTTTTCTTTGCATTGAAAGTAGTATGTGAGGGAGGAGAAAGTGTTCAGTCTGCAGCTTGTAGCTGTGCCTGGGGCTCACATGGTCCTCGGAGCAGACACAGCTGTCATTCAGTGGACCAGCCATAGGGATGTGGAATACACAAGATGCTGGCATGGTGACTCAGGCTATTTCTAGAGCTACAGAAACACCATAAAGACAGAAACAGTTCAGTGCATGATTGCATAGACTCATATTTGATATGCAAAACTTGAATCACAGAACCATTAAGGTTGGAAAAGAACCTCTAAGATCATCAAGTTCATTGATCTATATCCCTTAATGGGCATGTTTCTTGGTCACTATAAAACTGCCCCTTACAAAATCACCTGTGCATGAAGCACTTCAGAAACACTAGCAGAGTGTCCAGGGTGGGGAGGTGCTGCTGGGCCTATTTCACGGAGCAGCATGTGGAGGTACATAAAGGTGAGTGAACCTGTCACAGCAGAGAGTTCAGGCTTGTGCTTACCTATACATAACATTATGGACCATATGAGAGCAGAAAAATTGGTTTGCCCAGGGAAATGAATAAAGAAGGGAGTTTTTTACAGGTGATTAATGGAGAGATAGGAGTATGTTTGCTTTATTACCTATCAAGGGCCAGTGCACAGGTATCACAAGGCAGCTGCTTCAGTCCGTTCAGCCCTAAAAGCATGGGCACAGCTTCGGCAGGGCATCCAGGTCATGCTTCACATGCTCAGCATCACTGCCATCAGTGTTAGGTGTGTCTTGGGGTATCTTTTTCCTGCACCTTTCCCTACAGTGGACATCTACAAGTTGGATTAGAAAGAGGACCTCATGGCAAGCCTTCCTTGGCAAGGAGAAAGACCTCTCCTGGGTTCTGCGGGGCTAGGGAGCTTCTGTGGGGCTCCCAGGCCATGCAGCATGTCCTGCAATTCAGTCTCTACATGGCTATGTCCAGCTTTGCTTCCTCCCCACCCCGAGCAGGGACTTGCAGGCACTGGCACATAACCCATGGTGCTGCTGGCCAAGGGATGAAATGTGCTCAATGCACCAAATCTCAGCCTTGTCCCGAAGGCAAAGACATGCACAAGAACAAGGAAAAGCAAAAGCACAGGGTGATAAGGCCTTAATTAGTGCTACTCCTCCATGGAACCTTCTGGGGAAATGGCTGAAATTTACTGCTGAGCTTTCAAATATGTCAAGCTACCAAATCCACTTCTGGGTATTTAGGTTAAACTGATCTGGTCTGATTTTCATAAGTGGAAAGTATCTGGGACTCCCACTTCCGCTCAACACATGGAACCACTTTAAACAAAAAGATCAATTCTGTGATTTTGTGCTTTCAAGATACTCACTCACTCTTCACCTTTTGTTTTATGCTTGAGATGTCATTTGAACAATAAGAAAAAATATCAGTTCTTTCTCTATTCTTTAATGTGTTTTGAATAGTATTCTTTCCTATTCTTGTAAAAACAATGTTAACGAGACAAATCTAGCAAATAATCAAGATAAAGGATGCTTCACACAATCAGAGATCAACAGGCATGTTTTTAGGAACTTCCATAATTCCTTCCACTGTAATGTGTTTAAACACAAGTATGTCCTGATAGCATTTTCTAATTGAACATGAAAACACTATTTTATTGAAATGTCAAAGCCTAGAAGTAACATTGACAAGGAACAGATACAAACAGAAGTTCAATATTACTAAATGCAAAAATGTAAAAACTGAAAAAAAAAGAGTTAAGTAAAAGACCTGATCTCAATTTTCTAAGGTGCAGTGTCACAAAAAAAGAGAATAGGAACTCTAAAATATGTTGTCTGATATGATTATTTCTCATAGCACAGAAATACAGAGAAATCTCTATTTTAGAATTCATTAGGTTAAAATTCAGTACTCCATCCCTCTGCTTAACAATAGCAACTTTTTTTTTTAATACATACTCTTATTTTTTGTTTAGTACCTTTTTAAAAATTATTATTTTCATTGCATAAACCTTTAGGAATTGTTCCTTTTAATGTGTTTTATGCCAAAATGTTGTGGGTTTTTTTATTGCAAAACCCAGGTTTTGAGTACCTCTGAAGAATATATACATACGTGAGCAATGGCCACATGGCAGAAATGTGCACTCTCATTAGTCTGACTGAAGCCATAGTCACAAATCACTCAGATGAGTTCATTGTCCATTCTCAGCTTATTCACAGTTATTGTTTGAGGTGCTTCAGCCAAGAAATGTAAAGGCCTTCCTCACAATGTCAGAAAATAACCAAGAGAAATAATGTAGCAGATGTAAGTAGTTTGCCTGCACTGAGTAAATATTCATCTGCATGTCTGCAGGTGAAATTACCAGCATGGCTTTTCAGGAGGGTAGAGGAAGGGAATCACATCTGTTCACTAGCTTGCAGTCAATTCAGAAATAAGAAGTATGCCTGCTGGGTTCTCCTAACGCACCTTAACAGAGCTATAATAAAGTGTTATGTGAGCAGACATTGATACTGACTGACCTGGAGCACAAGTGCTAGCAGTTTTAAGGAAGCTGAGCTTGTATGTGCTGGAAGGAACTTTTGAAATTCCCACGTATATTTTCTCAGTTGTGCCTAAATCTTATAATTTGCCTCTGGAACTGAATCAAACCATGGAGAGCAATTTAGGCTCATTGTGGTAATGGACAAATTGATGTTGCCTGAGGACAGCAAGTGCTCCGACTGCCCAGGAATTTAAGAAGTATCTCACACTTGCTGTGAGAAGCTGAAGTGTGGATTTTTAAACTGTAGAGCTTGGCAGACTTTGAAGAGGCTTGAAAATTGGATTGATTGAGCTTCACACACAAGACCATTATTTTTATAAATTCCATTCATTGTTTCCAATAAATAGATTGTTGTGAGAACAGAAAAGTAAAGTGCTTTGACAAGAAGAAGGAGCAGCAAGAAGTAGACATTGGCTGACTTCTGTAAATCTGAAAAGAATTAATCTTTTGAAAATAGGAGTCAGATTCTTAGCTGTAGGATAAAAAAGGCTCAATTCCACTGGCTTCAACATAATTGTGCTGTCAGAGCCATCTACCACTGTGTCATAGTCACAAGACACTCTTGTACTATTATCATAGATTCCTCATTTTTCTAGTATGGGCAAGGAGACTGAAGGGCTGGGTATGGTGGGGAGATAAGTACAAAACAGAGGGAGGGAGAAAAAAAACTATAGGGGAAAAAAAGAACGCAGTGAAAAAGCCCAAGCATCTGCAATGTTAGCCATTGTCTAGGTGTGATGGCTTTGACTACACATGGTCATCATGGATTTTAGAGGAGCCACACCACATACTTGAAAGCTGTACCCTCAGACCAGCTTTCTTCAGGGCATTGAGAGTGGGAAGCCTGTCTTCCCAGAAACTCATCTAACACCCTGGTGTCAGAGTACACAGAAGGAATCTAGATAAACAGAAGCCATGTTGTCAATCTGGAGGGGACCACAGATTGCAAGGAAGAGAGAGATGGATGCAGCATTGCTGGTTTCATGGGGGCTAGCAGGGAAACTAGTCTCAGTTCATAGAACAAGTGGGATTGCAGGAATGAACAAAAAGAAAAGAGCTTGGCCCAGCAAGGTTCAAGGACTGTCTACAGAAAGAGCCAAAGCAGGGATTTAGCACCAGGAAGAAGGTAAAAAAGGGGCCCAACTGGAGCCTGCAGGACACCAGCAGGCTTGTGTGGCCATTGGGACAGCAGCAGAGGGCACCTGGAGCAGATATAGCTACTGCAGCAGAGGCCTTCTCTGTGCTCAGCTGTCCCATGTTCTAAATGGCTTTGCTGCCCTTCTCTCCAGCTGTTCCTCTTCCTGTCATCAACTTCCCATACTCAAGGCCTCACCATAGCGCCAACATTCCCCTCATCCTGCTAATTCTACAGGAGCCCTGCATTTCTCTATGTTGCCCCTTATCCCATGGCTTTTCCTTTCTATCCACCCTTGCCTCGCCATGGGTTAACAGGGAGATCTGGTGGGCTGGAAGCATAAGCACTGCCTGGAGCACCCGCACTGACCATGTCATGGGCCTGTGCTGCCAGTTTTGGCTTCTTAGGACCAGGCCCTATCATCGGGTGGAGGCTCAGGAATGAGCCTAATGACCCATGTTCCGTGTAGAGCACCAGTGCCTGGAAGCTGAGTGGTGGGTACAAAGAGTAGAGGCTTTCTCATGGCTCTGTGTGTGGGAGAAGGAGGAGGAGAAGTAGGCCACGAGGCTTGTCACAAACCTAAACTGGGCAGCAGAGAGGGTTTTTTTTGAGAGGGACTACAGTGTGCCAGTTGTCAACCCAAGGAAACAGGGGGAGCTGCAGTTCAGAGCAAAGAAGTGCTCTCATGGCTCTGAGTATCCCTTAGATGACCTGGTGTGGTTGTTCAGCCAAGGAGAATCAGGGACTGCAGCTTGTTGTCCATCTGTGCCTGCCAGGCTCCAGCCAAAACAACTCCCTGCAGGAACCTGCACTGATATTCACTCTCATTTTGCCAGACAAGGAGGGGGGAGATGACGAAGAAATGGTACAAAGATCTGTCTTCAGGCAGATAATTAGTGTCAATGAATTCCTGTTTTCCTGTAAGAGCTGTGACTGATTGCATCAAACTCCTCTTGCAGACAAAATCTGAAGAGTACAATATAAAAAATGCATGTTATGCAGAGCCATACCTGTCTTATTGCTCTCCTACCTGCGGCACATCCTGTGTGCCACTGACTTCATTTATCCTTTATTTGATTGAGAACTTATTTTAAAGAAACACCCACTATCTAACTGAGAAATATCAATTCATATGGATACCTACACTCAAGCGTCAAATATTGAACCCCTTGTCTACTGAATTCAATGCCTGAGAAAGGCAAATTTGGATCTGAATAAAAGCCTCTTGCATATTTATCTGAGTCTAACAATTCTCCATGAAATATTAATGTGCCTGTCTAACTATCTACTTGCACATTAAAACTTCACACTAGTTTTTCTAACACATATGGCTGGACTTTAGGAGCAGCAACTTTTGAGTAGTTCTCAGTGCAACAAGGCATCAAGTGCTTGTGAGCATTTTAACTCTTGGAGTGTAATACCCTACACTTCTCCCAGCCCATATATCGTTAATTACTTCTCTCTGCCTTAAACATATGAGAAAAGAAAAGGCAGAGAAAGGGGACTGGGTGAAGGGTATCCACCATCCATCTGGCTCTCAGCTGTGAACTGCTGCGTATGCTGGGGGTTGTATTTTTGAAAAGCCTTCATATACAGGGAACTTTTCCCAGCACATCCCCATCCTGTGAGGAACATAGTCTGATCACAGACACTTCACTTCCTTTATTTAGGAAAACCTTCTAGCAACTTCAATGGGAATTTGAAGAAATGCCTCAGGCTTCCCCAGCTGCAGGCTCCAGTGCCTTAGTGATGTGGAGTTGCTCGTAGTGTATTTGCCATGTCTGAGTCAGATCAGATGATGTAGTCAGAAGATTGTTTTGAATTTTTAGGTAATTTAAGAATAAAATTGCATTGAATGAAGCATTAGCTTAATCAAAAAGCCAAATTATGCTGAAGTTATCAAACATCACTCTATCAAACATCTGTGAACAAAACTCCGTTATTCCTTCTCTGTGGTTATTTTGTCTTTTTATGTCCCCTGCATTAATTTCCCTTGGGTTTCCTACCTCTAAGTGCTGTCTGGTGAGAAGAGTGTTGCATTTGGCCCCTGTTACATGATCCTCCAACAGCCTGTTGACAACAGACATAATCAGCCCAAATGGGAGGCAGAAGATAATCCTGGGAAATGACAGCTGTAAACATCCCATTTGATTGTCTTCAGCATGTGCTAATAATTATTTTCAGCACATGCCAAAGAAACAGTGCAAACATGGCTGTAGAGTGGGCACACATGAGAGCTGAAGAAATTATTGCAAAATCTTCTACCAAATGATAAATGGGCAAAGAATCAATATAGATAATTCCTTGCTGACACATACAAGCAGGTGGATCCTGGTCCATTTCTGCCCTCAATTACATGGTGCAGTGGCCAGGCAATTTAGGGGGGATGGCACCTGTGTTAGCAATGGCACCCTGGATCCTCCATATATTATAATTACAGGGTAAGTTTTTAAACATGCCTATGCACAGCTTAGATTTAGTTCTGTGAATGAAGCATATCAAACATGTTGATTTAAAAAAAATTATTCTAGTTGTATATCTAATAAAATCAAGATAATAATTATGCTATTGTTAATTTAGCAAATACAAAGTGTGTAGCATTTTGTCACAGAAATGTGTACATTTTTTGAGTTTCACATTCCTTGGAGCACTTACCTCAGTCTAATGAATGGTCTTTCATCTCCTCAGCCTTTTAGAGGCTGTATCAGATTAGAAGCAGCTGTAACTTAACTTTACTGTAAAACCATTTGAGTGACTTGGCTTATTTGGAGATCGGTTTGTTCATCTACATGTATTAGCCTTAAGAAAGGGAACAGAGCTCTGGAACTACAAATGTTCTGCTTCTTGGAATACACTTATGCATAGGTATTTAAAAATTTATATCTTCATTATCATGTAGGAAAATGTAAGAAACTGTTTAGGCAAACTCCACTGACAATATTTTCTGCTTATTAACACTACTAATAAAATGTCAACCTGATTCTAAAAGTCAAAAAATGATGTACTGGATTTAATGTGAACAACAAGCAAAGATAAAGTCAGACTATTCCGGGGGACAGCTCAAGTCAGAGGTCTTGCTATGAGATGAGGAAAAGGGAATTTGTTACTTGGCATGACAATGCTTTTATGTTTCCTATGTATATTGAAAGACAAGATTTACTGTGAGGCTTTTATAGTCTTTCAATATTAATTTACTTGGTTTAAGCCTTGTTTTGTAAATGTTGTGATAGATAATTTTCTGTAGTCATTTCACAAATACAGCTTTATAAAGATGTCTATGTTGTACATTTTCTGGTTCTTTGGACATATCTTTTAGATTTTACTTTTCTGACAGATAGCTTGAAAAAATTATAAAATAAATGGAGTTACCATGGTCATCAGATAATTAAAACAGAGCAAAGGCAGCTGTGGCTGGAACTGGATATTGATGTCCCATTGAAATTATACGTGGAAAGCATCAGACAGCAAAAGTGCCCTGTCTGCACAGGATGTCAGCTGTTGATACACCCACAGAGGTGTGGGGCACTGCAGCTGGGTGCAGCAGCACCTCCGCCAGGCTCTCTGCTTTGCTCATGGGCAGCACAGGCAGGAAGGCTACACGGACTGTGCAGCACATGTTCTGCTTTGCCCTCAGCTCTGCTATGGACATGTGCTCCCAGCTCTCAAATAAAAATAATTCCCTTGCCATTGTACTGTTTCTCACTTTGAATACTGTGTGATAATACCATGTGGTTTAGTATCAAAAGTCTATCTATTGGCATCTCTAAAGCACTTATCTCCATGGTGTGAGATTCAACATTAGACACGGAGTAAAATAATTACAGTAAGACTGCCTAAGGGCAGCTTGTAATGATGGTGAATATTTTCATTTATACTACTATTTCTCTAGATAGTTTTGAAATAAACAATGTGTACTTACTCAGCTTCCCGTAAAAAGGTTTGTTAGATTTTTTCCATTTTCATTTTTCTGAAAAGAAAACCCTCTACTGAGTTTCGTACTCTTTTTGCTTCCTGCACTTGAATTTCCTCCTTTACTTCTTTCACATTGCCCCTAAAAGATATGAGAATTAAAAAGGTCACACTCTTGTAAAAGAACATTTCCAAAAGGTTTTCTAAAGAAAATTATTGTGCTGGCTAAAAGAATGGAAATTACATTTTCTGTTCCTTAACTCAAAGAGAAAACTTATCTATTGTTTGAGTTACATTGTCAAAGGTTTAGCTAATAATCAAACCTGGTTTTACTATATTACTATTTCTAGTGACAAGATCTAATAAATACCTAAACAAAATCAGGTCTATTTAAAACTATAATTAGAAGATAGTCATCATTATAACTAAACTGGGATATAAACCTGAGAAAACTATGGGTTTTCATCTTAATATGAATGAGACACAAGACCCCCTGTTTGAGGGACAGCACTCAGATCAGCAAAGGGACTCAGACACAGTTATGGAAAAGACAATTCACTGCAATTATAACACTCGAATTAGAAAAAAAAAGCTTAAATTATTTAACTGGTTTTCAATGAGTTCCTGTTCTCATGCAGCGCTTTTTTTCCTAAAAAGTAAGAAGTGTCTTTCATTTTCTTTGCATACTTTCTCTAGACCTTACCTGGAATCAATTTGCCATTTAGGATCAGGTGTGGATCCATCCTTTTACTGTATGATTTAATACCGCCCCCCCCCCCCCCCCCAACCGGCGCGGGCGTTTAAAAAGCCTTTACCATACTCC
>VZTE01004401.1:300543-422491 GCA_013397775.1 Eulacestoma nigropectus
CCCCCCCCCCCAAGCTGCTGGGGTTCTTAAAAGGCCTTTACTAATCTTCAGCAAATAAACAACTATCGTGTAATTAACAGTTTACATCATTATTTACAACTGAGTAACAAAACTGCCATCCAACTTCCTTCTCCAAGAAAAAAATGACCAATGAGATCAATGGGTAAAAGAGAAAGCTTGTCGTTTACCCTTAATTCAACAGGATCAAAACAGGATTCTTAACAAATCATTGCTTATCCTTATACAAGTTGGTAGAAGAGCTTGCTGAGAACCTCTTCAGCTTGGGAGCATCAGATGGGGCCACGGGGAAGGCCTCGGGGTACACCAGGAGGCTGGCAGAAGGAAGAAGACCTGGAGCTATGGGGACCCAGGGAGCAGCAGGTTTCCCCAAGGACCTGCAAGAGTTTCATGGACTTGCTCAGCCCAAGAAGCCACTGAAAACTACAGGTTGGAAAAGCCAGGCTTGAGTAAAGGAGGTACCCTGCAGGGAGATGGGAGCAGGGAGGAGGCAGGTTTCCAAACCTTGTGCTTCATTTTGTGTCAGAAACTATGTTTATCTATGGAAAAAGGTTATCCTGGCTTATTTTAATATTATAGCATATAAATAACAGAGATCTAAGGACGGGACAGTGCTGATTTCTTTTCACATGCTCACTTTGAAGAAAGAGAGGGACATGCCTGGCTCAGGGTTGCGTCATGGGTGAGTGCTTGTTCTCAAAGTGCTGCTCTGCACAGGCAGGAAAGACTCAGGCTTCTGGTGGAGTAAGAACAGAAATACAAAGCAGAGACAACTAGATGAAATTTACTTTTCTTATTTTTTCTTTATCCTTCATTTTGTTATATTCTTATTGCATGCAACATTCAGAAACAATTCAGTTTTCAAGAGAGGGAAATTTCAGATTCTCAGCCATTGAGATACACTAAGGACAGGTCTCTGGCTTTAAGCAAATGTTATCCATTATATAATCATGACAGATGCTAAAGGATTTCCAGGGATCCAGCGATCAGCTCTGGCAAAATTCTGCCCTGCGAATGAGAGTACGCACCACATGCCTCTTCCCAGAGCCAAACAGCTTGACATACTTGTGGCTGCCAGCATGTTGGCAAATTCTGCTTAATGTCTTAAGCAAAAAGGGTTAGAGGAGAGTTTCTGAATAGCAGGTGCCTGAAAGTTTCTGAACAGCAAGCTCTGCTTTCAGAAAGCCAGAGGACACAGAGGAGAGCAATCCATAGGTTTCCATCAGCTCAGCAGTGCAGCAAACAAGGGAAGCATTACACCCCCCTCAATTCCAACTGATTCCAAGGAGCACTTGAGTTGGATCAAGGCAGAGAGACACCTCTCTCCTTCACAAAGCACCTCACTTAAAACTGCCAAATTTTCAAAATGTTGAGCAGCCACAACTCCCACTGAGACTGCTGAGGGTTGTAGCAAAACTTAGCATGTGTGAAAGATTGTGGGATTTTAGTTTCCACATTTAAATATCAACTTTGGTGCCTGACTTCAGGTGTCCAACACTTATAATAGGAGCTAAAGCAAATGAGCATGTCTGCTCCTTAGTAATACCGTTTGGAAAGCCGGGCACATCAGAAAATAATCCTGAGAATGAAGGCTTCTCTCAGTAAAATTATTTTCACATAAGTTTATAAGAACAAAGCAATACATATTTTTTTCAGTTTAAATATTTCTTCACATATTTACTGATACAAAATAACAGTCATTTCTAATATGGGACCATATGTGCAGAGCAAATAATAGTGTGTACTGGAGTTTTCTCCAGCATGTCTTTTCATATCCTCACTTCTTCTGATTAGGTTGGAAGCACAGTGCTAGGATGGAGTAATGTACATCTACTCAGTAATTTATGTGACAGGAAATTGAACAACCATCTCCTTAGCCATTATTTCTGTGAATTTCCCAAGCTGTAAATGCATCAAACAGTTACAGAAAAACATAAATTCTGTTAAGCAAAGTCTCATTTTTCTAGAGCAAAATGTCTCTAGATGTCTAAAATGTTTCTGTCTACAGTCTTGACCTGTTGACTGAAAACCTGTAAACCAAATGTTTACTTCTTTGATAATGAATTACCATGGTGGCCTAAATTGTCTGAAAATGTTAACGATTTTAGATGCCCTGTAATACGGGATAGTAAAATCTAGAAATTATGTTGTTTTTGAAAAAACCTAAAACACACATCTGCTACCTAAACCTCAAACCTGTCACAGAATGTTTTGAATTGGGAGTTAAAAGTGCTGGACACCCAAAACAGTCTTACCCAAATGTGAGCTGGTGCACTTAGAAATGGAGGAAGGGGAGGTTGTCTCTGACAAGTCCACAACTAGATGCTAAAGTACCAGTACTTACCCAATATTAGGGTTAGTACCATTAAGAATTTATATAAAATTAGTTTTGAAAACCTGGAGAGAACGACGAATTTTATGAACCTAGCAGCCATAAATTTATAATCTGATAAAAACCATTTGAACAAGGAATACTCTGTGGTTCCTTAGTGACCAAAACTTCTGTGATGTTTCATGCTTAGGTGTGTTTAAATTGTCTCAAATATACTGCGTCAAAACCCTCAGCAGCAGCAGCAAAGAGCAAGGTGCCTGTGTCCATTGAGTAGTACAAGTATAAAATTCAATTCTATTTTTTCACTTTGACTGCCAATTTTATGGCGCTTCATTTAAGCCTGAATCTCCAAAGAATCAATTCAAATTAGCTTTCTAATTTTCCCCAAAGAATCTGCTTTAAAATAAATTGAATAGTAACATAAGACTTAGTAAATGAGTGTAAAATTCAAGTGAACTTCTCTGAAGAAAAACCTCTTTTAATCTGAAGACCAATAAAGCTCAGGTGCAATAATATATGACAACTCTAAAAATAGTTTGTCCTTGCTGGTGGCTTAACATTGGACCAGCTATACTTTGTGTAGTTGCAATGTCTAGGGTTTCATGCCATGATACTGGGAATATGAGTTGTTATTCAAGACTGCGTTTGAAGGCAGGCATAAAAATCCTTTTTGTTTTCTTTTTTTAAGAACTGTCATTTCATCAAATCTTAGTGATGTTGTGGCAGAGTATTGGTGTCTTTTAACTTGTTTTTCTACATTTGTGGTTCAGAGTGAGATTTATGCAGTTTTCCATCACTGACGGGGCAATATTTCTTAGAATTTTACACATTTTCCAGTGCAGGTGTTAAAAGTTTCCTCCCCAAACAGATGATAGGAAGCTGGGGGACTACATACTTTGACCAGGTAACTAACCGGCAGTGAGCACAGGCTACAAGGGACAGAGCAAAGAGGTGATACAGTTGCAGCAGTCATCTGCCAATTCCACTCAGTCTTCTTCCCAAGTAGATGGAAAAGAGCATGTCTGGCCCTGACTGGAAATGGAGGCACAGAAGCATAGCTAGCGGCCAGTGGAGTTGTCAGGGAAAAGCTTAGGACACTCACCTAAAGTGATATTAACAGATTTTAACCAATTACTGGTGTTCAGCAGAGCACTGAGCCCAGATGTCCAGAGCCTTTCTGAGTTCTATCCCCATCATTAATTTCCACTATGTTTCCTTGGCAATTCATTAAGCTTTCCTTTACAGTTCAGAACAGCAAGTGCTGAGAAAATGCTAACTTTAATTATCATATCACATATACATAAAAATCACTTTGCATTCTCTTTATACACAGCTACATTCAAGGTGAAAAGCTGAAGTTGAGATAATGTTAATTCAAGACATAGAATCCAGATGCCTCCGTGTCAGGCTTCCCCAGTAATTTGTCTAAAGGATGGTCAGGAGATGGTGGTGTTTCCCTGTGGAATCTTGTGGCTCTTGCCCCATTGTTGTCTTCAGGAAGCTCACTAGAAATTTGGCTGAGGGAGGTGTCTCCTGATGCCTCAGCACAGCAGCAGAAATTCAGGTCTCAGGTTAATCAGTGCTAATCACAGGAATGTTAATAAAGTATTCAGAGGGAAAAAACCCAAACATACCTCCACTTTGCCTGATACCACATAATTACAGAGGTACCAAGTAGTCACTCATGTTGTCACCTTTTTTTTTTTTTTGTAAAAACAAATGAAATTAACAAACCAGATTACTTCCAATTTATATTTTAAAAATGCAATGAACAGAAAAAATAAGCAATTGTTCAGCAATGGCTGAGGCACGTCTGTGGCTGAACCCAGCAGCTCCTGCCCTGCTCTGTCCTTAGTTGCTGCATGGACTGTGAGAAGAGCTGCCCTTCATGCCACTGATGTACCAGTGATTTGAATATTTCCATCCCTTGCAAAATTGTCATGTATGGAAGATACCATCTGCATCTAACAAGTATAGGCTCATGAACCACAGAATCATTAAGGTTGGAAAAGACCTCTAAGATCACTGAGTCCAACATTAACCTCATATGACCATCTTCACCACTAAACCATGTCCCTAAGGCCCACATGCACACACCCTTTGAACACTTCCAAGGATGGTGACTCCACCACTTGCCTGGACAGCCTGTTTCGATGCCTGACCACCCCTTTCATAAAGAAAGTTTTCCTAATATCCAATCTAAACCTCCCCTGGCACAAGCTGAGGCCATTTCCTATTGTCCTGTCATTTGTTACCTGGGAGAAGAGACCAACATTCACCAGGATAGAACTCCTTTCAGATGATTGTAGTGGTAAGGTCTCCCCTGAGCCTCCTTTTCTCCAGGCTAAATGCCAGCTCCCTCAGCTGCCCCTCACAAGACTATGGTCTCTTAGGTCCATCTAGTAGTTACATCTGAATTCAGCAAGCTGCCAAGCCTTGGTGTTTTGTGAGCAGCTGATGAGGGAATGGCAGCATTCCCTCAGGAGTCCTGAAAATATAAAGATGAGGACTTGCCTCTTTCCACCCCAGAGGAGGCCTGGCATTGTCTCAGCGGTCCCAAGCAGGGGACCCAGTGGGGGAAACCATCTGCATCCAGGAGGTGAACAAAATCCTGGGTTTGTCCCTGCAGCAAGAACAGTAAAATATCCCAACAATTTACAGAATTGTTTTGTATCAGGACAGACTATACAACACCTCTAATGTAGCTTGTCTGCGTTTTGTCTGAGCTTAAACCACCTCAGAAGCTGTGTGGCAGCAGGCCTTGGTGGCTCCCTGTGGGCCATGGGAGCTACCTAGGGCAGCAGGGCAGGCTGAGGGCACCAGGGACAGCCCCAGGATGGCAAGGCAGGCTGATGGCCATGGGAGCAGCCCCAGGATGGCAAGGCAGGCTGGGGACACCAGGGGCAGCCCCAGGATGGCAAGGCAGGCTGGGGACACCAGGGACAGCCCCAGTATGGCAGGGCAGATTGGTGCTGCCAGGGGCATCGGGCACATCCCTGGGGACAAGGCCGGGCTCAGGCCGGACACCACCTGGGAACACGGGTCCAGAGCTATGCCAGGCTTGTGAGAGCCCATGGCTGGGCAGGGCTGTGGGCAGCTGGAGACCAGCCCTGCTGTGGCATTGCTGGGGCAGGGGCTGATGGCCCGGGGGGCTGACATGGGGTCCTGAACCATAAGCAGGGTGGGAGTGGCCCTGGGGGAAGCCAGGCAGGGGCAGTCAGGCCTGTCAGTGTCCTTGGGGCCATGACACAAATTCTACTATTCTTATGTTTTCCCCTTTCATACAGACAGATAGAGCTCTGAAGAACAAAAGCCTCTCTGCATATCTGACAACCTTCGTTAATACTATTTCCGGGTTCTGCTTGAAAAAAATACATTGCAAATATCCATATGGGCAACGTGCTGCCCAAGATGCCCAACAGAGAACAAATGACAGGAGTACAAACATTCCATAGATACCATCAGAGAAGTCTTCATTCAGGATGCCTCATTATTCACTTAATTATTCATTTTGTTTATTTACAGTAGAGATATTAGACATAATATGGTGTAAGTCCCTAGCATCCTCAAACACCAGATGCTGGCTTTTCTTTCCAGTCCCAAAAGGAAAAACCAAAACACCACTGTGAGAATTTACAAAAGTCCAATTAAATTTCTTGCCAGAATGTTAATTTCCCAAAAATAAAAGCAGCAAATTAATAATGAGCCGCTAGTCACCTCCCTTATCACTTTTGCACACATTTGAAATGGCAATAATCTGTGTTTAAAATGAACATTATCAGATAGACAAGCAAATTTTAAAACTGGTTTTAAAAAACCAAATACATAATGCTACACCTTTGTCTCATCTCAACCACAGGTCAAAGGGAAGAACTGCTAAGGGCATTGCTCCTTGAAATGACAAGTTATGCACAAATATTGCTACAAAGGCATGGGAGATGAGGAGTCTCCATGCAGAATATAGAGGACCACAGCAGGGGTTGGAAGGATCTCAGATGTCATTCTTTCATCTCCCTGCCCCATGGCAGAATGGGCTAAGCTTACCCTGGCAGGTATGTGTTCAACCTCTTCTACAGCCTCCCTGTTAATGGGCATTTGACAACTGCTTCAGGCAAGAGATCCCTGCCAGTCACTCCCTGTTCATTAAAGAATTTTTCCTGCTTTAAAGTAAATCTCACTCGCCACAGTTTAATCACATTACTTTTTGCACTATCAGTGGACATGAAGAAAAGGATTATTATGGGTTTTTTTTCATATCTGCAAGTCTTTTGTGCATTCAAATAATATTTTTGCTCACTTGTCACTTCTTCCTGGGTTTTTTTCCAATTGTTCTGACACCATCCCATGTTTTGAGCAGACAAGGGCAGTGCCATACACTCAAGTGTCAAAGAGAGTTTTGCCATTTACTGCAGTGCACTCTGGCCTGAGCCCCAACCACCTTTTAAACTTACTCTTCCCTTTCCTTTCCTCTGTGCTGGGGAAGCCCTATGGGAGGCCTATAGTGTGATTAAATGGGCTGAAAGCTTCACGCTGCCACTCCATGCTCATAGCAACAATTAAATTTTTCAATTCCAAAACAATCAGGTCTCTTTCAGCCATATTTTTGTTCTATTTAGAAAAACTATTATTAAACACATTTCTTAAAAGGTTTTGACAAGGCATTACTCTTTTTTTATATCAGAGTCCTACAAAATCATGCATACTTGTATTAAACAGACTTCCATTTTATGTGTGGGACCGAATCAGTGCTTTCATTATCAATGAGCAACACATCTTAAGTTGCAACCAGATGGCACTTGAGCAATTATGCACATATATTATCTGCTGCAGGGAGGAGAAACATCAAACATAGATTGCCAACCTACTGTTGCCCATGGGATTTTTATGATAATAAGAAACTATTTCACAGAGGTGAAATATTCAGGTTTGCTGTTGATTGATTCAGGAAGGGGCGTTAACAGGTTTTGCAAAACATGCGAAAAATGTGGTGTTTGCATAGCTGGAGATAAGTAAAATCAGTCATGAAACAGTGGAGTAAGTATTTTATCTCACCAGCACGAAAGATGAACTATGTACCCTATTCTGAGAGGCAGAGACCCTTAGACATGTTCACGGAGTACTTTGCCTACACGGATCCTGTGCAAGGATAGATGCTGATGTGGTAAATATTCCTGAAATAGTGATCAACTGTATCTAAAGGAAAGTGGTTTTTTACTGGATCACATGCAGTTTACAGCATGATGGCTTTAAAAGGCATAAAAATGCCAAGTTTAAGATAACCCTAGCCCTGTATTGCAGGTAAGTGAACATCACACATTTTCTAATATACAGTAACAGTGTAACTATAGAGTTAGATTAACTGCTGTGCTCTGAAAAGTGACTACAAAATGGCATTATGGTATTTCCTGTTTATTGGGCAGCAATGGTTTTTGAATGAAATATAAGTTGTAAGTAAAAAGATGTTTTGTGTAGTTGCATATCTTCCAACAAAACTTCCAACAGCTGACATGTAACTAGATTACTGTTTTCATACATATCATCAGCATTCAAGATTATGCTGACAAAATAAAATCTTCTCTGACACTTCTGATTCCACTGGCTATGGATGGGATATCGAAAAACGTGCAGGGGTATTTCTGTGCTGTGGAGCACAACATAGACACATCTACAATTAGCAAGAGAATAATTAGCTCAGCTATTTGAAAGCATCCTAGTTTCATCTGCTTTTCACTGAGATAAATTAGCTCGTGTATTTTTTTGTCCCAAGTCAAGCCCTAAGGGCTTCAGAAATGTGTTGTATGTTACTTCAATGAGTCATGGCTCTAAGTTTCATGCTTTTAAAAATTCCACATTTACCTTCACTGGTGCCTATGTAGTCCTGCTAGTGTTGGATTTACATTGGGTGAAATGAAATGCAAATCACTAGACACAAATAATATTATTATTACAATCATGTCTGAACCTAAAATAGTTTTATGATACTATAACTTCTTTTGTATGAAACCCACAAATTAATTTGTTTGTGTATCTCCTGCAATACTTGAAATGCATTTCAAGTGCATATTCCAAGGTTTCTCAATTGTCCTGAGATGCTCTGGCCAGCCTGACATGACAATGGCAGGCTTGGTCTACTTTGTTTCTGGGTTTTTTTCAGTTCTGTTCTTCAAAGCAGTGCCTTTAGTAAGTCTCCATCAGCCTTACTCCTATACAATTAGCAGGACTGTTTAAAGACAGCAACATGTTTAAACCTCCTCTTTCTGTATAACAACTTTATCAAGAGAAGTCTAAATCTTGTTTAAAATAATATTAACTAAATTCATGCTGTCGAAAAGTAAATAGAAAAGAAAGTAGAAATGCATTCGAAGTCATCCATGTAAGAATACAAAGATTCAGGCTACCTCTGGAGAACACTGAAATGCAATCTGTTTAACATTTGTCTTGGCTTCAAATTCTCCTTCAGAAGAATTTTTAGCTAGACTTCCCAGCGATGTATGCTCAAAGGGTCCTTGTATTAATTGAGATTTTATCTCCTGGAAATCTCCACTTTTTCATGTAATAACAGGATGTCACATTCATAACAATTGTGTAACACAAGGAGTGAAGAAAACCTCTAAAGTGAGAGATGGAAGATAGGTACTTCAATTATTGGCATCACTTGGGAACATGTAATATTTCCTGGAATTTGAGATACTCTGTACAATCTCACAGAGAAGCCCACAGCTTTAAACACATACAAAGTTACATAAAATAACCTTGCTTATGGTCTTCATTTGCTCATTTTATACCATTTTAGGAATATAAATGGAGTATAAAGAACATTTACACTCGTTCTAACATCCTTTTACAGTGTAAGAATGACATAAAAAGGACCAAATATAAATAAGAAATGCAGATAATGCATGAGAGAATATCACAACCAGTCAATAAGAAATCACAGGATGGTACTAGACTTATGTCAATCAATACATTTTTAAAAATCAGACCTTGTTAAATAAACTTGGAATTATGAGTCAGCTGTATTAATCATAGAATCATGAGAGCATTTACCTTGGAAAAGACCTTTAAGGTCACCAAGTCCAACTATTAATGTTGGTCTGATATGACAGCCTCTGTGAGAGATTTGATCCCATACAAATGGCATTCAGATTTTGAAATTACTGTATAAAAGCAATGCAGCATACCTTTATTTATAAATTTATGAGGAATCTTTCCTGAATGGTTTTATAGGAGAATTATATTGTTGTTCTTTTTTTTATTCTTATGTTACATTTTAATGCTTGTGTTAGTTTGCAGATTATTGAAGCCCTGCAAATAATTGAGTGGACAGTTCATTTTACCACATTTGAACACTTAATGCAATACACAAACTGGGAACATCTGAGGAATACAGGAGTATGTCATTGAGAGAAATAATTTTCTCATTTTTAGCCCAAATAGATAGAAGTTTTGAAGTAAAATATAACTGAAGGATTTCTGTGTGCAAGTCCATCTTTGAATCTTTCTATCTTTGATACCGAGGCCCCTGTTAAGAGCTATAGTCTTGCTGAAAGCATGATAAAAGTAATTTCAAAGAAAGTAGGTGCAAGGGAGAGAAAAGATGTCACTGAAGAATTTCCTCTGTTGTCAGAAGGCTGTGGAACACTATTAACTAGCAGCTAAAATATAATCTCATTTATATGCTTCCTAGGAGAAAGAAGCATGCAGTAAAAGAATATTGAATGATGTATCTATATAAAAGATCAAAAATATACTTTGAAAGTCTTTGACTGTTTACATTTTCTTATAACAGAGTCTAGGTTTTGCTTTTTCAACTATGATTGGAAGAGTCCCAGCCATTTCAAGTTTAGCTTAGCCTGTGTTTAGCAATTCTGGTAAATGTTTGGGGGTTTTGCCTCTTAAGTCTTTAAGACTAGCAGAGTGCCCTCCAGCTTCCTTAATCTGGTGTCTGTGGATGCTGAAGCAGTATGAGGGGACTGAACTGCAGGCAACACCCTGGCTTCTGTGCCCTTTCCAAACAGTATTTCCCACGAGCACAGTTGGAGGCAGGCTATTGAACTAAATGGACCACAGACATGACCCACAGGCCATTTCTGAAGTTCATATTATTTCAGGAGGACAAAGGTGCCTGAATTTCTTTATGTCCCTTGGCCTATGTACACCATTTGTAAATTTTTTTGTTCCATATTATAGGTAGAGAACTGCCATGGAGAACAAAGAACTGCAATGATGAATCACTGCACTGGAGAACTGGTACAAATCAGAGAGTTACAATTTTTTTTTTGTGATTCTACTGTTCTTTTTGCCATGACAAGCTCTGAAGTAGAGATCCAACATGATTTCTCAGCCTTGACTTACAGCCCTCAGTTCTGTATGTCTAAAAATTGGTCTTTTCCCGATGTAAATTTTAACACATCATCCCAAATTGTAGGTCATGACAGTTTTCACAATTAGGAGCAAAACATTATAATTATAGCAACAATGTTAACATAGTTTCTGACCAGTCTTTGTCAAAGCACCAAATAAGTTTCAGTATTAAATGATTTTTAAATAAATCTGTATGACTCCTTTTTCTTAAGGTCCAGTAAATTTAGGTGATTGGCTAAGTTTAGAAATCTGCAGTTGTTCTAATGGATCACTGTGAACAGAGCAAATCTCTCTATGAAGCAGACTGTCTGATCATAATACACCCAGGTTGTGGCACTGCACAGAGATTTGAACACTCCTTGCCTAACAGGGCAGATGGAGCAGGGGAGAGCAGAGGGTTCTCAGCAGATGCTGGGAGGACTCCTCTGCCACTCAGAGCAGCACAGCTGTATCACCACAGCAGAGCATGGAACTCAAACTTTGTTTCTAGGCAGCATTCTACATCATATCGCTCTATAGTCTATAAATCCACCAGTGGTCAAGTACCAGTCTGAAGATCTACCTCATGTTCTCAGTGAACTGCATGACTGCGGCTTTCTATGATAGGTGTCTGATTTTTAAAACTCTTCTTTTTCCTATTTATTCATATGAAGTGTCTAATTTTAAAAAGAGCCCTTAAACTGCAGGCTAATTCCTGCAGGGTTTTCAAAGTGATGTACTATTAGATTTCAGTACAAGCTAGCATTTAACTGCCTCAATCATTTTTCAGATTACAAGACCCACTTCCCTATTTTTTTAGGTGCTTAAATATTATAAATAGTCTGACTTCTAATTTTTATTTCTTATTTATGATATTGATGCCTTAGGTTCTAGCTTTTATATTTTTTAATCCTATACTGCCTAGTGTGTAACTCTGAAGTTTCTTGTAGCCTGTTAGTTGCTGCTCTCTTATGCCAGATAGGTATAACAAAGCCTCTCCGAGCTTGTTGTTAAAGGACACTTAGGCTGTCCTAGGCCCAAAAGGTGTAAACCAGGGCGTCTAGAGAGGTGGAGAAATTGAATAAATTACATCATTAGCTAAAGTTTTAATTGGCGAATTTATGCTGATATGCAAATGAACCAAACCTATAAAAGTGTGAAGAATTCATGACTCGTAGTCCATCTTGAGTTCCATTTTGGATGTAGACTTTGGCTCCCCAGGGTGTACCTTTGAAGGCCTTTCAAATAAATATCCACCTTTATTCCCTTACTCCTGTCTAGTCTCTGTTTCTAGGTAGCCCGACAAGGCATTGTATATATGTATTTTTGTTTATGATAGTAAAATTATGTATCCTGTATGAATGAAGATAATGGCAAAAATAAAGAGAAATCTAACTGCTTCCTAACATTATTTCTGAATTAACTCTACATCCATTTCACTACTGAATCTTAAATTCTTAATATGAAAGCTATAGAACATAAAATGGGAAACATTATCATGCTGCTACATAAAGCCACAGTTATTTCCACAACCTCAGTAGTGAGCACAGTTCTGATTATCTCAAAGAGACTGTAGCAAGACTGAAAAAAAGACACAGAGAAAGGAGCAAGTGTGATTGAGAACAAAATCACCTCTACAGAACAGTACAGGATGGAAGGGAGATGAGAACCTCTGGCTGCTGGACACACAGAGCATGTTAGGAAGGCATCACTTCTGCACCCCTACTGCTACATTACCACTTCTACCAATTGTCAGAGACTGCACTTTGGAAGAGGTGGATCCTAGATCTGCCTTGTAGTACAATTACAATTCTCTAGCATTTATCTTAAATTTTAGGACTCTGCTTTTGATCTTTCATGTGGTGAAATTCTGTCTCTGTCCAGAAAGGTCTTTTGGGCTCCATCATTTATACTGGTCTGTAATTTTCCGCACAGGTCTGACTTCAGGATATTATTAAAATATCTAATAAAAAGTCTTCATTTCACAAATCTAACTATTAAAAAAACCAAGTAACACCTCCCCTCCCAAAACATTTAATTAAATGTATTGATTCAGACCAAGACCCTCTCAGGAAAAAAAGAAATCTTAAAACACGTTCCTAATATATATGCTAGTTTATCAGGTCAGGTTTACCTGTCTTCCAAATGAAGACTTGAAAAATCTAGGATACTTGTGGTCCTATCTCAGGGCTGCTTTCTTTTGGCACAGGATATCAGTTCTGGAATATGGCTTTCCTCTTCCAAGACAGTGCTGTCAAAAGTCAGAATTTCATGTAATTCAACTTCAGAGGTCTTTTGAGATAGATACATATGTCTGTATGCTGCCTTTCCAACGGAGTGGGTAAGCAGAACTTTAAATGACTTGTTATTTGTGCTCTTTTATCACTAGATTTCATATTACTAACTCTCAAGATTGCCCTTAGCCAGAAAGAGGAATGCTAACAAATATATGACACTTACAAAATTCATACAATGTTTTACTATAACATGATTCCATAGCATCTGTTACATCTCAATATGTCACTGAATATTTCACAATTATTTAACATCTATCACAGCTTTCTTCTCCAAGAAGGATTAAACATTTAAAAGTTTTTTTCCTTTCTAGTATAAATGTTCAACAGCTACTAGGCTTTTCTCAGGAGACCGGTCTCAGATCTTTTAACACAGTAACTCATTCTAAGATGTACCATTGTAGGTGTATTAATTTTCATAGCTAGTTTATAAGCCATCTTTGTCCACATTACTCAACTTTTTGTTGTATATAGTAAAGCCACCGGTAAATTAAATTTCTATAAATTCGAATGACTCCTTAAAAGAATTTTATAAACAAATGCAAACTTGACTGGGCCACAAAAAGAAATACTGCTCCCTGATGTCAGTGAGGGATAACATTTGACTAAGGCTGAGATGTTCTCCACAGCATGGGTATCAAAGCAATTTAAAACACCAGCCTCCCTCAGTAACTCTACATTAGCAAATACTTCATTGCAAAACCAGTAATTTAGTAGGAAAAGCTGAGAAAATTGGGTTTGTTCAGTCTGGAAGAGAGAAGACTTTGGGGTGACCTAATTGCCGCCTTCCAGTACCTGAACGGATCCTATGAGAAAGCTGGAGAGTGACTTTTTACAAGAGAATGTAGTGACAGGACAAGGGGGAATGGTCTCAAACTGAAAAAGTAGGTTTAGATTAGATATTAGGAAGAAGTTCTTTACTGTGAGAGTGGTGAGACACTGGAACAGGTTGCCAAACTCTGCCCCCACTCTAACTTTGTTCAACATCCAAAGGTCCCATTGAAAGGACTAAAAAAGGCCTTGAGCCATGGAAACAAATCCAAGAGGACACTATGATGGCAGTGACACTGGCCTTTCTTTCAAATGGAAAACCAGACACAGAGAATGGGATGCCTTGTTGCTGATGGTCAGCTGGACTGCTTGACATATGCAGAAAGGCTTGGAGAACTTCATGGTGGTGCAAAGTAGTCATTGTTCAGACTCATGTCTCCATTAGGTATTGCCACATGTTTCATGTGAGCCCAGAATGGTCTTCTAGTTTATTCTCCTCCAGAATGAATCTTGATTTGCATGCATCATAATGACTCTGCAAACCAAGCCAATTCACAGAAAGTGGGGAAGATCAGGAAATTCACTTCGTAACTGCACTGCTTTGAGACAAATGTTAATGCATGTGCAACCTCTGGGCTCTTTTAAAATTCATCTCTAATTTTTTTACTTCTTGCAAATAAGAGGCTCAAATATGGATCCTAAAATAACTTTGATTAAAACCCCCAGTTGTCATTACTATTTCTTTTAGACAATGGTGCCATGTATTTTCTCAAATTGTTACTGGGAATCTCTACACAAAATGTTAAATAAACAGGCCTGACTATTTTTTCATATTTGGGCAGCCTTCCCAAAGAATAGTGTTAAGGAATCAAAGCAGGAATGCAGAATGCAGTTGTAATTCATCCTGATTTTAAGATGGCATTTCCTTGCCAGAGAAGTGTAAAGCTGATATATTACAGTAAATGAGAGTCATGCCAAAGCTTTTCTTTGAACTGTGACATTTCATGTGTCAGCTAGTTACTCTGAGTAGTCAGCCACCACCCACACAGCTGATTAAAGATAGAAGATAAAGTAACACTGCCACAAACTTAATGTACTATCTTAACACAAAGTTTTATTTTGGGAACCTTATAGGGAAATACTCCTATTCTATAATGTACTGCACATATTTATTTATTTAGTATTCTTCTGATTAATGAATAAATGGATGAAATACTACTTGACAGGGGGAAAAAAGTAAAATGTAAAAAAAATTTATGTGTGGCCAATTTTGATATTCGGCTTAATTGTCTGAATTATTTTTCAGGGAAAACTCTCCCAGATTTCAGTATACTACACTGGGCAGGCCATCAGGAATGTCATGTTGCCCAAAGACCATCGTTTTACAATTGTTCATTCAATAAATAAAATAATAGAAACATAGAATGAGATTGGTTGGGAAGGATATTTATAGGTCATCTAGTCCATCCCCCTGCCATGAGCAGGGACATATTTTACAAGGTCAGGTCACTCAAAGCCCCATCCAGACTGACCTTGAATGCTTCCAATGATGGAGCATTCACAGCTTTTCTGAGCAACTTGTCCAAACTAAACCTACCCTCTTTCAGTTTAAAACAGTTGCCCTTTTTGCTGTCTGTACAGACCATGGTAAAAAGTCTAAACCATCCAAATCCTTTAAAAGGAAATTACAGAATAGTAGATTTCAAAAGCTATAGGGAATTACAGAAGCCCCAGGGGAACAAAACAAATATACTTTGATAGCATTTATGGTTAAATAAACTATTTGCTATAAAATGGTGGCAATTGGCTAAGCATATAAAGGATACATTTAAAAATAATTTAAACAGATGATCACTCACTTGGAAAGTAAATATTTTCTAATCGAAACTTTTAACAAGGAAATCCTGTTTGTTAAGTAAATGTGGTGTCAGAAAACAAGAAAAAGTTTATGTAGTAAGAAAGCAAATGTACTCATTAACTTTGAAAAGATCATATAACATTCTGGTAAGTAAATCCTGACCATCCCCTGTTCCATAAGGTACACGAGTAACTATTTGTTAGAGAGCAGTGGCTCTTTAGCTACTGCAACTCATTTTTTTTTTAGTTCTGGAGCTTCAGACAGTTCTGGCTCCCAGGGGCAAAGATGGCAGTGATCAAACAAAAAAACTTTATTATCTCGGCTCATATCACTTTTCTCATTGATGTCCTTACACTCTTGGAAATGTTGCAGATAAGAATGTAACCTGCTAATGAGTGAATAGTCTCATTTAATGTCACGCTGGAGTTAAACTAAGTTGTCAGAGTTGCACCTTGTAGGCGAAGGTTGATCGTAGCTCTTACCTCTGCCAATCCTTCCATGTTGACTTTTGATGTTGAGCTCTAACACCAGCAGCAGAAAACAAAAACTGAAGAGTTTGTAGCCTCTTTCAACCAATAGCTGGGTAGCTATTGCTTTTGTTATTTTCCCAAACCATTAGTAAGAATAGGCCATCACCTAATAAATGTCACTCCTGATTTTATCTGTTTTTAGCCATGGCTGAAGTGTTTCTGCGGTTTGCTAGCCAAAACCCAGACTAGCAGTAACCAGTAATTAATTTCCTTTCAAGTATTCAAGAGGAAGAGTGTCACCATGGCCTACTCAGTTCCACTTCACTGTGGTCATCAGCAGTTTCTTTCTGTCAGTCCCCATGGGAGGAGAAATGAGAGTACTTATTATCCTTTAATACAGATCTGCTCTTTTCTAAAAAAAAATTCCAACATGGTAAAAAAATTTCATTGGCCTCTCCTGGAGCTTATGTTGACTCAGCAATTCAAGTTCATAGCACCTTTTCAAGTCCTTGAGAAAATGAGGATTGAGAACATATGGAAATAAAGGAGATAATAGCACTTTCCACTCTAGAGGTTCCTTCCCATATATGCAAGACATATAGATTTCTTACTATTAAAAGCATACAAAGATCTTTCTGTTGGGTAAAATATTTAACAGAATATTATACTTGTACAATATAGCATATACACTGTTAACTATTTAGACAACAAATCATAGGTATACTAGAAATACAAACAAGAGGTGTTTTTAACTACTCCTTCTGAACAATTAAGTAAAATAATAAATAATGATAAAATAATCTATCACAATAAAATAATATTGCATAGATTTAGTGTTTAAGAAGGGTACAGGTTCTGGGCACCAAAAAAACTGAGGTCTACTGAACAAAAAAATACAGTCTAAGTAATAACACAGCAAACTGTCATACATTTTCTCACAACTGCGCATAGACCCGTACCAACTATCCCTGTGGGATAATAATTCAATCTCCTGCATCTCAGAAGAGCATGTGATGATATTGCTAATTAACATCTATGGTGATGATTCTCTTATGAAAACATTCATCTATTGGGAAATGGCATTTCTAAGGCACAGCTCCAATCTATTAGCCTGTCGTACCATCACCTCTCAAAGGCAACACCAGTTTGCTCCTACTGATTAGCAAATAAAGCATGATATTTGAGCTACAGCTCATTTCATCTAGCAGATACCTGGTTCTTATATACAGAATCAGTTATATCTGCTGATATACTCAGTGTTACCAACTTCCTCTCATTATTTATATATTACCTGCCTTGGAATTAAAAAAGAAAAATATTCCACTTTGTATCTAGAGAGAAACATACATGTAACAGGAACAGAAAATGTAGATATCATTTTATAAATACTTCACCTGTAAATTGTACTCTGGAATGTCTCACTGAAATTTGAAAGACATTGGAGACTCTTGACTTAAGGGTAAAATTGGTACTCTCCTCCTCTTACTGATCATTATTATTATTTGTTATTTTGCTATTTATTTTCAGCAGTATTAAGTATATGCTACAGTCTCTACGTTCTCTTGAGGAGAGGATTGCTTCTGGACAGTTTAAAAAAATAATCTGTACCATAAGCAACGTAACAACTGGCAGGTAAACAGAAATGAAGCCATGGAGTGGGGCATGTGATCAGAGTGAGTGCCCGTAATGAAATCCCTATTTTCTGTTACTATTAATATGAACACGAGAAGACAGTAGGAAGTGATCCCAGATAAAATAAATTGAATAAAAAAAGTTTTCTCTCATTATAGCACAGCTTGGATGGATATATATAAAGTTACAGCAGGTAAGAACATCTCCCAGTTACTGGACAGAGGAGAGAGAGAGAGAGGGGAAGACAACTTTGTAGACGATGACAGCTTCTACCTTATATTGTCCCTCAACTATCGGGAAATTCTGTGATCTTGCTAGTGTATATACATATATACATAGTGTATATCTCCAAATTCTTCCCTAAAAGTCAGCTGAAGGTTTGAATACACAGAATTTTCAGCCTGCAAGACTGAGGTCCATGATGAACAATTAAAAAATTAATTTTTAACTCTATTAAAATTTTTTTTTAAAAAAACTATGTATTTATGCTTGTTTCTTTACATACAAAGTTCTTGGTAATTGTTCAGAAATAAACCATGTAGCTAATTAACTAATAAATATTAAATTAAAAACTATGTGTAATGTATAAAAAAGAACAATATATGTAGGTAAAAAAGTAAAGGGAACACAAATACATTACTGATAAAAAACCCAAAACCAACAGGCATTATCTACCATAAATTTAATCTACATGTTTCTATACATGCGAGATATTTTGGTCAACAAAGGGCTGTTGAAAAAGTGAACAAGTAAATTTCACAGTAACTGGAAATCAGAATTGCTCCTTTTTTTGTCTGTGAAGTCAAAAAGAAAAAGTACAGAGTTACAGTTCCTAAGTAGGCTGATTGTGAATCAATTGAGATTTCAAATATTTTAAGCATGCTACACACATATTTACATGTAAATTAATACACTCAACTTGTCAACAGTAAATCTTCAAAGGCTGTTCTTCAGAGCTACACTTACAGTCAAAGTTCCTAAAATGCTGGCTGAAACAAATGAAGTTTCATTGATTTTTAAATATCTTGAGATCTGAAGTTTTTACTTTGTCTTTTTACCAGAAAATATTCCTTAGGCAAAGTACACTGGTGATACTTCATCTTGTCTGTACTTCATTGCAGATTCAAACTCTTTGAAGCTCATGCAGCCATCAGAATCCTGATCGACTTCTCTTTAAGGGAAGAGATTTGGTATTTAAAACCCAAAAGACTATGCAAAACAGACATTATACTTAGCTGTAGATATCCAACACCAATATTGTTTTTGAAGAGCTCAAGAGTCCTAAAACTTGAAGTCTGTATGAAGAAATAATGAAGTAAAAATTTTTTCATGTAGTGCATCTATATGAGTAGCTCAGTTTTTTAAAAAGAACAAGTATCATGATATATATTCAACAAGAGGCAAAAGTTAATTACAGTATGACTTGTGCAAATTTAGCCCTTTTAGCACTAATTTAGATCCTAGACCTCATGCCTAATTCCCCAAATTCAATCACCTGTGGCAGAGATCCTCAAAGTTTCATAGTACAACATGCAACCCAAGACCTCTAGGCCTTAGGATAGTGCAAGCTGACATTTAAAATTTCCCCAAGTGCCCCATGACCTTCCACATGCTGCAAGCTTATGTTGAAACAAAGATTATGTTAACAGAAGACCTGCTCCTTGTGACTGTAAGAAAAATAAGCTAATTTGTATGTTATGATATCCTAAAGTGAATATTCCAATAGTCAAAAAAGGTCTCTGAAGAGTAAAAGCTGTTAATATTTATTTCTGAGACAGAAGCTGGTAGAAGACAGCAATTCAATTAACGACATTAACACACAGGGCTAAGTTTTATTAAATACACTTGGCAAAATTATTTGATGCAGTGATAAATTAGGCTGACAAAATGGTATTAATGGTATTCTGTAAAGTATTTGTCTTAGTTCTCCATAGCTTTCTTACTAGAAATACACTTAACAAAAGTTAAATAATTAAAAAACTGATTAATTGTTGAATCTCAACATTCATTCATCATTTAGAAAAATACTTCATTGGTTTATACCAATGTCCAGACCATAGCTTTATCCATAATCTAATTATTAATAATTCAATTAATTTAATTAATTATTTTACTTTATTCATAATTTTATTCAAAATTTATTATTACTGTCAACAATTACAGATGACAAAAAGATTGCTGGAATTACAGTGCTGCAAACTTTGCCATCGCCATTAGCATTCAATGGTAGTATTTGTGCCATCTTGCAGCATGCAAAATGGGATGTAACTTCTACATAGACAAAACTGAAAAATCCAAAATGGTCCATGATCTTTAGCAGAGGCACATTCTATTATCCTTTGGATGCTCTAGAAAATTTCAAAGAAATTCTGTACTGAAGAAGTTGTTTTGGTAACTCAGTTTTCAAGAAAGCCTTACACAAAGGGATAGGATGTCCTGTTTGATTCTTATTCTAAAAACACCCTTGACAAAAACCTAGTAAAAGTTAAGGAAAATAATCTATATACAACAGCCTCAAATACAGAAATTCAGTTGGCACTGTGTCCTTCCCTTTTCCTTGAAGAAGTCCTACTTAGATTAAAATTTTATTATTCTCCCTTTCAATAAATATTATTAATCATCATTTATTTCAAGAATCCCTCAGACTACCAACTTCCCACGTTTTTGGAAATTTTAACATTGTTTGGTAAGATTCCTCTCATCTGTTGGCAATAAACAACATGCACTAGTGCTTCATTTCACTATCAATGAACTATTTACCACTTGTGAAGTAGACTTGATCAGAAAAAGTTCAAGCCTCATGGTGCAATGATGAACCTTTCATAGCCATAAACATATGAAATGACAGCCTGACATTATGGAAATATTTAAATTAAATTTCTTCAGCTCATTGTTGGCTCTGGTGTAAGACTAAAACATGATGACATTCTATTGCTTTTCGGGTAAGGACAAGTTTGAGATGTGGTCACCCTTAATAAAGTCTTTAGGGACAACATGATAGCTGGAGATAGACCAGTCACACAGTTTCTTGACTAAAAGGATCCTTTTAAATACCACATATCATAATACAAATAAATGTAAGCTTATTCATGAGTGAAGGATGAATGCAGGTCATAATTACAAGACGGAGATGCTGTCCTGGAAACAGGAACTGAAAAGGCTGAGGAGTCATAGAAAGTAATCAAACAAAGATCATCTTCTACTGTGATGCTTTACCTTAGAGTGTGAGTGCAGTCCTTGAATGTATAAACAGGATAATATCTAAATCTAACGCAATACTGATTTTATTTCAGAATACAGCATTAGGAAAATTAGGAAGGAAATACTGTGTCTATTTTCTGGTGCCTATACTTCAAGAAGGATACTGAGGAACTTAAAAGAATTGAGAAAAAAAAATTAACAGTAACTGTACAAGTTCCAAAAAACATGCCTAGCATGCCTTATAACAAGTCATTAAAATAGTCTGTGGAAAAACAAAATAAAAAAGAATGAAGAGATTGGAGAACTGATCCATTCAAATCAAGACTATAAATATCTCTCTAGGAATTGTATTTTGGATAGTAAATACCTTTTTATGTTTACAAGGAATGACATACAGATACGTGCAAATTGAAGCCAAAGCTAGAAAAACTCTGAAATTAAATAAGAGGTTTTTTAAAAAAGAGGTTGATGGGCCATTAAGGTAACTTACCAAGCGACATAGGAAGTGATAATTCCTTTACTTACCTTCCCTTGGCACATTCAGGAGTCTCTAAACCTCACATGTATGTCTGCATGTCATTACGATGTATATTTATTGCATGGATTTGCCTAACAGCTTTTTGAACTGTTGTGAAGCCCATGGCCTGAACACCTGCTCTATGATTAAGTATCACCTCTTATTTGTTTTGAACCTGCAAGTCATTTGATGCTCTTTATAGCAGAAGTACCCTTCTCAGTGACTCTATGTGTCAAAGAGTGCATAAACCAGATCTTAGTTTAAAGATCAACCACTGAAAAACTTTTTAACAAAACCAGTATTTTACAGACAGTAATTATTGTTATAATCTATGCTATTTGCAAGTATTCAGATAACTCAAAGAAAAATTACAGATTTGAATACCTGAGAGACTTCATGATCAAATAGTGAAATTTGGGTTTTTTTAATATTATGATGAATTCTCAGAATTTAGTGCTGGAAGATCACTTCATGAGTGTTTTAGAAGTTAGTGCTGATATCTGGCTAAACTGAAGTTAATGGGAGTTTTGCCATTAATTTTCAGAAGGCAAAGATTTCACCCAAAATATCTGAGTTACAGGCGTAAATCATACCTTTAATGTTCGGAAGCTGCTCTTGAAAAATGGCCCTCAACTTTACACGGTGTTTGTTCAACACCTTGAAAGCCACTAACTGACTCTTTGAATTAAGAGCCACTTTCTGAACTGCCTTTCAGCAGAGATTAGCAAAATATGTTGTAAGTAAATGGCAAATAAACTGGTAAGTACTTAGCTGTTGTAATCTGAAGAAATACTACATCTATTTAAAAGTTATGGATTTTTGGAATCCTGCCAAAAGTAATCTGAAAGCAAGATAGCCTTGGAGTGTTAAATTTTTATTTTCATTTAGCTGAAGCAAATGATAAATTCATACTTGTGATTATGAAAATACTATGTCACAGCATATTGATCTTTATTTCACAGGTCACTATTCATTTGACACTTAGCAAAATATACAGAGATATTTCAAGGTATGTAGTGCCTCGGGTAGGTTGTCTGATCTTTCACTGAAAATTGAGTAATAATCAGCATCTCAAGTTACTGACTGTGAGATGTAAATTATTCTCTTATACAATTAGGTAATTGAAGTCTTCCAAAATCACCTAAATGTATTTTCATAGGAAACTGGATTAGATAAATGGCACTTTACTTCTGACAGGAGTATTTTAACCATAAATCTGAATGGAGTAAATGAATAACCCAAAAGACTGATGTTTAATATAAGCTGCCTTTTGAAGTTTCATGCTTATCAGTTCACTGAAATAAGTACTTATTGGAAAGGAATCCACATTCAAATACAGCCTAGCCTTTTGTTTTATAAACAGCTGCATATATTCATCAGTCACCTCAGCTTTTTTTCAACTAACCCCACAACAATCTACATAGAGTCAGATCTTGAAGTTCCTAAAATAAAAGCACAAACACAGAATTTGGCCATAGTATTTCTTCTTTTTGTATGGAAAGAGTCTCTCATAGGTCCTATCTCTTAAAGTAGTCATGCAGTTAGAAATATACCGTATTTATCTGATAAACAATATTTTTTTCATTAATCCATATCAGTATAAAACATGCCAAAATATACAGTAGAGATTGCAATTATACCCTGTATTTATCTAGATAATTCAGTATCTGTCCTAAGTGGTAATCAGAGAATTAAGCAATCTTTTATATTACTTAAAAAGAAGAGTAGTGAATGCACTGCAGAGCCAGCAGAGACTGCCACTGAGTTGGCTTTCAGCAGGTTTGCTCAGTAGGATAAGTCTCTAAAGCCAAGTAAGAACCAGGATAAATTAAACTGTGCTCAGATCTCTGATGCCATGGCCATACACTAGATATTTACAAGTGAAGAAGGTAACTTCAAATTAGCTTCAATTTCTCCACTATGCCAACATTCTTGGCAATCATTAATTTTACTACTAAAGATGAATGGTCCTCACTTTGACTTTAAAGAAACTGCAGCTGACTCTGGGAAAGAAGTTTTTATTTAATCTATTTTATGCAGACAGAAGTTTTCATAGAGACCAATGATGAGAAAATGTCAGATATATCACATAAATTAAATACAAGAAGACAAATAAAACATAATGGATATGCCACTGAGAATGAAAACGTCCAGGTTCCTTCTCACAGCATTTCTACATGAGTCGGGGTTCATTTTGGTTACGGCTCAAAAAACCCAAACAAACAAAGAGAAGACTATTTCTTTAGAAGTCCTAGAAATGGCTACTTGACTTTCCAAATAATTTCTTGTCTAATGTATGACTTAAAACCAGTAACAATATATTTAAACTTGGGTAAAACAGCATTAAAAGTTACCATAACTAAACCTAAAATGACCACTTTCTCTTTAAAAGTCACAGAGTATGAAATCTGAGGAATTTCATATGCTTATTTCTAAAAAGTTTTGGTTTCTAGTTAACCGAGGTATCATGAGAAACAACAAGTTACAGAGGCCCCTACTTCCACACGTGCAATTTATCAAATGCCTACATGTGAAGGCATCATACCTGGCCATCTAAGCTTTGCTATTTAACAATCATTTTTTAAGCAGAGGAAGGTATAATGAGACATATACCATATGTATAAGTAAATTATTTCTGCTATGGTCCATGAACTACAGTGATTTTCTTAATCATTCATATTTTTTCTTCCACAGTGAAAGACTCAGTAATATTATATACTAGTCCTCCTGATTTAGAGACAGAACCATGCCAGGCACACAGGCTGGGTCTTCAAATCATGATTTCCCTGCAACTTACATTTCCCTGGTTTTAGGACATGCCATGAATAGCAGAATTTTTTCCCTATTTATTGTAGTCATGCAAATGAGATTAAGCATTCATAAATATTTCTATCATAACTCTCCAAAATCTATATATATCAAGTTTCCTGCTATCTCATTATTTAGGTGTATACTGTAAGTAAAGAAAAAAGTTGTGCATTTTCTTTACATTATTTCAGGAAACTGCTAAGTTTCCTGAAATAATATAAAGTGCTGCTTCCTAAATTAACATGCTAGATTGCATCAGAACGGCTTTTGAGTGCTGTGAGCCATTCAGCAGTATTGCCTTACTGCTCGCACAATATATTTATTGTCTCATTAAATATTTTCTACATTTCAAATGCTATGGATGATTTAGGCCTGGAGTCCTTTTTGCAAGTGTTTCTGGTTCTGGTGCCCCCAAATAAGAAAGACATGGAACTGTTGGATCAAATCCAGAGAAATTGATAAGAGGACTGGAGCATCTCCCCTATGAAGACAGGCTGGGAAAGCTGGGGCTGTTCAGCCTGGAGAAGAGGAGGTTGTGTGGAGACCTCACAGCAACCTTCCAGAACTGAAGGGGGCCTACAGGGAAGTCAGAGATTAACTCTTTGTCAGGAACTGTAGTGATAGGACAGGGAGTAATGGGTTCAAACTGAAAGAGGAGAAATTTAGGTTAGATATATGGAAGAAATTCTTTACTGTGAGGGTGGCAAGACACTGGAACAGGTTGCCAAAGGAGGTTGTGGCTGTTCTATCTCTGGGTGTGTTCAAGGCCTGGTTGGCTGGGGCATTGAGCAACCTGGTCTAGTGGAAGATGTCCCTGCCTATGTCCAAGGGGTTAGCACAAGATGATCTTTAAGGTTCCTTTCAACCCAAATCATTCTGTGATTGTATGATTCTGGACACAGTTCTCTTATGTTTAATTTCAAGTATAATGATGCCTCCCTTTCACTCTTCTGATCTGTCTGTGATAATCCAAAGCCCATTCTCTATTAAAATAACTTTTTGCATGGTATAATTTAATGCAAGCTAAATTGAATGTCATAGGGAGCAGCCTACTCAGAAAATCGATGGTGATTTCACAGGGAAAAACGACCTAAGAATCCCACTGCCTTTTTCACTAATTTCAAATTATGTTAAATTTTGATCTAACTTGTATTTTCAAGGAAGCCAAAGTATTGAAGAAATGCTACTTACCTTGTGATTCAGCTATTTTCCTTTACTGCTTCTCTACATTTCTGACACTATCTTTCCTCTGCTTCAGTCAGAAAGTTTGGATTCAATTTCCAAGGGAACCAGCTTTTCTGTTAAAACTTTATCATCCATTGTATGTGGCCCAGTGATAAAATTTTCCAAATCATGTTTGTCTACTGCACGCAAATTCTATTTAACCCTTGTACTGACATCCTTTTCTTCAGTATTCATTTGCTCTATAGAGCCACTTGCTACAACACTCTCCCAGCTCTCCTTGATGCACTGAGTTTCAGAGTAATACAGATACATGATACTTGGCTCTCATACTGTTGGTTCTTGTTTTAACTTATTCCTTGTGACTTGAATAATGCCAAAATGTCTGTAGAATAACATGTTGCCTGCGTGCCATGAGTCAGAGATAACTGCTTTACTGCCTTTTCATTAAAATAAATAATATTAACTGGACAAAGGCCCCCACTCCTGTTGTTTTTATCCTCATATGCAAACTGGAAATAGCAATTAAAAGAACAGAACATTTTCTCAGACTCTCAAAGCAGCAGCCTGTGAAACAAACAGATTCATAAAAATATTCCATATTGTTGCGATGCAATTCCAGAGAGTAAGCAGAAACATCACTCGAATATACATTAAACTATACAATGATGACACAGACCTGAAATACTGTATTTCAGTTTGAATTACTCTAAGAAACTCATGACATGAAAACTATTCAGAAAACAAATACCACCACCAAATAACCTGAAAACAATTGCTAGAGACTCTAGAAATTGACCACATGTATAACCTCAATGGTTTAAGAATAAAGTTTACATCCAGAGTTAAAAATTGATTATATCTGGTACATCTGAATTTTACTGCTTTTCCATTTATTTTATATTTCTAAATAAATTATCAGGGAATAATTTAAATTAGGGCCAAGACTTTCACTGCATTTAGAACCAAAGCTGTGAAACTGATTGAGCAGTGAGAGCAAAAATGACACAATGTAAGGAGTCCCTGCTGATGACAAAATGACCCACCCATTGAAGATTCAGGGATGACAGCTTCTTAAACAAGCTGCCTTCTCTTCTGATTAACCAGCTGGTTCTTTCTAATCACCCTGCTTACTTCCTTGTTGATGGGTGGGATTCCTGCAGATCTTCACAGCTGCTTTGTTACTAATGTGTATAAATTTCACTTCTTTAAAAACCTAAATGTTGAGAAAATCCTTTCTGATCTTTAGTAAACAGAAAAATTGTGAGGATCCCCCTGGTTTTGCTTCTTGAAACAGGACATGCTATCAGAGTAATGGCAGTCAGAATTTTCAGCTAGGTAGGAGAGCATCAGGAAGCATTTAAATTGTACTTTCAGGGTAGAAATGCACTTCCCTTTACCGTCACTGCTGTTCAGTTTTTTCCCAATTATTTTCAAAAGTGGACAACAAATGAATTACTAACAGAGGGGAGAACTCCACCAACAATATATACTACCTTCAGTTGTTTCTTCTCTGAAATAAATACCGTCCTTCTTTTTTTTATGAGTGTGCTGCCTGACTACTGCTCTCAGTAACCGTAATACACTTTCTTCTTGATGCCCTATTTTCTACGTGCAATATACCTTATCCATTGATGTGTACTTTCCCTGAATTTCTTCTCTCTGAACAATGGAAATAGTCTTGGACACCCTAGACCTGCCAAATTTTGTCCCTTCTTTCTTGACTGGTTCTGTTTTCTCAGTTCATTATCACCAATGCCATGGTTGATCCCATTGTGCCAGTAGTGATACTTGGGTAGAGTAACTCTTCAGTTTCTTTCTGTGAATGCTTCTCAGTGACCAAATGACCCCAGACCCCCTCCACTCAATCACTTCTGCCTTCTTTTTCTACTGACAAGGAAAATTCCACAGAAGAACCTCTAAGCCTCTGTGTCTGATTTCTGGCTCATCTTGAATTGTTTGGTTGTCAACTGCCCACGGCACTTTGTCTTCTCACGTCTTCCCATTCTGTTTCACTATTCACCTTTGAATATCAACGACCTTGCTTATGTGAGTCTTGTTTACTACTTGTTCTTAATCTTCTGACCCTTAGACCTGATCTACTGAAATCTACAAGGATCTCCAGGTTTTATAGGTAAAATAAGAAATGCCTTGCAGAGATTAAGAAAGAATTGCCATTTGGAACCACCACCAAACGTGTGCTTTTGGTGGATTTATTTAATGAGCAATTGTTGGAACAATATAATAAATAAATATTTTAGTCCCTGATTTGGAATTAAGTAGAACTAATAATATATGTATTATAATAATATCTAATAACATAATTTTATGTACCACATAAACTATAATACACTCTATAATTCTTACTAGGTAGTATTTAATGTGTAATATAGCATATAATAATTATATAATAATAAAATGCTGTATCATATTATAAAAAAATCTATTTTTTATGCATTAGTCAGAGAATGATGCAATAGTATGTAACGTGGAAGGCAAGGTACATGGATACAATGGGCTGAATTGTGCATTAAGTTTGCCTGTTCAAACAAAACACTTTTTGCAGAGTCAAAACTAGAAGCCTAGGAAAAAGAAATGTGTCCCCAGTAGGAGGTTTATCATAGAAAGGTGACCATACAGAGCTCTGGAATCTTACTAGAAAAACAACCTGGCATGAGCTTTTAAAAATCTGTCAACATAAAGAGTGAACCCATTTGCCCTGTATAACACCAACACTGCAATACTGCCTTCAATCCCAGTATCTGTTCTTTAAAAAGAGTACTTAAAATATTAAGTGATGCAGAAACCTAATCTGCCAAAAAAATCATCTGGAAATAAAAATTCTTGTTTCTATCAGGCCCTGCTGACACAACCAGAGTGCAGCTCCATAGAGTTCTTACTTAATATTAAAGAGCTATTGAACAAGAACCAGAAACAAAGGTTAAGAAGAGAGAAAATGAGGAATAAATCAAAAATGTTTAGGGAAAAATGAGTTAAACTACATAGCCTGTAATGTACAAATATTCAAGGTAATATGTTTTAAAAAATCTTAATCAGTATACTTAGGTCAAAAGATCATGTAATTCCTCAGCTCTTCCCGTTTCACTAAGTGTAACTGCTTTAAAATCATCATACTTGCTGAGAACTAGATGCCTAACTAACTTTAGAGCTTTTAATTACTCAGTAAAAGCCCTGAGGCAGATTCGGAGACTGACTGTTCCATGGTACTAACTTGCCTGATGAGGAGAAAAAGAGGGAATTGAAAAACAAAATCTTTAGATATATATAAAGTATTTAGTATTTTTTATCCTTTAATCTCTTCTGAATAGATTTATTTGAGAAAATGAAATGTTTTACTTCATGGTTTACATATTTAACTATTTTTATCATTAGTATTCATCTATTGCTGTTGCCTAAAGTGCCAGTCAAGCTTGAGGTCACATTTAAAAAGAAACTGTAAAATACAACAGACAAAACCTGGGAAAGAAATGAGCTCATACCTATAAGAAAAGACATGAAAAAACCTAATCAAAAATAGATGAGTAGATTAGTACATTGAAGTGCTGTCTAAATCAGAACTTAGTTTAAAACTTCTTTAAACTCCAAGTGGAAAATGGTCACCCTGCTTTCCAGTGCTGCCAGATCTTTAACACTGCTCATCAGACACCACTTTGCTGAGCCAAGGGTCCACTGTGTGACAGCTATTTACCTCGCTCACCCAGCTTTTGCAGATGCAGAGGAGGGCATGTACCCACCTAGAGCTCCAGTCTGAGCAGATGATCACCTCCAATCTCCACGTTTCTTGGAGAAGTGCAAATAGTTAAACACCATCAAGCAACTAAATTCAGTGTAGCTAGATGGTGTACCATTTTTGTCTGCTTCATATCTTAATATTTTTTATTCTAGTACTAAAAAAAAATACTATTCTCTAGCTAGCTTCCAGACTGGAGGAAATAAACCCATACACACATATATATATTCCATGGTTTTTTCTTACTATTTAAAGTGGCACTCTCAGATGTTACAAGCTAGGTAGAATCAGATCTGAAAAGATTCAAATAAAATGCGTACTCTGGAAAAGAACAGAGGCCTCCTAGTGTTCCAATACTCATTCCTCCAAGTAATTCTTGAGACAATGTTCTAGAAGGGACAAAGTAGATAGCCTGTGACACAGGATTCTGTTTTTATAAAAAGATTAAAAGTTGGGTATTGACGGTCATGGGCACATGAACAGGCTGAGAGATGGTGAGTTGAGCTCTCCTATTTGTCCAAGGCTGCAAACGTATTGTGCAAACTTGGAAAGAAGTGGCAAACATCCTCTTTGATGAACGATGCAATTTTCTCACTGTCTTAAATGTTTATCTTTCATGAACAGCCAGCTTGGTTCTCGTGCTTTCAAATGCACATCTGCTCATCGCTGTGCAGCTGCCATGTTGCAGCAGAGTTTATGCTTTGAGCTTTACAAGTGAAGACAGCACTATAAACACACATCTGAACCCAACATCGCATTCAAAATATATTCTTGCTAGATCTCGATTATTATATTCTTGTTGCCTACACTTTCAGCTGGTTACTACAATCACCTGTCACGATCTGAACTTATTTCAGGACATGGGATAGAAAGGGCATTACTGTCACTGTTAGACAATCCACATTGTGAGCACTGGAGTCTTCCTTGCTCCTTTTGTTCCAGCCTCTCTACAACATTTGACACAGCCAATGAACTATGAATGGCATGTAAAAGAGGCTGACTGTTTTGAAACAGTTTATTTCAAGAGAGTCATAACCAGAGAGGAGCAGTAGAAAATGTTCTTCATGGTTCCCTTTTTCTTCAAAATTTTATTTAAAATACAGACACAAAAACTGAAAGAACTAGAAAGCTGTCATGAACTCCACTGAAAACATTATGTAGACTGCCTCAGTACTTGAACTCATGGATAAAAAGCAGGAAGTGGAAGCAGAAACTGAGGAAAAGGTAAGTTACACTTGGTAGCTGAAGAAATACCTTAAAGAGCTTATGGCACAGTACCTACTGGCTGATATTACACAACTCCATTTAAATAAGGCAGTGTCTAATTTAGAACTGATCCTAGACATCTCTTTCTGACAATGAAACAGGTACAAGAATTCATCCCATCTTCACTGTTGATGATTTGGCCTCTGTAGAACATGCTATTGTCACCTTTCAGCTGGACTACAGCAATGCAATATCTTGGGCATGAAGCCATTGGCCCTTGGGAAACTCAAAATAGTACAGAACACATTTCCTCTGCTACCCAGGGTACTATAAGCACATCAAATCTGCTTTCATCTTTTGCACTGGCTCCTATGAAATACTGAGACAAGTTTTATGTCTCTGTCATTATCTTTAAAGTGTGTAATAATCCAGGAGCAGAATACCTAAAGGATCAACTGAGAACCTGCAACTCTGTCCCATTAAGGACAAAACTGATTTTGTGCTGTAGATAGAGATTTGAGGGAGAACAGTTAAAGCAGCTGAATGCTGAAAACGTGCCTAAAACCCAAAGCATCACTTCTTGCTATTGAGTACAAAACGTACTTTTTTGGATCCTCATCTTAGTAGCTAGTTCTTTTGTAATAATAACAACACAGCAGTTTGAAACAAATTCACAAAAATATAGCAAAGTTTTGCTTGCTGTAATAGGAGCCAATGAAGCACAATAGAATCACACTTGTTATCCCTATTTGTTCTGAAAATGACTCAGCTACAAAAATAATAATGTATATAAAAATATCTGAGTATAAGAGAATTCACTGTTTCTTCCAAATGTAGTGGCACTGCCTGTCTTACATGAATCCGGATATTCCAGGTCAGTGATGATTAATCTAATTGTAAAAAAAAAAAAAATCCTACAAATGAGAGCAACATGTTTTAGAAACCCGCAGGAAAAAACCCAAAATATTAAGAAGAGCTGTAAAAATTTCCAAAACACTTAAAAAGCTTGAGGACCAAAGTGTAATTTATTTTCAGTGAGATGGAATTGTAAATGCCTAACAGACCAAGAAAGTAATGCATGTGTTAAGCATTTTTAATAATAACATTTAATTTTTATTAGACAGTAATATATTTAAGATTATATAAAAAACTGAATTTCTTATGTCACATCTCATGTGCAAAGATTAAATTTTTAAAAGGACTGAAAATCCAGAAACACTGTATTCAGCAAAGAAGGAATATAAATAAAAATATCTTCAGGGACATATGGATCTTAGCAACTCTCTACAAATTACCAAAATGGAAGCCATACAACATTAACTAAAATATTGGTTATATCACTAAAAACTGTTCCGTAATCAATTCGAGTTAGGAATACTAATAATTATCCAATCACAATGTAGTAAAAGATTTTGAAAACTGGTGATTATTCAAGTGAAAGGTCCTGTCTCCCATTAAGCCTTCTCTGAAGCATTAAACTCCCATTCTCTATACCTAATTCAGGTACAGAAACATTTTGCAATTTCTTAATTGTATTTATTAGTATCAATGTAAATAAGAGAGTTTGATATTTTACCCCTGGCATATCAGTTCCTGTTAGACAGATTTATACTCTAAATGTCACTCAAATATTCGAGTAAGGGAACAGTTACAAGGAACCGTAAGTATAATAACATTAATGGAAAGAAATCCACCTGTTTAAACACGGTGATGCCAAAAAAGAAGATCAAATACTTTCTATTTCAAATATATAATCACTTCAAACTGAGTTATCCAGTACCATCTTGAAGTTGATTATAAGATGAAAGAAATGTGACAGAGATGATAATCATTTAATCATTTAAGAACAGCTATTCTGAAGAGCATTTCACTTTGTCCACAACAGTGTTCCAGTATGTTACGATCCAGCAAGAAAAGAAGTATAATGATGAGGAAAATCATGTTTCCAGCAACAGAACTTTCACAGTAACATGAAGTCCTACAAAAGAAACAACACAGGAAAACTGACCACTTTAACAGATCATAGACTCTTAGATGAATCATAGAGTCTTAGATGAGTGTGTCGATGCAGTCCTAGGCAGTGATGAGTTTGTATCATCAGATGTTGTAAGGATTTGCAGCTTCTGATCTCATGTTGCAGAGATTAATACCTATTTGCCAATCCTGGATGCTGAGGATATATGCACATGGGACTGGTACTGACTGCACATTCACTGATATGTTCAAATGAAATCCTAGCTGTGATTCCCACACTGAAGGTGCAGCAGGTGACACATGAATACACAAGCAGTTCTGACATGGACTGCAGGAAAAGGCAGTTCAGTTGCTCAAGAGAGAGTTTCAAGGACCCACTGAGGATGCTGGGCTAAGTACAACCTTCCTGTCATCTTGCTGGAGTTCCTTGCTGCTTACAGACTGTGATGGAGCCCAAGAGAAATGGCAGGTCTGGCACGTCTTGAGGTCTGCAGGAAGTGTAAGTGTTGTTCCCATGGAACATTAACACCACTTCCTACATGGTGAGCAGCAGAACACACTTCAGAAATAACTCACTACAGGGAATTCCCACTTCTACCATTTAAAAGACCAGGAAAATGACTGTATAACCTTCCTATCGAGTAATTTTTGCTGAGACTGCTTTCACATTTTCAATTTCAATTTTGAAATAGTTTGGAGAAACTTGTCTACTACGTGAAATGTTATAAAATGTTTTAACCAGATGCTCCTTAGTGGTTGAATAAACACAGAACTAACATTGCAATTTAATCAGATTTGCCTGCAGTCTAAAAGACCAGTTCAAACAAGAAAACTAGTAAAAATGCCACTAAAGCAACTAGCACAGCAACATTTGATTGAGCTTGACTTGTAGGATCTGCTTTGTATACAGGTTAGCAAATATTTATAACTAATACAATTTCTTTTTATAATATTATACGTGGTCTAGGGAGGACAACATTCAACAAACTGTATCGTTTTCAAACCATAACACAATTTCCTTAAGGAACAAAATAAAACAAAACCAATGGAAAGAATAGGAAATAATATCAGTTACTGTGCTACATTAAGGAAACAGTATACATCATGGAGCTCAGGTTCTTAATATTGCCATGTGTTAACAGCAGCTGAAACTAGTACATGACTCTTGACTGAAGCACAGAGACACAGTTATTATAGATTCCTATTAATACTTCACTTGGTAGACCTATCACGCTGCATCTTCTACCTTCAGATTTATATAAATTTTATATATCAGATTTTTATATATCAGATTTTTTTATATATCAGATTTTTATATATCTAAAGATCCAGTTTTGAGTTTTAGACACAGAACTTTTGCTTTATAAAAAAAGGAAGAATGTGACCATTTTCTTGTATGCTGTACTAGAAAAAGTAAAATGTCAACAAGACCACTTTTTAAAACACTGGCATTCATATGAGATTTTGTAATTTTTTATGTATTTGGCTTTTAATAACTATGACTGTAATAGATAATAAAGGTAGTGGGAAAGAGTAAAAATAACAGGATGATGTTTTCAAAACCAGAATCTGGTTAGACTCAGTATAAGTTTTCACTGGCACTTCAGAATTGTGCAAAATTCATGCATTCCTACAGCAATCTCTAGAAAGCTACTTCACATTTTATGGATAGATGTTCTGGTACAACTGCACCCTCGGACACCATAAGAGGATTTAATGCAAAACTCAAATCCATTTGCATAGCATCTGAAATGAACTATCTTTCCCTTTAACCTTATGTTTTCACATTAGAAATGAACAACATATATACAAAAATTGCCACACTAGATCAAATCAATGTTTTAGCTTGTACCCAGCCTTTGACAGTTATCAATAGCAGATACTTCAAGAAAATAGACTAGTACATGTCAATAGTTCTAAGAATTGAAACAGGCATTTAGGGAAGAACAGGACTGTTCTTCCCAGTGCTCATTGGTATGTGGCTCCCTTATACTCTAAGTGTTCCTCTTTTCTCACCTAAGTAAAAATCTACTTAATATAACTTCCTGTACTCATAGGAGTAAAAGACCTGAGCCTTTTCTGACTACTATTGAATTTAGAATTTATATGACATGTTCTGTGTTCAGGCAAGACTCACTGCACTTTTTTCACAAGGTGTTTGTAGTTTTATCACAATAGAAGGTAAGTGCTACTTTGGAGTTCCTTGACTTTTTTAACATCCTCTTTTGTTTCTTTTAATCATGCCTGCTTTTATTCATCTCTTATTTAAGATAACTGATCCCAGTATTTCCAATTTCTTCTCACGTGCAAGTTCGCCCTTATCTATAATACTTTTTGCCTATTTCTGTAATTTTTCCATTAAAAATAAAGCCCTTCCAAGTCAGGAGGTAGAATTTATGTGGTCTAACTTCTCATCAAAAAGCTCTGTCTAGCTGAAACCAGTTATCTTGGTTTTATCTAGCCACGGAAGAGAAGGAGAGGAACTTTCTGAGAGGGAGTGACCCCATTCTGCCACAGTCATCTACAATAGGTGGGATGAATCATTCCCTGTAAATAATTCTTAAAAGAAGATGGCAGGTGAGACCATCAGTTTCCATTGAATCATATGGAGCAACCAAAGGAAAGGAATAACAACTATTGACAACACTATACTACAAATATTCCAATATTGGTTTTTTTCTTGCTCTTTTTACTTCCCAGCATCTCCATATGTTTCTGATATTGTGGAATACAAGAAGAAGTATTAAATGACACATCTATGACAGTATGGGGGTCATTTCCTTGAGAGCTGCTGAATTAATTTAGAATTGAGAATGCACACTACTATTGCAAACCATTTCCTTGGCTACATATAAACCTTAATTCTGCAGGTAATGGTGTTCATCTTGCATTGGGCTAACAATTTCCTTTGAACTGAAGTTTCCATTAGATATCTTGATAGACTCACGCAGTCTCAACTAGCATATATTATCTGACATTCTTTACTAAGCAGTAACTTTGTTATTCTCCCCCTTTTAGTTAATAAATTTATATTAAAATGCAGGATTTAATAAGATGCCATCCTACTATTCAAGTCTCATGTGTGTACTTTTCTGTTTTCCAGACACAGACATAGTCCTAACCCTGAGAGTGACCAAAGCTCTGATCAACATGGAAGCTTCTATGGAGCAAAAAGTAAAACGTCCGCAGAGGATCTCTAGCATCTTTGTGGAAAGAAACATATTTTTTCCACCCTAAAGTCCCTTTCTGAATATAAGTGTGCTTTTTCTCCTTCTACATCTGCCAAGGCCAAATAAAAACTAATTTAAATTAAATACCTAAAAGCAGTTTTACGTAGACTGGCTTCCCCATACCCAACAGTCCCAAGGAAAGTAATGAGAGCCCATTATTTAGCAGTGTGGATGTAAAACGATCATGTGAAAAAGGAGGCAGACAATCTGCAATGGTGTAGAAGCCCAGAAGATAAGAGGCTGATGTATATGTTCTAAATGCAGATAGCTGTTTGGCTGTGAAGCAAAGCATGGACTGTTGATAATAACAACCAAGGATTGCTGATAATAACCAAGGATTGTTTTGGGAAAGAACAAGATGTGGCTGGAGAAGAGGGCATGCAGAGGTAGGGCAGCACTTCTCCAGGGCAAACGTCCTTGTTCTTGTTCCTGGAGATAAGCACAACACAGTCCAGTGCAAGCACAGGAATGAGATTGAGAAGTGGGCACTGATTGTGGGGGGGATCAAGACCACACAACAGCCCTGACGCTCTCTGACCCATTTCCAGACAGGTCTAAAAGAACACACTGCACATGATAACTAATTTACATAGAAAACAAGAAACCTCCCTCCAGGGCAAGGAAAACCTATCTCTAAAAAGGCACCCCCATGAAGCCTGGGTGTGGCCCCAGGACCCCAGACATCCCATCAGCTGGATTAACACTGGAGCCAGGACTGGTGATTTCCTCCCTCCCTCCCTCTCTCCCTCCCTTCCTCCCTTCCTCCATTCTTTCTTTCCCCCTTTCTCTCTCCTCCTCTTTTATTCCTCTCTCTCTCCCTCTCACTCTGTCTCTTTTCCCTTACCCCTTTATCCAAAACCCACTGCCATGGTCATACATGAGGTCAGGGACTAAAATTCTATGCTGAGTGTGTAATTTACTAATAAAACTTCAACCATAAGCATCTACAAATCTTAGGTGCTCCCATCCCCTTAAAGGTGGGACATCAAAAACGATCAATGTTTTAGAAAGTTTAGTAAATCTTCTACTACATTGTATCATTAGTTTATATGTAAATTTATTTGTAATTACTTTCTTTATTAGAATTTGGTTTTCTCAATGACAAAATGTTTCTTTGATCTAACTCAACTGTTTATTTTATGCTGAAATACTGCAAACAATTGTCAAGAGCTCTATAAGCAAAAGAGAAAATCAAATGAAAGCAGACTAGTAACTAATGTCTATTTTACTCTTTAGATATAAATACTATATTCTTTCGCATGAAGGTTTGTAGTTGCTCTGTAAATAAGTTAAATTTCTGTTTCTCAAAGGAAATCCTAGAGTTAGAAAGGCACTGCATAAACAGTGGCATGTGTCATTCCACTTAGAAAACTGGTATATGAATTGAATAACCAGTCATAGGCAGAATCATAAAGAAGAAATATGGCTGGCAAACAGATGGTCTAGTCTAGAACTGGAGGTCTGTGTTCAGTTACTGGTGCTTCTATTTGTTCCATGTGTGACACCGGCCAAGCCATTTCATCTATTTTCTTGTTTACAACACAGAGAGAACGCAACCCTTCACTCCCCAAACCCCTCTCATTATACACATTAGGAGTGGCTGTAAGGTACCCAGATCATAGCCTGAGGACATAAACGTTCCTAAGAAATTTATGACATTCAACACTAAGGTAATTCATAACTCAATAGCCTGAATTAGCCTAATCTTAGAATTAAAAATGCAAGAAAACTAAGTTTCTGAATTCCATAGGCAAGTTTCTTGTGATCACAGAAGAAACTGTTCATTATTGTTTGTAATGACAAATGGGAAGATATTTATAGAAAATTAATGCAGCTTTTGTGCACTCTGATTTTTTTCTTCATTGTTGATCAGCTGCTTGAAACGCAGTGTATGTCAATATAGAATGGCTAGGCTGCTTAATTCTCCCTGGAAAGTTAGACACATTATGAAGGGAATTTCATGTTTGTAGAATAGCTTCCCATGCATTTCCAAATGAGTCGACAGTTTCTTAATTTGGAACTCCAACATCCAGTTGCTGTAAAATAAAAAACTTCTTAGTTTCAGGATATCAGTTCTGATAAAATCGGTGTAATATTGTCTTAACTGAGATAGTCCAAAACCTGAAAACTTTATGGGAAAAGGTAATATCTTTCATCAGACAGCTGGATAAATCAGGCCAGAATTCAGGCATTCAATTTTATACACAAACACACACACACACAAACTTTTATATATATAAACAAAACATTAAATCCAAGATCATAACTTAAATAGAAGTAAGATAAAGAGAGTTTTTAAAAAATAAACAAATTTTAAAGAAGAAAGGAGCACATGCTAGAATTTAGCACATTTGGAGGCCACCACTGAAACTTATTTTACGGGTCACATCTAAACAGCTATGGTACATAAAATGCTTAGCTATAGTGAAAAACAATGAGAAATAATGGTCTAAATGTTAAAAGATCAACTATATCTGACTTATTCAACTCTTACCAGAGCTAGTAAAGACACTACTTCTGAATTTCTATGAAGAAATTACATCTGAATTTTTATTTTGTCAATATGTGACAATAGTGGTGGAATGTTTGAAGGAAAAATGTTTGCTTACCTTCATTCTACAAAAGCAATTTTGTTCATTCCATCTGACCAGCTTTATCCATTTGTGCAGAATATAGTGCATTTAGTGTTTTAGAAATTACACTTTCAAAGATCATCAGTCCCATAGAACAAAATATTGAAGTGCTGCAAAGTGTGTAACTGTCTGTGAATTCAGGTGGGTAATTATGCAAGACAAACATTATACATTTGTAGTAAATGGTATTTACCTTCGTTCCATCCAACCACTTTTGTTATAGAGGCGGGTCATGCCTTTAATTTGTAGATCCTCACATTTTTATTATGCAAACCAATGAAGCAGTAAATTTGTTTGTATTGAAGGAAAAGTTCTGCCTATTGAAACTTTAGTGATAGTGGCATCACAATACACATTTAACCTGATAACTATGAAAGAGAACAATGAAACTAAATTCATATACCCACTAAGATATATTAAAAAAATACTGTTAGTCCTTTACTGTGATCTTGCTGATTCGTAGATTGTTCACAGGTCCTAAATTCACCATATTTTCCAATACTTCCAGTACTTATTAAGTACTTCTTTGCAGATAACATTGTTTAAATAATATTTTTTGGATGAATTATTTTAGAAAAAGAAAAACAATCTTTCTCATGTATGAATGAGCCAGAAAGCAAATATGCAAACTAATAAAAAATAAATCAGTTCAAAATCTCACCATAGTTTGACAAAATATGCTACCTGGTTCTCTTCTGTTTTCTCTTCCCATTATCATTCTTGAATTTTTTCCTTTATCGAAATTAGTATTCGTCTTTCCAGACTATTGCTGAAATCTTCAGTGCTGTTAAAGAAAATATATTGTTTTCCTTCCTTCCCTCCTTCCTTCCTTCCTTCCCTCCTTCCCTTCCTTTTTCTTTCTTTTCATATCAGAAATATATCTGATGAAGGATATTATTATGAGGCTCTTAATGCTGGGAAAGTTCTCAGTTACTAATGGAATTCCTTGCAATCATGACTACACACTGAACAGTCACCACACAGAATTACAGTCAAATCTTGTCAGGAACTACAGAGTACTGCTATAATCTGTGAGCGTAGGACACGTGTCGCGCCAGAACTGAGGGTCACAATACTCACTGATAGAACTGTCAAGAGGATTCAAGAGAAACTGACAGCAAAACTGATATTTGCAACCAGGAGGGATAAGGAATCACGACCTAAAAAGTCCAGAGAAGAAACCGAAACACTCATCAGCTGAGAAAGTCATCCAGCCTGTGTACTTCCCTACCAAAGAAATTCTCTGAATTCTAAGTGATTTGATATTGAACTTTTAGCAAGAGATTTCGTTTATTTATCAGTTGTTGCCCTATATGCTTCCTCTTTGGATAGGATACTTAGAAGGTCCTTATTAAAACAAATACCTTATTTTGAGATCGTGAAAAAATTCAAGAGAGAAAGAAAAGTGATAAATATTCAGCATTAAATGGTAAAATTCTTGACACACAGAATCAGACTGAAAAAGAAGGTCCAAAAATGGTTTGTCTCTCAAAATAGGACCCACTTCTGGAACACTTCCATTATTTAGATTACCAGGTATTTAAACACATTTTAAGAACTGAATTAAGAGCATTATTTCACATAGGTATAATGGCCTACATGCATTTTTTCAAAATGCAGAATCATAGTGTTTCAAATGACTCCCTGTTGTCACTGACCGCTTGACTGCCCGGAGGCCAAGCGGGCGACTTGTTGAAGGTGCCTCGGCAGCGAGACAATCGGTTTGGCACCCTGAGCGCAACCTCTCAGTCTGCCTTGAGGCTCTCAGTGGAGCTGGCAGCAGTCGGTGAAAAGTGTAGCGAGCTGGCGGAGGTAAAGGAGGAGAGAGGGACTCTTTGTTGCAGCAGTCCAAGCCTCTATTCCCCGCCCAGAGGGACAGGACAATTAACGAGCGAGGAGGAAGTGTTACAAAAGAGCACAGAATGCCAGTTGCAGGGGATTTTATACACCAGGGGAAAAGGGGCGGAACAAGGGGATAAACCAATGGAAAAATGACATGCACTGACAGGTAACCAATTGCTAGGGGGTTAGGGAGGAACTTATGAGATTATGGGAATGAGCCAATGGGGAACAAAACAGTACAGAACTTTCTGGAACATATTTGCATAAACATGAGGGTAGGATGGAAGAGGGGCAGAACGGGGGAGGGGATTTCTCTGAGTGGCAGCCTTAGGGTGCGGTCTGATCTTCTGGACCTCCCTCCTCATCACTCTCCTGGGCAGGAAAGTCCCCCCACTGGATGCCTTGCTGAATCTGCATCCCGAAGGTGGACTGGGCCACCGCAACACCCTGTCTGACAACAGTACAATTATTCTTTTACCTTGCAGCGGCTTAAAAAAATCTAAAATTCGACTGGTTAAAGACAGATGATTAATAGATTAATGAGATTAAAACTGATATGGCTTGCTATAACCATCTAGGCCCCAAAAGTTCCAACCAATAATGCCTCTCATGAAGTAAATTATGCAGTTTGGCTTTACAGCTAGTCAATTTTGGTTTTTACCTTAGATAATACTGCTTTATTTTCAGCAAGCTTTGAAGAAATAAGAGCTGCTTTCCATGGGATAGGCGTCTATATATTCATTAAATATTTTAATGAGCTGATTTAGATAAATGGATGAAAGGCAATGGCTTTGACCATGAAATACTGTTTTACTCTTGGAAATCATCTCCTTCACTATAACCTTGAATTATATAGTTAAGGAATATCACTTTACATTTTATAATCTTAAGTTACATCAGTATCATTTTACACTGTTTATGTCTGAGATATTTCCACAACATCAATATATTTCAAGTAATGAAACATTTAAAAACCTAAATTGCAGTTTAGGAGACTCACTCGTTAGAAAGCTTTGTGACAAATATAAAGGATTAGCTTAATTTACAAGAATCCACTCTTGGAACACATCCTGTGATGTGCAGTTTACCATTCTGTGGGAGAGCCCAAATGACATCACTCATACCTCCTTGGGTCTCAGCTGTACTAAGGGCTACTTTTTTATCTCTCCCAAGAAATAAGAAATCAGATGCTCCTGTCCATGCACACTGACTATATCATTTAGGAATGCTTTTACATTTTTATTAATATTATGCCTGGTTGAGACAGTGGGAAAAACTCTGATTTTTTTTTCCATGAGCTAAAACAAATGGCAATACAGAGTATATTAAGTTAGTAAGGGACTTACTTAAACGTATACTGAATGCATTCCATCCCTCACAGACCTTAGCCCCTTGTAACAAAGGAATCTAAATTTAACAGTGGGGTTGGCTGCAGGCCTAGCAACAAAAAGTAACATTTTCCTTTCACATACAATTCCATGTTCATAGATGAAGAACTGAAGATACAATTCCTATCCAGAATCTTTATGAACCATGTAGAAATTAAAAAAACCCAGACTCTTAGCACTATATGTTAAACTGTCCAGAGCTCAACTACAAAATTTGCTTATTGTAGAAAAGCTAGTAGGAATCATCAGATTAGTTTCTGGCTGAAAACGAAATGAAATATTTTATTTGACTGCTCCCCTCATCAGTCTTATATGCCTATAACCATCGAGGCAGAGTCTATGATAGAAAGATACAAATTTTGCTACTGCTTTCATTCAGCATGGCACGATGTTTATTCCATTATATCTCTCATATGGTAAATTGAAGTAAGAGTTACTTCTTTTGCCTGATGAACAAAGAAAATAGAACAAATGATAAATATGAGAAAAAAGTATGAAGTTATAAAAAACTGTATCAAAGATTTGGCACAGTCCCAGATCATCCTAAGAATGGAACTAATTGTGTACAAAGCCAACACACATAAAGCAAATGATTCCTAGAATGGCAGAAATTCACTAATCAAAAGATTTGCATAATAATCATCCATCTGTATGATGCACCATATGGCAAACAAGACTGTAATTTCACTAAATATGTTTTCCAGGGGAAACAGGTTGCTTGCGTTTTCAACTAAGTAAAAAAAAACCCCAACCTAGTCATAAATGGTTGATACACCCAAGTCAGGGAAAACTTTTGATGTAAATATGAGGAAGGCATGGAAAGCAGCATGCTGCAAGAATCACACATTCTGAAAAATGTATTTCATGTGTATAAGAGAATATGTAAAAAAAAGTTTCAAGAAGAAGAAAAGCAGTGAGCTACTGGCAATAAATTACACGTTCTAATCTTCATAGGATTTGTTAACGTACATAATTTCAAGTTACTAATGTATCAAAAACTGAATTCCAGCTTAGCTTTCCAGTTACACCTGTATAAATAAAATGAACACTTCAACATTACTTTCTCATACATATTTGAAATAAAAGAAAATACAATCAAGATTACACATGCAGGGATAAGAGTCAGAACTCCTGTATCTGTTTATGTAAATTCTGAGGATATTAATACTGACAGCTTCTTCAGGAAGAGAATCAAACTGCAGCGTATCTATATGAAACATGTACCAGTCTTTCTCTATTTAAATAGCTGTGCTTCACCAGAAACATGAGTACACTGATTTTGTAATAAACAACAATTTTAGCAAAGCAATACTTTCAATAAGGATTTTAGGAGTGCTGGGGAAATGCACACTTCCTCTTTTTAACCATTGATGAGACAGGTTTTTAGGAAAAGCATTTAAATAGACTGTTCTAGGCATTATAGTATATAAATCCATTGCTTGTCTTTTACAAATTCAGGTGCTTAGAGAAATGTCCAGTCAAGGAAGAAACAGAATGCAGCAATAGCTGAGTGAGCCTGTTTTGTGGATATATTTGTATAAATGTGGTATGGTGAGTATGGTGAGTGTCTTGCCTCCGAACAGGAGGACAGACAAATCTACTTTTGTAGGTATAACTGTTCGGAGCTTTCGACAGACCACTCACTAAGGAGATACAAGAACAGTTGGGATTAATTTTTAAGGAAAAAAAAAAAAAATTTCCCTACTCTTCATACCAGTAAGTACTTTGAACAACTATATATTTGGAGGAACTGGGCTCTGTTCAAAGAGATTTATAATTGGACAGAGGACTCCACCTTCAATTTACCAGATCTTATTTATGATCTTTAACGTTCTTAAAACCGTTAGACCAATTATTACCCAGTTACCGTGTTAATCTAGTTTCTTACAAGTTAATGCCTCTGCCAAAAACACACCTCCATGTGCAGTCTCAGCAAAGAAACTAGTGCGTAAAAGCTAGGAAAACACAGGAATCAAGTGATAAAATCAGCACAAAATGGAATGATTTTCTTACTGTTACAATGGGCTCCTCCAGCCTAGGCTTGAAGCACAAGAAATGGGCAGTGTAAAACAGAACACAGTGAAACTATATCTATAGTAAATAATTCAGTTAAATAAAACATGATTTCATCCAATTTTAGGTATGATCTCTCTGTATGGCCATATGTATGACATCTCTGTATGCTCATGCAAAATCTTGATTGTCTAAGAAACAGAAATGCCCTGGTTTGGATAATTTGAGATTATGGAATTACTTTTGAATATCTAATTTGATTACAAAGAAACAAGAGCTGTGAATTACTTTTCCTTTATTTGTATGACACAAGCTGACCATGAGCCAACAGTGCCCTTGTAGTCAGGAGGGCCAATGATATCCTGAGGTGCATCGGGAAGAGCGTGGCCAGCAGGCGAAGGGAGGTGATCCTCCCCTTCCACTTGGCCCTAGAGAGGCCACATCTGCAGTGCTGGTGTCCAGTTCTGGGCTCCTCAGTACAAGAAAGACAAGGAGGTACTGGAGAGAGTCCAGCAGAGGCCATAAGGATGATGAGGGGTCTGAAGCATTTCTCTAATGAGAGGAGACTGCAGGAGCTGGGCCTATTTAGTCTGGAGAAGAGCAGACTGAGAGGGAATCTCATTAATGCATGTAAATATCTCAAAGGTGAGTGCCAAGAGGATGGTGCCAGAATCTTTTCAGTGGTCCCCAGCGACAGGACGAGGAGCGATGGCCACAAACTAAAACACAAGATGTTCCACCTCAAGACAGGGAAAAACTTGCTTCCATTGAGGGTGGCAGAGCATTGGAACAGGCTACCCAGGAGGCTGTGGAGTCTCCTTCTCTGCAGACATTCAAAGCCCACCTGGATAAGTTCCTGCTCTAGGTGACAGTGCCTTAGATTAGGTCTCTGGAGGTCACTTCCAACCCTAATAATTTTGTGATTACTATGATAAAATATTTCAAACTATTATCCAATAAACTTTTATATATTACTAGTGTCTAAGTAAAAGTATACTAGGAGCATGGTTTTGAAACACCTTCTTCTGACCTTTAATAACATTATGTTGGGGTTTTAGGAGTTCTCCTTTTGTTTTCTTTTTCTCTCAAAGAATTTTTCCCTATACAAGCTGCCAAAGAGACAAAAGACCTGGCCACACGGGGAGGAGTCTCGCTGGCCAGCCTCTTTTACCTGGGGTTTTCTCATGTGGGGCAGAGAGGTCGCGAGATTTGAACTGGATAAAAGGGGTTGGGTGGGGCTCCCAGGTCTCTTGATCTGCAGGCATCCGAAGGGGAAAGGAGCTGCTGTCGTTGTGGAGAGTTCGCCACTACTACAGACTTCTGCCTTCTGCTGCCTTCCTTCTACCCATCTGCTTGAGTGCCTCAGGGGACCCCGGGATCCCAAGCCCGCCTTTCCCTGCCCTGCTGGGAGCCGGGCCACGGCTGCCGTTCCTTTGCCGCTGCTCCGAGCCTTCGCTGCACTGTAGCCCCGCACCCCCTGCCTGCCGAGACCTCCTGGGGCTCCCGCTGCAGCTCCAGAGTTTGATACATCTCGCCTACCACCCGGGATTTTGTGTGTTCGTCCCCGCTGTTCCAGCCTGCTGTTCCCGAGGGTCCGGCTGTGCACCGGGATCGCTGCCCCTGGGGTTTGTGAGGCGAGCTCCTCGCCCGCCATTGCCGCGTGCTCCCCGAGCTCGCCCCACAGCGCCCCCTGCAGCCGCGGGGGAACCATCGCAGCCGCCCCGCGACAGCCGAGGGAAGGCGGGCACTGGGTTCTGGTTCTGTTTGTTATTGCTGCCGTAGTTAGTGCTGTTTGTTTGCCTCTGTATATATATTAGTAAAGAACTGTTATTCCTATTCCCCATACCTGTGCCTGAGAGCCCCTTAATTTCAAAATTATAATCATTTGGAGGGAAGGGGGTTGCATTTTCCATTCCAAGGGAGGCTCCTGCCTTCCTTAACAGACACCTGCCTTTCAAACCAAGACACATTATGTTTTTAATTTTCAAAACTGGAGCACAGAATTTCAAGTTGTTATCAGGATCTGCAGAGTCCATAAAAGTTCTACAGTTTTAACCACCAAAAGAATTCAATTGTAATGCTTCCAGGGAACTTTAGCATTCACGGTACTTATTTTATAGGAAAAAGAAAGGCATAAATACAAGAGATTAATGGGCTCATGTGGACAAGAAATTTCACATGTTAAACTTAAGATCCCCAGCCATACCCAGTACATGTAAAAGAAACTCCTTCAGGCTCCAATTTTTTTTTAGGTATCTTGCAGAACTCCTGCTACTGATTATGTGTCTTTATGAAAGAGAAGATGTGGGTAAGATAATTAGTATTGTCAAGTAATCGTGAAAAAATACACACATAGGGCAAGGTAGGGGCTTCTAGTTAAAGAAAGTAATCGTGAAAAAATACACACATAGGGCAAGGTAGGGGCTTCTAGTTAAAGAAAGTCTTTTTACTGACAGAGTCTTCTAAACTTCTTATATGGTTGCACATATCTATAATGTTCATTTTAATGAGCTCTACAAAAAGGTTACATTTTTGACCTCCAGAGCTCAAAGATCAAGTTATCACAGTTTTACTTCTTGTTAAAAAACTCCGGAACCTATTCATGTCATTGGCATTATATGACCACTTGTTTTAATGAAAATTGGAAAAATTCTGAAATACGAGTCAAAGTAACGTGTTGCCTTCAGTTTCAGTGTCCATAATTGATTCATCTTTAAATAATTACCATATCACCTATAACCCTGCCAACACATGTTTTAAGACTCAGGACTCTCTGGAGAGAACTGTGTTTTATTACTAATTGCTGTAGAGAGAAGAAGATGGAAGGAGAAGGCAGCTGGCTTTAGCTCTACTTCTTCTTCAATGTTAGCATAAAAAACAGGTAATTATTTCCTTTTCTGCTGGTCTCCATTGTTTCCCGGTTTTTTCAGGGCCCACCTTTATGTAACTGCATAGCAAGACTAACTGCAGGTTAGTACGAGGTCTCTAATGACAAAACTGCAAACTTTGCCTAATTTTAGCAGCTATTGTGCAGTAATTTCAGTTTGCGCTTTACTTTGCTTTCTGAGCTGAGTTAAAGAAGGTGAGGTACACACAGAACCTGAGGCAAAATACAAACCCCCATGTAATTATTTCAAAAAGGTGGCAGGAGCCATGCAATAGCTCTGAATTTGTTTCCTTTTGCTAAAGGACATAGACCCATGCACACTGAGTAAAAGAACTATGATACTGAATGTCTTTGAAAATGGATGTTGTAATGGTTGGTTAAACAGGGGGAAAAAAAACTTGTCCAAGGAAAAGAGAATGACTTTGAGGGCCCTATATCTGTCTACACTCATAAACCCTGTGTTGAGTTTATGTTTCACCTACAGAGTTTGTGTGTTATCTTCTGTATGTCTCATTTCTGTGACTCAGTTTTTGATCAGTGATGGACACTTAAAAGATCCAGACAGGGTGCTGGAAGATGATACCTAGACTGTGCTTTTGCCAATAAACGTTGGACCAGATGATCCTTGAGGTCCCTTCCAGCCTAGTATACTATGTCCATGGTTGAATTCTTTAAGATAATACTATACTGAAATCACCCTCTGGGAGTAATGTAAAATTAGGTTCCCATTCAATACCCAGCACTTAACTGGCTACTTTCCTATTCAACGGCAGAAAAATTAGTCATCACATGCAATGGACCCTGAAGCATCACAGTTCTACTTATTCTGTCTTTAGTCAGGACTTTTATTAGCTGCAATTACCACAAGATCGATTATTCCCTCTAAGCAAAGCACATGGCTATTTCTGCTTTAACAAACATATTTTTAAAGAATTTCTTTCTTCTCAGGTTAGAACTTCTCTTTCTACAACAGGTAGTTTGTTACTTTTGAAAAGATTTTTACTATTAAAAAAATATATATTACCAGAGAAGTAAAATGAAAGAGAATGTGAAGATTTGGAAGTGCTTTAAGTCTAAATTCCTCTTATCAACTCTATAGAACTAATACTTTGCAGAACTTTTACCTTAAATCTAAGCCAAAAGTTTGTATATTTTATTGTGTACCTATGAAAATGGAGTCTTGCCTGTGTTTCTTAATGCCCAGTTTGGAGCAGTATTTGTTAACCAACTGATTCTGCTGCATATACTGAAGTACCAGTGCAGCTGTTAAAACCAATGGATCTCAGTCAAGAGCGCATCACTGATTTATCTACATACAGGCCTACAACTGGAATATATATTTGTACAAGATTTAAAGAAAGATTGAAGAGTCAAGATCAAAAGCCAAATCCAAACTAGATAGTTGTTATGGTAGAACAGATCTCTGCTTGCTATCTTCTCTAAGCAACAACATGAATGTGAGATGGCTAAGGTTTGGTACCTCAGCCTAAGTAACTAGATACCCATGTACAACTGATGAATTCTGACACAAATTCAGATAAAGATTGAATTTATACACAAGACTGATAAAGCAAGGCTTGGCTTTCTGACCTCAATAAAAGCTGTTATGTCTGAAAACCTTCAGTTTTCCAACTGCACCAAGTTTTCTACAGAAAATATTATTTACAGCCCTGTCTCATCTATGTCAGTGCTGACATTTGGCCATTCTCTTACTATATCCAGGAAAGCTGAAAGATAGCTCCCAACTCAAAGTCCTTTTATGATCCTTAAATATGGAGAAATTTTGTTTCAACATTCATAGCATAACATTCCCGTACCTTCCAAAAACTGCAAACAAGAGTGAAGAGAAAAAACAAAGCAAAAGAAGATACTTTTTTCATCTAAAGAACACTTAAAAGATGACAGATACTTTACCATGAGATCACCACATTTTACTTCTATGAAATGAAAGAATGACACTCTCTCTTATACAAAGAGCTTTGTGATTGCTGATGGCATTTAAGAAGTTGCCACTGATCATGCTCTCCAGAACTATATCTTATTCTACCTTTGATTATAAAATACTCTATCTTCAACTAATGCTTAAAGAGAAGAAAAAAGGCTAATATTCTATATATTTTTTATAAAAAATTCTTAACCATATTTGAAGACAGTTAAGTGAACAACTGTACTATAATATATTTTGTCTAAGCATTAGAAAATAAGGCTTTAGAAGAAAAAACACGGACACACTCCTTGGAGAAGCGATTCAGAGACAGGCAAAATGGATTCTTGCTAAAAAAGAATGGTATTATTACAAATGCTCATTTTCTAAGTAACTGAAATAATTAAAACTCTGTGATAATTCTGTGTTGCCAAATAAACTTTCATTGTATTTTCCATTTATTATTTTGTGGGAGTCTTTTGCTTTTTTTTTAATAGTCAATTCACGTTTTCAAATTTATTTTTCCTGAGAGTAAGCTATATTATAGCGAGGCATTTTACAGAGGAAGTTGCTGCCTATTTTTTTTTCTAGCTAATGTTACAGGGAAAAATCCACCTACAAAGACTAAAAAAAAAGTTTCAATATTTCTCTCCATATTCTTTAAATCTGTTTTTTTCTCCATCTTTGCTTTTCTCATCTTTTTTTTATTTCTGGTTATTATCCATACCATGCCATGCACAAGCCTTTTTCCTTTAATTACTTTTTGTACTCACTTGTTCGTCCACACTTTTACTGCCTGTTGCTAAGCAACATGCATAACATTAGGATATACATTCATTTATCTTTGAATACATTCTACTTCTTATTTGTGTCATTCTTTTCCAATATTTTATCCTATTCCATCCTGCTGTTATTTCCACATTTTTTCACACCTTGTTTAGAGTAACTCTCCTAAGAATACCCATAGAATTTAAAAAATAATTCCTAAACAGCCAATATAGTTCTAATACTCAGTGTTGATGGTATTTCTTTAATTTTTATCTCAATTTAATTAAAAAAAAAAGATAATGTACAAAATATTCTGTATGAAGAAATATATCTGTTAACTTGGACAGAGATACAAAGTCAAGAATACAAAAAAGAGAAAAACCTTCAAAAATAGACCTGCAGGAAGGGTAGAAGACACCATGAGCTAGTACCCAAGATGGACCTTGTTTCATAAATATAACAGGGTCTTGGAGGTAGAGAGGAGAGTAAATCTGGTATAGTTAAGACACAGGAGCAAGTGTAGGAGCTAAAATGCAGGATGTTTTAGATGAACCAATTGCTTCATCTGTTAGGAAACAGAAGACTTTGGTACTGTATGTTCCTTGTAAGATACATAGAATAGCAAACAGGTTAACGTCAGTAAGCTTTCTCTGGAACACTTCCTATGGAGCCATTACAGGTGTCTACTTTCAAGCATTGATATAACACTAAACATTGAAAAAACTTGGCCATAAACTACTACAGAATATGAAAGAAATTCAATAATCTGCCTTCCTTCAGTCTCCCGTAACTCTTTTCCTTTTTGTTCTCTGACATTCTTTCAGAGTCACAGAATATGTTAATAAATTCTCTTCAGAAAGCCACTCAGGGTTATAGCAGGGTAGAAAGGGGTTAATAAGGTCCTAAGGAATTAGCCTTGCCAATAACAGATGCTGTCAGCATCAATCCAATTTTCTTTTCTAGAAAAAAAATTACTTAGAGGAGCAGAAACAAGTTCTTTAATGAGTAGAGAAACAATGAATCTAGCCTTCCACAGACTTGCTTCAGCTACCTACCACAATAACCTGATTCCTCAGTAAGTTCTCACTTTACAGTATTTCTGGTTCTCTTCATGCTTCTCACCCTTTTCTTTTTCCTTGTTGTCGGGCTCAGTAAGAGACACTATATGCCATAATTGATTGAAGCTTTAGGTATGTTTAAAAATTATATATATGCGAGAAATGAGTAAATATAGGCTTAACAGATATTTTGCTTCTCTTTCTCAGACTGAACTTCTGCCTCAGCTGGAAAACAATACATGTTGCTGAATTATAGAAATTTAGGAAGGTTTAGTTTCTATTTGTCTCTAGTTTGGTTGAAATTGGACAATGTGTTAAAAATAATTAAGGCAGGATAGGCAGAAAGTGTGAACACATTAGAATTACTTCCCTAGAAAACCAGACTCGTATACAGTGAAAGAAAAAATAGAGTTAGTATTGATCAAAAATCACCGTATAGAATGAAAAGCCAAGGTGTCTCCCTACTCCAGAGTAGGCAACATGTTGTAATTCGCTCCAGCTACCTGCTTTTAAGTCTTTCTTCTACATATCAGCACATACATAGTGCCTTCACAAGGCTTTTAACTTTGCCTTTAACTTGGCACTGAATTATACAATAAAGACTGACCTCTTAAATCAATACTATATTCAAGCACTGACAAAAGTATTCTGTACCCCTCTGAAAGTATGCCAAATGGCACCATCCGCAGGCAATGCACAAGATCTTCAATAAATTGCAGTTATATGATATGTCAGTCTTGAATCACTCTTTTGACACAAAGAAGAAAGCTTTATTCTTTGGCATGGAACTTCATCTCAAACAAGTTCTTCTATTTATTCAAAAAATTTTGTTCCACTTTATACATGTCTTCCTGGGACTAAGAAATTAAAACATTAAAAGGGCTTAGGAGGAAGGGAGTAGAAACCAGAAATTCCATTGATACAACAATTTCTCCTAAGATTTTCTCTAATACATGATACCATTCATATGTGAACATGGTTTGGCAGCACCAGCCTCAGAGAACAAGCCAGCCAATTCAAAGGTCCCATATCTCTCTGGTCACCAAAGGTAAATCACAGCTGGATGTGGCTGGGCATCTGCCATCATGCTGGATTTTCCTGAATTTTCAGAAGTTTAAACCTATGTAATCTAAATGAACCTAAAAACTGTCAAGAATGCTTCATGATTCCCTATTAAAGTTGCAGTCATAGATAATATTTTCTGTAACATCTAAAAGGCCTTATACTATTGTCCTGGTTTTGGCAGAGATAATTTTTTTCCTAGTATCCATACAGTGCTGTGTTTTGGATTCAGTAAGAGAATTCTGTTGATATCACACTGATGTTTTAGTTGTTGCTGTGCAGTGCTTGCCCTAAGTCAAGGACTTTTCAGTTTCCTGTGCTCTGACAGTGAGCAGGTGCACAAGAAGCTGGGAGAGAGCATGGCCAGGACAGGGGTCCTGAACTGGCTAAAGGGATATTCCATACCATAGAGCATCATGCCCAGTGTATAAACTGGTGGGATTGGCTGGGAGGGACCAATTGTTGCTGGGGAACGGGCTTGGTGTCACTCAGTGGGTGGTGAGCAATGGTATTGAGCATCACTTGTTCCTTTCTGGTGTTATTCCTCTCTTTCTCCTTTCTATTATTATTATTATTATTATTTTAATTTGTTTCAATAATCAAACTGTTCTTATCTCAACCTGATTCACATCCCCACTGGGGGTGGAGTGACCAAGCAGCTGTGGGGTACTTAGTTTCCAGCTGGGATGAAACCATGACAGTAATCAAGTCACAAGACTATGAAAGAGATCACATGAGACTAGGAGGCTGTATATGGTATCTTTTTACATTGAAAGTTCATGCAGATTTGAAAATGAAACAACATACTACTAAATAAGCAATAAATGTATATATGTGCCTCCGTAGGCTTCATTATGCATTCAGCTCAGCAAGACAACATCATTTCAATTCATGCCAGTTAAAAAGTTCTAATCAAATTTCATAAAAACCTTCTGATGAAGTTTTATGGCATTGCCACCATATTCCTTGACATTAATTACTGAGTTCTGGACTTAAACATTTGCTGTTACCAAAACTAAATTAACAAAAGAATAGGAAGAAGTGATTTTCAGCTGCTGTATAGGTATTCCACTCCTAAAAGTGAAAGTATATAGCAAGATAAAATACAAAAATATCCACTATTACAAGCTGTTACTATGAAGAGCAGTTAACATGTAAGAACAGCATTTTCCAAACTCACTAAAGTCTAACTACAGACACTGCCCAGGGGAAATCAATGATCTTTGAGCACTGATAATATTAGTCACTTGACTGCAGAAGCTATAGTCACTAAAATTCATACCCTCCTGAGTTATCCGTAGGCATATATGTGAGGTATTACTATTGTGTACTCTCTTCTAAATGATGGACATGAGCAAAAGCAGAAGAAAATTGACTACGAGAAAGTCAAAAAATTGACTATGATTTGTGAAAATCCTGCAGTCCCAAACAGTCAGGATTTTAAATGCATGAGAAACAGAGGAATGAGTCTGTAAAACAGTATGGCTGTGCTACGTACATATATGAAACAAGCATAAAACACACTCGCTAAGATAAATCTTTGGAAAAGAGAACATTAAGGTGAGGGCCAGAGAAGAAATTAGTTAATTACAGTCTTGCTATTGAAATGCATCTTTGACTCCTTACTGACCATTTCACTAGATGACTCCAGACATGACTCCATTTGAAGTGTTTGTGAAGCACAGTTTGTCAGCATGAAAATGTTTGTCTGAAGAATGTAATAACCTTCCAACATAGGAAGCCAGGAGGAAAAGAACAAAGAGTAGATGTTCTCTTTCTTTCAAATAAAACATAACATGCCCTTTAAAATTACACTAAAATGCTACTTTTTTCAGAATTATTATTTTTCACTATAAAATTAATATTAAAAAATCTATTAGATCCTTAAATGGGAATCACACTCATGCTCAAAAATTCTAGTCATAGTGTACTACGTATATTTATGCATAAGCAGAAGACAATGCCACTATGTAATTACATTCCCTAACTTAGGTAAAGGATTAATATTGCATTTGTCATTGTAGTGCATAGACCATATTAGTGTCACTCAGGGGAGAAAAACCCAGTAGACAAAAACCAGTAGAAGGAAGAAGAGATTTGCTGCCAAGTTTGTGATTTAGATGTGTAAGACAAACAGCTTAGTATTTATTAGATTAAGCAAGACACACAGTTAGTTGCAGTAGACAAGACAAATCAAAGCTATCTGTCAAGAAAACAAGGGCTGTTAATTTGCTCATTTCCTAGAATTATTTGATTCCAAAAGAGATTAACAGCACTAGGAGTTTATAATCAGGGGACGAAGACACGCACATAAAACATAGTAGACAGTCTGACTAGGAATATATTAAAAATAAAAAATAAAAATTCTTAATACAAGGTAGTTACAAAAAATTGTTATTTTGCTTTGGTAGATGTACTTACTAGTTAAATTACAGAGATCACTGATCGCTTTCTCAACAGCAAAACTGCATTCTGAGTATGGGCATAGGCTTGCTTTCAGCAAGACTCATAAATAGCTTGGAGAATAAGACTTCAAATCATGAAGAACTTGAAATTATGTCTTTACCTGTTTCTGCAGGCCATTTGGCAATATGAAATGTTGGGTTGTCTTGATAGTAAGATCTGAATTTGTCTTTGTATGCACTTTTGAGTGTAAGAAATATGACCTCTGCATGTGTCTGAGCAACCCCAGGATTGTTCTCTACCGCTTGAACAGTGCACACGTATTCTAATGCCTTCTACTTATATAATTCTGACAAGGCTTTCAATGGGCAGTCAATCAAGTAATTGATTGAAAAATGACAAGTAAAACCTTGGTTTTCTTGAAATTGGTTTAAATTTCTCAAACCAATTATTCTGTAATTCTTATAACCAAATTCTGTAAAGAAAACACTTTAACTGGTATAAGAGACTCCACAACGGATAAAAAGCACAACCCTATTTATCAAGGAAGTCTTGGTGAATTCTATTTAGCAGCAAGTAGGAACTGGAGAAGGAAAAAAAGAGGAGAATCTCTGCTTCTAAGCTAACCAACAGTTTGGGTATCAGCAATGTGCCCTAAAGCTCTAAGCCTACTGGCACTTGATAATTATCTTGGAGGAAAACATCCTGAAAGAGAAAAAAAACAGATCCAAATTGTTGAGTGAATTTGTCAACACTTAGAATTTGTTAAACACAGGTATATAATGTAGGAATACACCTGCAATACTCATGCAGCATATACAAGACATATCCCATATCAAGATTAGAAAGATTATGTCAGGCCTAGTAGCTCTGACAGAGGATCTAGAGAATTGGTGGTACCTCAGTTTTTTACAAAAGGCTCATTTTATCTTGTTAATATCTATCTAGGTCCAAATGTAAGTAATGAGGCCACATCAGGTTATTCCCATGCCATATCATGTGATGATAGAATTGGAAAATTAAACCTTCAACAGCATTGGCAGGGTCTCAAAATAAATAAATAAAAATAATTGATTTCGAACAGTCTATGCAGAGAATACAATTTCAGCTGTTGTTCAATTCTAGGATACAGAACCTGACCAGGGACAGTTCCTGACTGAAATGGAATTTTGAAGAACTAGGGAAAAAGAATGTTTTTCAACAGCAACACAGCAATAACAACAGGATACCTGATGAGTAAGTAATTTCCTCCCCTATTACCCGCCTATCACAGTGGGCATCATCAGATGTTCCAAATAAAGAATAATTATGGAGGACTTTACTCTCTAGCAAGTTTTTTTTTTCCTATTCCTACTTAATAACCAAAATTGACAAAGAAATAAATATGGTAAAAAATAGTTGTGAATTCATAGGGAGGGGGTGGGATGGGATGAAGAATTAAAAGATTTTAAGAGATTAGAAACCAAAGACCAATAGGGTGAGAAATTGCCATGAAAGATCTTTTTTGCAAAGGAATAGAGAATTTAGTGTGAATCAACTACCTTTCCTACAATGACTGCAGTATACGAACACACTGAAGAAATCTGAAGACACAATTTCTGGTCCCATCTGAGAGAAGAAAATCTAGAGTGGGGCTATTCTCAACAATGAAGATTTTTTTTCTCACATTCAGCCAGAATTTTCCCTGACACAATGTGTACACATTGCCTCTTGTCATGGTGCATCGTGGTGTACTGACACCTCTTCTGTAGTATCATCAGTGTACCAAAACACAAGATGCAGTATATGGTTAAGTGTAAATGTAATCTTGTTTTTTCTAGGAATCCATGATTAAAAGGGAATCTTCTCTTGACAATAAGTTTATTTTAAGAGAATTTGCATAAGGTATAAGAGATTTGGAAGAAAAAAATCCGTGGATAAATTTCAAAAATTCAGATACTGTCTTAAACTTTCAGGATTTATGGCATTATGCTTTTCAAACTTCTGAGGGAAATATTACAAGAAAAGAATACACATTTATAGATCATATAAAGCAATTCTGGGAATAGTTGAATTAACAATTCCTGATTTCTTGTATATTTGTATGTTATGACTGACTAACTTTAGAGTCTGATGAAATCTTAGTCTGAAGCTTCTCCACAGCTGGGTCTTCATGAGGTCGTGCTTCCATTCAGACTCTGTGGTGTCTGTTAAGATTCATTAACTCGTATAACATCCCTTTCCTCTGTTGAAGCAGCTGCAGCATCTCTCTCTTCTTCTTCGTTCACCTGCTTTTATAAAACTTGCAGAAGTTGAATTATTTCTTTTATCTCAGATCTCACTGAAACCAGCCAGTAAGCTCCACAGGTATCAGTAAGTGGACACCCATTATTCCATAAGCCTCTTAAGAAGACAGTTAAAAATCCCACAGAAATTCTTGTAAAGTTGAAACAGGAATGTTTTAATAAATAATAAATTTGTTCAATTCACGAATATATGGATTGCTAAGAGCACACACATCATTTAAATGCTACTAATAACATCCTTAATTTAAATAAAATACTAAAGATGAATGGACACTGTGCAGCTGTGTTATAAAGAGTACATGTTGCCACTTGAATTTATTAAATTAAATAATAACATCGTTTGTCTTGTTTAAAAAAGTGCTGTCACCAGGTATTTTTTAAACTACTTGTTAGTTGAAGTTTTGTTAGGATGTAGCATTGCAATATCCCCTTTTTAATTGTGTTGCGTTTCTGATGCTGATCTATTTTCTCAAAGTGCAGCACAGACTGCAAGAGAAGAGAAAAAATCTAAATCCAAAGAAAACTGGTTAACTATTTGACATAAGACTGTTCTTTTATTAAGCCACAGACTAGGTCATTTTTATTTTTGTCATGTTTTTTTCTTACTATAAAGGGACCCTAGACTTTGCAAACACTTCTTTCCTACTGCAAAGGAGTTATTGCTATTTATAATACTCATACTATTTATACTATATTATTCTACTGTATTCTACGTGGTTTTTACCTCAGTCTTTAATAACACTGGTAGACCTCGTGCTGCTCAGGCCCTTGAGTCGGATGACCATGAGTGTGGGAACAGGGACTTTCCATTTGTAGACACAAAAATTGTAAGGGATCAGCTTGTACTGGCTGAATGTTCACAGGTACATGGGGCCTGATGGGATTCACCCCAGAGTTCTAAAGGAACTAGCAGATGTTATGGCAGGATCCCGCTCTGTCATCTGCTAAGGGTCTTGGGAGTCTGAGGAGATCCCTGCTGACTGAATGCTAGCCAATGTTATGCCCATCTATAAAAAGGCTTTGAGGAAAGATGAAGGAAACTACAGTTAGTCTAACCTCAGTTCCTGGAAAAACTATTGAGATCATCATACTGGGTGACACTGAAAGGTATTTAAAGAATACCGCAAACATCAGGCACAGTCAGTGCAAACTCACAGGGGGAAAGTCTTGTTTAAACAATTTGATATCCCTCTATTATATGGTCACCCACCTAGTGGATGAAGGTGAGGTAGTGGATGGAGTTTTTCTGGATTTTAATAAGGCCTTTTACACTCACAGCTTCCTTCCAGACGAGTTGTGCAACTGTGGGATGAACAGTTTCATGGTGTACTGGGTGAAGAAGTGGCTGAAGGGCTGAGCATGAAGGGTTGTAGTGGATGGGGCTGCATCTGGCTGGTGCCTGGTCACCAGTGGTGTGCCTCAGGTTCAATTCTAGGGTCAGGTCTATTCATCAATGATCTGGATGCAGGAGTTGAATGCACCATTAGCAGATTTACCGATGATACCAAAGTGGGAGGTACTGCTGACACTCTTGAGGAACAGAAGACATTGCAGAGGGATCTAGATAGACTGGGGCTTTGGACAATGACTAATGGGAGGAAATGTAACGTGTCAAAATGCCAAATTCTGCACTAGGACAGAGTAGGGCCAGGCACTAGTACAGACTGGGAGATGAGTGGCAGGAGATCAGCCTTGCAGAGAGGGATCTGGGGCTTCTGGCTGGCAGCAGCTCAGTGTGAGTCAGCCATGTGCCCAGGCAGCCAGGAGGGTAAACTCCATCCTGGAGTGCATCAAACCCAGCACAAACAGCTGGTCAGTTGAGGTGGTTATCCCACTGTACTCAGCTGTGGTGTGGCCTGACCTTGAGTACTGGGTGCAGTTCTGGGCCTCACAATTTAGGATAAGGTGAAGATCCTTGAATGTGTCCAGAGGACAACAAAAAAGCTGGAAGGAACATCCTGTAAGGAGCAGCTAAGGACTTTGGGCTTGTCTGGTTTGGAGGAAAGGAGACTAAGGGATGACCTCATTGCTCTCTGAGGAGGGGAAATGGAGAGGGAGGTGCTGACCTCTTCTCCTTGTGATCCAGTAACAGGACATTTGAATGGTTCAAAGCTCCATTTAGACTGGGACATTTAGACTGGGCATTCTTTACCAAGGGGGTGGTCAAACCCTGCAATGGGCTTCCTAGAGAGGTGATCAATGCCTTAAGCATGTCAGTGTTTAAGAAACATTTGGCCAAAGCTCCTAACAACAATGCTTTAGGTTTTGGTCAGCCCTGAACTGGTCAGGCAGTTGGACTAGAACTTTGTAGGTCCCTTTCAAGTGAAATACTCTATTCTATTCTATTGATTGAAGTAAAACAAATCCAAACATACCAGGTTTTCAGTCTATCAGCATACATCAGAAATTGCACTTCAAATAGAAGATGCTGTTTATTTTGAAGATAAATCTTTTGTTCTTAATTCTGGAGAAAAATCTGCTTTTAATAAAATGTATGCTCTGAAAGAGCTTAAGTAATAATTTTCCCTTCAGGGTAAAGGTTCAGCTTTGGAGGAAAATGAACATGAATTGTTGTCATCTAATGGCTGTTTAATAGTTTATTTGAAATGAGTTTGGTTGGGTCAGTCTTTTTTCCAGTTTCTATCATCCAGTGCAATTAAAAAATCATCAACATCTGTGTCAGTAGTCCCCATAAAGACATCATCAAACTGAACAAACATAAGCTATTGCTAAAAGAACTGATTCACATTTGAGGCGTGTTGGCAGGCGTACTGCTATTACCATAGAGGTTAATCATAATAAAAAAAAAATTCTTCGATGTCTATTTTATAGTTGCCACATTCTAATAGTTTTATTACATGTCTGAGCTTTATCACATCTGAAAGAAAATAGGTTGAAAGAAGAATCCTGAGGATATGACCAGCTAAGCACTTACCATGGCATTAACATATTTTAATAAGGCATATTACCGTGAATGTATTATGGCAACTGACTGCCTACATATCCCTACTTGCAGCAATACAAAATAAAAAGGATTCATGTTAAATAAGAATGGTCTCTGCTAAAACAATTTACTCTGAACCTCAAGGACCAATGAAAGAAGGTCAGTGTGAAAGGCAGGAGTGATAACTAAGTGACTTATTTAAATTTGCTAATACAATTTTTAAATACTTGTTTGGACCTACCCTCAAAAACAGAAAAAGCACAATTTTTAAATTTAAATATGAACTTAAATTAATAACTTAAAATATTGAAATATTTATTTCATGTAGTAATTTTGCCCAAATTAGAAAAATGTATGTTGAACTATTTAGAAGGAAAAAAAATGTGTGTGGCACATTGTATAACACTAGCTACAGTTTTGCTAGGTTTTGCTTTCAAACCTAAAAAACCACATACCTGTGCTTATGCAAAATCTTCTTCAGAAAAAGTGATAAGCAAAAAGGTTCAGATTTTTTAATGAATTTTCTGTAGTACTGGGATAACAGATAGACTTGAGTTATAACCACTAACAATTCTATTTAAAATATTTGTTAGGATGATTTGGTGTCAGATTTATCTATAGTAAAAGATCCATGCTTTCACTGAGTGTGACACAGATTTATAATGGCTTGCTTCTCCATAGGAACAGTATGCCCAGTTCCTGCAGGGTTTAGCTAGTGATGTTTTTTACTAGAAAAATGTTAGAACTAATGAATAATTTGAATTTTCAGTAACATACAGGCCTGGCTGGGATGGACTGAATTTTCTTCACAGTAGCATAAGTGGTTCTGTCTTTTGGATCTGTGACTAGAACAGTATTGATAACTTACAAGTGTTTTGGCTACTGCTGAGCAATCGCTTGCACAACCTCCAGGTTTTTGTTTTTCCCACTCTGTTTCCCTAGTGAGTAGGCTGGAGGTGGGTAGGGACACAGCTGGGAGAGCTTACTCAAACTGACCAAAGGGATGTTCCCTACCATGGGAAATTCATTGCTCAGGCTGCAAAGTGACTTACAGTATCACTATTGTTGCAATAAAAAAAAAAAAGGCTGAGAGATTTGGGGCCATTCAGCCCAAAGAAGGCTCCAGGGAGGCCATTTTGCAGCCCTGCCATATATAAAGGGGGCTTACAAGAAAGATAGACATTTTCAGCAAGGCCTGTAGTGACAGGATAGGGGCGATAGTTTTAAAATAAAAGAGGGTAGATTTAGATCTGCTTCAAGGAAGAATTTTTACAGTGAGGGTTGTGAGACACCGGAACAGGTTGTTCAGAGAAGTTGTGGATGTCCCACACTGAGAAATGCTGAAGGCTCTGATCATCCTGGTCTAGTGGAAGGTGTCCCTGCCCATGGCAGGGGAGTTGGACTAGATGATCCTTAAAGGTCCCTTCCATCCTAAACCATTCTATGATTCTTTGACATCATACTTAGCAATAAAAGTCTGGAGAATGGACAAGGAAGGAAGGGAAGTTTGTGGTTATGGAGTTTATCTTCCTAAGTAACCATTAGCTGTGCTGCTTTCCAGGAAGCAGCTAAACACCTGCCTGCTGATGAGAAGTAGTGAATAAATTCTGCATTCTGCTTTGTTTGCATGTGCAGCTTTGCTTCGCTCGTTAAAGTGTCCTCATCACAACCCATGAGTTTTCTCGCTCTTGCTCTTCTGATTCTCTCCCCCACCCCATTGTGGGGGCAGTCAGTGAGTCACTGGCTGGGGTCAACCCACCACAAATAGCAAAGTATGTTAACTAATTGGATGACAGAATTGGCAAGAGTTAGAGATAAGAAAAGCAAAACAAAACTCATTAGTACTACTACTACCCAAAAGATACATCTATCTTTAGGTGTGTTAACTCAATGTTTTCTTGCAAAGTATCACCCCACTTATGCAGAACCTGGGACATATGCACCCTTCATTAATGTGAATCACAAAACAGGTACTGCCTTGAAAAAGAACTTGTGTTAGGGTACAACCTCCCAATATAAAAAACATTAAATTTGACTCTTGCTCCCCATAACACCCTTAGTATTTTTTTAGATAAATTATGAGGATCTCCTTTTACTTCCCCAATTCCTCCCTCACAAGGGTGAAACAGAGTGAGTATTTTAAGACAGCGGTTGGACTTTCGTCCACTTCACAAATACCAGCTAAGGACAGGTAGGAGAGTCTGATTGATTTTACTTTCTGTCTTCCTTGGGTGGGATACTGGTTGAAGAAAATCATTCTTAACTCTAGTCCCTGACAGGAAATGGTAAATAAAGATGCTGAGATAGGTCCTTTACATTCTGATGTGCAGTCTGGTTTGCATCTTCTTTTACCAATGTTAGGGCAATGGTATATTATTTGTGGGCATGGGACAAGCTTTCAACCCATGACTGAAAAAAAAATACACCGACGTGCACAGGTAGACAAAAAATGGATCTTTTCTATTAGATATAGTCCTCAAGAGATAAGGAAGAAGACTTGTATAGGTGATGAAGTATGATAATATGAAAGGCTGCAAGACAGCAGCTTAAGAAACAAGAACAACAAAGGGATAAACTACTGCAGGCATCACCAGAGCTGGAATGACATTGTACTGTGTACTATGTTTCCATAGCAACTAGCCATAGGAAGATGAATGTCTCATATTCACTGTGCTCTGCAGTACATGTCTATAAATCAAACATGCATAAAAGAGCATAAGATTTCTTCCATGGGGTGGCTCTGAAAAACAGGTTATTTTCTCATTACTAGATAATTACAAGAAAGAAATATGAGACAATTAGGTCATTTTTTGTATGGAAAGTACCAATACATACAAAAGTATTAATATACCTCTACTGTGTGATACTATCAATCTAAAGGCACAGTAGCATAAAAAGCAGATCATGAATGCCTCCTTTTCTTCCTTAAGATCTGAGTTATGCTTGCTAGCTTTAAAAACTGTATGAGACTGTTCCATCCACTTTCGGTTTGTAAAACATTTTTCATTGTTTATAGGTTCATCCACGTTCACATGTAGTTGGTTTTCAGCTTACTTCTGTCACTATTTCCATTATCATGCTCTGAGGCTTTAGCATACAAATAAACTATTTTTCTGAGCAAATGTTACAGCTAGGACAAATATTTTTTCAGCATCCATAATTAATAATATTGTGTAATGCAAATATGACATTCATATTCTTAACAAAAAAGGAAAACAGTTTTTCAAAATAGTTTTTTAAGAATTTGAATCCCACTTTAAAAGACTTGTTCACCTCCAGATGGCCATTTATCACAAATTATTGTTGCAAAGGACTTGACACACTTCATATACATGTAGCTACATGAAGATCAGCAGCACTAGTATCAAGCAATTCTTCCATGTGCTACCCATTACAGAGAACCCCACCATGAAAGAACATATCATCACACCATTCAACTTAGCAGGCACTTCTGCTACTCCTGTGTCAAGAATGTTGAGTTTTTATGGTACAATGGCATTCTAATTAGATGCACAGCAGGTGCATAATAAACCCTTGATCATTTTGTTCAATATGACTGCAATATTAGATCAGAAACAATAAATGTTACTCTACTGTTCAGGCAAGATTACAGTCAGTTAATACAATCAAACATAAACTGAAAAGTCGTCCACATTCTCCAAACTTCAGCAACAGCTGTGTGCAGTATAATACTGACTTTTGTAAGAAAACAACCCCTGAGGAGAAAGAACATATTCTACATTACATATTATTTTATCAGTATGAGATGATATTAAATATGGTCCTCAATAGATTTCAGTAAATTCAGCACAGCCACTGCTAATAACAGGCCACAAACTGTGTAGTGAGTTTGTAAGGACCGAGGCTTATCAGGCTTTGTCTGAACTTGTTTGACCTGCCCTGGAGATTCTACTTGCTTTAACTGTTAGAACAGTTCTTTCAAGGACCAGGTCACTATGTCTAATTTGTTCTCCTTAACTTTATACAGGATAAACATAGCTTTACACAGACAGTAGTTGCAGGAATTTCTTCTATGTAAAATTATATATTTATGTAGAGAAATACAGGCCTGGCATGACAGCAGATGTAAAGACATGGCATGGAGTAGAAAAGGCATGGGATGTTAAGATAAGGGCACAGGCTAACACTGGAGGACCAAGACTAAAAACTCACTTACGGTCAGAGACATGCAGACACAGGAGCTAGACAAAAGTATTTTTATAGGTGACAGAGCAAAGAACAAATGTCTGAAATATATATGTGCCATACATAGTAAATTAGGATGCAATGTGGGCATGCAGACCTAAGAAGAAAGAAGAAGGTGTAAACTGGGTGGGAAAACATATTTAATTGACCCAAAGTAGATACTAGAGAGAGAAGAAAGCATTAATATTATACTCCTGGTAAAGAAGTTGAGATAATGGTAATGCACTCTACCATGCCTGCCCTGAACCTACCAGCCTCAGGACTGAGAGGGACAGAGGAAGATTGAGAGTAACTACAGAGAAAGGGGTGCATATTAGGAGGTGCATAACATAATTAACTGCATTGAGACATTTTGCTGCATAGTGGTTTTTTTATCTTTCTTTTTTTTTTAATTATTAAATCTTTACTAAAAATAATTATTTTATTAGATTGCTAAGATTTTAGTATATAGCAAAGATAAATACTGGCTTTTAAGTATCAGGTGGGTCTCCTTTGTAGCCATATAAAGATTTTGAGCATAACAGCTGTTTACAGGTAGGTTAGAAGAATAATCCACTATTCCTTCTTGCTATATTATATTGCACATTTTAAGGTTATTTTTATATTAATAATGCATATATATGAGTGATAAATAAAAGAATTCCATTTTCAAGCCTCAAGTTTGTTAAAACTAGTTCAACATGTATGGATGCCCTTATTATGATCATTTTGCATACCTACAAATCAAGTCTACTTTCTCTGAAAGTTAAATGATTCTGGTGGGGCCCTTCATTCTTCATGCAAATCAATTACTGGTATTATTCCTTCCTTGTGTTCCGCACAGCTTGAATACACTTGTTTTCAATTTTATGTCTCAAAATATGTTGAGAATTACACTCCACAGCAGAAAATTCCCTGCTCCATATGGTAAGTAGAGAAGCTAAGTATTATGAATGTGCCTTGAACTTTTTTCCTACTTCCGTTCCTGCCTTTGTGACACTAGCCACAGACTTTGCTTATTTTGCAATGTTTTACTTAGTTTAAAGTATAAGAAAATAATGCATGCAATAATGAATTCCAAATTAAAGGAACCAGTAGCTGACAAGGTCTGAAGACAGCATTTCCACCAAAGAGAAAATTTTATAAATAAACATAAAAATCCTTTTTCATTTAAGAATATCACAGACCTCTGAAAGATACAAATTAAGCTTTTTTTTCCCTTGTCTCAATACTTACGTATCTTTTACTTTAGACGTGGAATGCTTTTTTGAGTTGAATTCCCCAGTCTTCATCAGTGACTGTACTATGGGGAACATCACAGAGCTCACAGTATATAAACTGCATTTCTTCCAGATGAAATTAAACTCAAGGATATGCTCCTGGCATGCACCCAAATGACTCCAACTTCTAGGGATTGTTCAGTCTGTTGACCAGACTAGAATTAGGCCAAGTAACCCCCTCAATACAGATATTGGTTCCCCATCATAAACTTCTTGCTCTACAGACCTGATCCCTGTGTGCTGTATTAATTGCTAATACACACATAATTTTAGAACTCACATTTAATTAGTCTTTCACATTTAAAAATTCTAAAGATCTTATGTGTATTGTACATTGTTTTACTTAACATAAAAGAAATATTTTAAAATTATGTTCAGTCCTAAAATTTAATTTTGAGCTCTGTGGTAAAAAGAGAGAAGAACAAGAAACATATATACATATATGAAAAATAGATATGCTTCGTTTCTTACAGAAATCTACTGTAATACAGATTCTGTGTCACAAATACATGAAGCTTCTGACAAATATCTGTGTCCAAAATACTACTTATGGCTTTCTTTTCATACAGTCTTAATCCAATTGTACAGATCAATTTAGGACAAAAGTCTAAGCTCTGTTTCCCTAAAAAAAGCTCAACATCCACACTTCTGAGCCAATCTCACCTTGCAAGGAATCTCACCACTACTACCTTGCAATATGCACTACCATTTAACTACATTTTTTCAAGACAGCTCTTGAACGTGGATTTCCTGATTAGAGAAGGAAATTGTAAAAGCAAATAGTTTTAATCTTCTTAAGAAACAGTACAGGTAACAAATTACCTTCTGTACCTGTTGATATTTATTATTTAGTTATTATTTTTATAAATCTTATTTATAAAATTTATAGTAATTATTACATTATTTACTAATTCATTTGTGTATAATCTTTATTAATAAAGGCACTGAAACAGTAATGGTGCTGAAGCTTTTATCTTCAGCTGCATGATAGAATCTAATAATTCCAATTAACTGAAACAACAAAAAGACTGCTATCCAGGAATATGGATCAATTTGTTAATCTTACCTGACAGCTTCAAACACGATTTTTTCAGATAACTTAGGAGAAATAGAATTGAAAGCTCTCTTGAAGTCTTCAAAAGCCAGAAACTCTCTATCTTTTAGATCAAGATGAGGCAAGAGAAAAATAACGTAAATTACGGTGTTTTTTAAAACTACTTAATACAATGTTTGCATGTAAGCTAATCAATTCCCAGTTCCGAAATGATGATACACTCTAAGTTACTGCATTAGCAAAACGTTTTAGAAAGGCTACAATATAAAGATGAACAGTCTAAAAAAGATTTTATACTGCCTATTCCTTTATGCCACTGTGAACTCTGTTCAAAAGTAATGTGCCTACATTTACGACTCTCATTTTTTATTTTAAAGTAGATATTTTGAAAAATTGAACAAACAAATTGAAAATTTCAAATTTGCAAAACTTTGAAAATAGACTATAAGATTTGCAAAAAATCTACCCTTTTCATGGACAACGTAAGTACTTTGAACATTGTGTTTCAAATTTTTTTTTCATGAATGTTACAATCCACTTATTCAAATTATTAGTTCAATTTAATCCTGCTGAATGCATTACACTAGAGCAGTATCAGCTGATCAATCACTTATCTTATGAATTCACTTCCAGATTCATCTGGAAAACAAAGCATCTCAAACAGGGCTACCATGGACTGTGTGCAGCAGACAGCAAGACAAACAAAAGCACAATGCTTGAAACAGTTAAGTCCTTTGAAATAACTCACTAAAAATAACACTTCAAAAGCTACTTTTAGTTCATGGCAAAAAGCTGAATGCATGCTTATCAGATCATCCCAACATCTGATCTGCCATATGTTTCACTTTCCCTCTTTTCAAGGACTATAGTCCTGTCTGAGATCAGGAAGAAAAAGGCAAGGGATCTGAAAGTCGATCAGCTCAGAGGTTCCTGATAAAGTTTTCCTTTTTTCAATTTGGTGATGGGACATCCTCTGCTGTTTAACATGAATGAGAAAGAATCTCCACATCTAATTCCCAACAAGAATAAGAAAAAAACCCTCATTGCTTTGGTTTCCTTTCCTTGGTCTATCATGAGAAGTAAAAAAGATCTATAGCCACAACCGAGGAAATTGGTAAAACCTGTGGCATAAATGAGCGGAGAAATATGAGTCATAGAGACATAATGAGAGGCAGTTACAGCAAATAGCTGGGGTGAATGGCCAGAGATTTCCTTTAACAGCTGGAGGAGCTCCTACTACTGCAGACAGAGTTACAGTCTAGAAGGCTGCAATCCACTGACCCTGACTTTATTTATAATAACATCATCACCATCTTTATTAGTTTAGTACTGCTTTATTTAACTTTGCTGCATCCAGGACATCTCATCTTTTTAGTTCCTTCAGGTGTTCTGTTTTGCTTAATTGTTTCAGAATTAAATTAATATTCCAAATATTAAGAAGAAAAAAATCCTTATGTTGCATATCAAGAGCTGTAAATACTTACTTGTTTCATTACTGTTTAACTGTACAACCTTCTTTGCACTCATGGGATTTAAAAACTTTTCAAATAATGGACCTAAAAAAAGGTAAAATAAAAATAAATCTCCCTGCCAAAAAAAAAAAAAAACAAAAAAACAAAAAAAAAACCCAAAAACAACCAGTTTCATTTTTCTCCTTAAAAATACGTATGACTAAGGTCTACTGATTATGAATAGTTCTAATTATATAAATAAAAATAAAACTGAAATAATAACCTTCAAAGTTAGCACATAAGCATGAAAACATTTCAATATAGTTTAATTCTTCTCACATATTTTCTACACTTGAGTATAATGCTTCTGTTTAACCTCTACTTTTTTCTTGTTACCTGCCATCTCATGTTTCTTTACACTGGAGAGAAACCTGGACTTCTCTAAGCCAATAGCATTTGCATGCCATGGATAAAGATCCATGCTGCATAAACAATCTCTCTGGCATCATTCCCAGAAGCAAAGTCTGAAATACTGTATAACCTCAGCTATAGATTCCTGTGAAACTCAAAATTGAGTATAAACTGAATTGGTTATTCCTTCTGTATGCTATATGAAAGTCTACTTGTACATTTATCTTACCTTTCTAATGAACAGAAAATGAAAGAAATTAAAATGTAAATCTTGTTTGTAAGCTCTTAATTGACCATTTTTTCTAAAATCAAAGTAAAACATAAAAATTAAGAAATAAAAATCTGACTCCCAAAAGTTGAGGCCTCTTCATAAAACATGCAAAAATCTTGATACAAAAATTCTGCAGATGTGTGTTTTTTTGGAAAAGGGATCCCACTTCAGCTCGACATTCAAATACAGATGAATACTCAATTCTGTAATTTCTGATATATGACTTATGTTCATTTTAAACAAATTAGTTTTCTTGAGAAAGCAAGATGACTATATCCTACAGGAATTTTTGCTTTATCTAATAACATAACAAAAGCTCTGCACGTCTTCTTTTGATTCATTCATATCCTCTTCTTTCTGCAGTGGTTCAGAAGCACAACTCCTTCAGCTCCACCTGCTGTCTCAATTCAAGTCTGTGTACAAGTGTACAGATTTCCAGTGCCTCTTTGCTTATTTCTTCTTGGAAAATCATATATTAAGAACTATTACCGTATCAGTTTCCAGGATTACACAGTCTTGCTGCTTTCAACTGCTGGTTCTGTACATGCACCATTTCTATAATAACAGAGGTTGCCCAAACATGCTGAACTCGCCTGCATGAGCAGCTTTCCATTCAATTGGATAACTATGGAAGTGAAATGATAAAAAGCAGTATAAGCTTTCCATCCATTTATTTCTTCTCTTTCAGAGTAACATAAGAGCCCAGAAAATTATAGCATACAATTTTCCTTTTAGAGAATGACTCCTATAATAGAGTCCCACCTATTCATTGATCTTGAGAGCTGCCGACTCATGTGCTACTAGAACAGGCTTTAAAGCTATGTCAACGCACAAAACGGACATCTTAAAAATTATAAAAGCCACTGGGTATTAACAAATCCATAATCTATCTTTGTATCTTAGTTCACTATTTCTGGTTCAGACATTCATGTGGTTTTTCTCTTGGAAAAAAAACCAAACCAAACAATCTTTATTTTGTATTTGTTGCCCAAATTAAAGATTTACAAGTAAGGGTGTGGCTTAACGAGCATGTGTTCTAGCATCAACACTAGAATAAACAGAATCAGCTTCCATAATGACTTTCAAATACATTGATACAAATACCTGTGGAGCCACGTGGCAAAAGGGAAGAGGGAATTTATCGATAAAAGCAACCTCAGTTTTTTGCCACTTCATTTTTTAGGTGAATAATTTATCCAATAAGACTTGCCACATGACCTCACAAACAGAAGTTTGGGTGTAATTGGTAAGGTCAAGGACAACAAAATCCAAGAAGGACTATATAAATAAGAAGCTCATTTACTGAATTATGGTGTAGGACTCCAGTATTTCCCCACGTTAAGTGTATCATTATCAAAAAACTCACCAACTTGAACACTAAAAATTACTAAATACTTTTCTCTGTCATTAATCAATATAATGTTGCTATTAAGAAACGTCACTTTGAGTGGCAAGAATAAGTTCAAGCTAAATGTAACATAGAAGCACTAAAAGTATTACAAAACTAAATTAAATCTCTTAAATAGCCATGATCATTTATAGAATCAAAGCATCATTTAGGTTGGAAAAGACCCTTAAGATCATTTAGTCCAACCATTAACCCACCACTGCCATGTTCACCACTAAACCATGTCCCTCATTACCACATCTACATGTATGTTAAATAACTCCAGAATCTCCACCACTTCCCTAGGCAGCCTGTTCCAATGCTTGACAGACCTTTCGGTGAAGGAATTTTTCTTAATATCCAATCTAAACCCCCTCTGGTGCAACTTGAGGCCATTTCCTCTTGGACTCTTGCTTGTTGTTGGGAGAAGAGACTGACCCTCACCTGGCTACAACCTCCTTTCAGGTGACTGTAGAGAGCGATAAGGTCTTCCCTGAGCTTCCTCTTGTCCAGGCTATACAACCCCAGTTCCCTCAGATGTTCCTCATATGACTGACTTTCCAGACCCTTCACACCAGCTTCGTGATTCGTATATATAATACAACAGTAGCATCTACATCATTTAAGTAAGAAAATATTTTATTCTAATTAAAATAAAACCACCTTTTTATCCAAGAAAAGAAGTATATATGTAGTCCTAATAGAGTCCTAACCAATATCCAAATCTCAAACCCAGTATGTTTAAACAAATATGCTTAACTTTATACAAATTTGACTTCTTTATACACAAAGGAACTGTAATATTCAAATCTAACTTCCGGAGCATCAGCACCCACATCTGTTATTTCCTCTAAACAATGAAAGAAATTTGTTTTAATATTCAGATTGGAAACCACATTTACTGAAGACTAGCTGGATCAAAATTAATTTAGTAAATCTGTCTAAGATAAAAACTTTAATAAAAAGAGAATAAAAAAATGAGGAGGAAATACAAAAGTATTTGCATCATTTATGCTTCTACAGCTTTTCTGAAACCCATCTTATTTTGAGTACTATATATTTCCTTTAGTGTCTTTCAATAGGTTCTTACCTCACAACCTTATTAGATAGGAACATTAGAGTGACACTTACATGTTGAACAGCAAATTTCCAAGATTCACTAATATCAGTGTGTTACCAAGATTCATTAGTAATACAAAAGCAATAAGCTAAATTACATAACGAAAATAATAAAAAAAAAGATTTTTCAGAACTGATTTAGGAGGTGACTAAGAGATCCCTGCAAAACATCTTTGAACGATATAAGGAACAGAGAGGGAGTATATAGCCAAGTAAAGCAGAGAGGTCCACTTTGAGCTATATTTATATAGTTTTTTAACATGACTGAGTGCTTATGAGTTTAAACTCTTACATTTGTGTTATCAGAGCACAAGACTGCACATAATTGGAGCACTGAGACAACTACCTGAGAGGAGACCACATGTAAGCAGATTCCAGAGCAAACGAAGCTTATTCCATTCTAGAGAAGGGACAAGCCAAACATGGTGAGAGCAGTTAAGCTAAGGCTGTATGTTCCACCTGGCCTGCAGCACTTTTCCCATGGCCATGTGAGGTATATAAACAGACTAAGGAGTCCTGTTTAGAAAGCTGTGGTAAGATGTGCCAGGAGAGCAGCTGGAAGGAGCCTTGAGCTCAGACCCCCCTCCTCTACTCTGGATGTCAGGGTGTCTTGCTGTTGGCATCTTGTTCAGCAGCAGCTGCCAACCTACTGATGTTCTCCTGTGAAGGTACAGCGTTGGGTCAAGGAAAACACTGGACATTGGGGGCCTGGCCTCCCAGGAACATTGCAGAGAGTGCTTTTAGTTAGATCTAAATGTAACAGTACCAGGAAGGAAACTTCAGCTTGGGAAATGATGTATTTTCATGATTACAGTTCCTGCAGTCCCCTTTTCATTTAAAACAATAAATGCTAGCAGCTAGTTAGCTGAATGGTTGCTGAAATACAAGAGCATTTTAGAACACTTCAAACCATTTTGGGGAAAAGAGGAACACTGAACCAAACTGTCAAAGAAAGAAAAAAAAAAGTCAAAAAGTCACATAGACATGATTCCTACAACGTTGCTAGTTCCTAGAAATGACAGTATTTATATGCAAATATACACACAGTATCAGTTCAACAATGAGGTTAATCTGTTTTCTTTTTTTCCAGTTATTTGCCTCAAAAGACTTAATTTTAAACATTAACATTCAGTAAAGTTCGAAATTTCTATGAATAACCACACTAAAATAATATTTTACAAATAATATAGCATTGTTATAACAAATTATTTTGAAAAATCAAGTGGACTAGGAACGTGATTCAAATTCTCAGGGTTCACCTTTTCCAGTGAAGAGTTCATTCATGACATCTAGTGGGTAAAGTTAGTATTACTTTTAATTTATAGAATAAATGCAAACATGACCAAAAAAAATATGCAGCAACAATTTACTAAAACTCAGTTGCTTGATTGCAGTTGATGATGCTAAGCAATTGCCATTTCTACTGAAACAACTGTTAGTATGTAGTGCAGTCGAAGAAACAGTTTCACCTTAAGAAATAATGTGTGCACACTATTCCCCACGTCTTGCAAAAGCAATCGAAAGGACTCTCCTTGCCAGAGCTGTTCTTAGTAGTTTCCAAAAGAATACGAGGGCTGTTCCTATAGCCTACGATTTTGAGAATTTTCAATGAATATACACAATAACACACTCAAGAACTGCATCCTAACAATCAACTCTTAGAATTGCAACATCTGCATTTGGTTCTTCTCTGGCACACAGAGAAAGTTGTGTTTCTCAGAACTAGATTAAAAACCACACAAATATTGAAAGGAACACACACACAGGACCTAGTCATCAGCAAAAGCAAAACATGTGGCTGTGCCACAAAGCTTACCTAACGCACGCTAGCAAAAGCCACAAAAAAATGTATCTGCCTCCCCAGGGACCTTTCAGGGATCTTCACAACAAGCAGTAATTGGGTAAAGGGCAACAGTTGCTGGAATTGGGCCCACTTAAGGAGCTAGCAAAACCACTAGATGACAGAATCAGCCCTAGAACAAAGGTCTCTTAATTAACATTCATGCAGCTGCACAGACAAAATGGTCTAACAGGTGGTCACGGTAGTGCCTAAAGCCACAGCAGGTGTGACTTGGCACCTTTTCAGGAAGAGATAACTAAACCTGCAACTCCTGTCGTCCCAGGAGTCCTCTACTTCTATTCTCTTTCCAAGGGGATGCCATCAGTGACTCATGTACAGAGCCTGCTCTTGTTCAAATGCCTTAAGCATGTTTTGAGTACTCCTGCTGGAAGAAACATCCAGGGAATTTGACAGAACACTTAATTTTTATATGGTAAAAATAGCTAGGAGAAGGTAGATAAGGAAGAAGCTGAGCATTTTCAGATTCATAATTCAGCAGTTAAGACTCATGTTAGCAGTCTTAAGCATTTTTAGATCTGGCCATAGATCATTGAGAAAATGTTTACCCACAGCTGAAATGTATCAGAAATTACTACTTTCATAGTTTACTAAAATATTTTTGTGAGTTTTACTCTAAATTATCATAGACACAATCTAGTTTATGACCCTCTCAAGACAATTTTTGTAAAATATGTATTCAATTAAAAACATAATAATAATTAATCCCAAGTGGTCCTTGAGGAAGAAGATTGCTCAAGCTGGAGAAGAAAGATGACTCATCACTTCTATACTTTATATACATAATATACTTTATAGTAGATTGGTCTCATTTATTGACATGCCATGAGAAAGACTCACAGACACACTGTGTTTATTCTGAAATCTTTTGTGTTCTTCATATTCTTTTTTAATTCACTTGTACTTATTTGAGTAAAAATATGACTTGCAAAACTACATCAAGCCATACAATTTATCCTGTATTTTCCTCTGAGTATGCAAACACATTACTTCTCTCAATTAATCTTTCTTTTCTTAAGATTTTTGTAGAGCTGTAGATTTATATTTGAGAAGTCATGACTAAAAATGTTTACTATTACTTGAAACTAAAATCAGACATATTTTTGAGAATATATGTTTATTATTGGGACATGCAGCAGTCTCACATTTACTGAAACCACTGAAATAAAGAAACTGAGTGTACTACTAATAAAAACCAGTAATAAGCTCAGTAAGTCATGTACTTCACATGTCTTATACACATATGAAATACAACACATCCTTCTGCTCATCACAGTCTTCAGCAGAAAGGCACGGGTTTGATTCTTTTCTTCTGAAATAAATACCTGCAGATTAGAAAATTACTTTTAGGATCTGTAGGTATTTCTGTTTACCACACCTACAGCAATCCACTCCAATTAGTGTACACCAGCCAGTACACAGCATTCACGATAGTGAGACATGTATAAGCTGGATCTTCAGAACATAAATGAAAAAGTATATACCTTTGAGGGTTTCTGGTAAAAAAACATTACTAGACCAACTGTAGAGTCTTCTCTGCTTAAATAACCTTTGCTATCTTCATTGCATGCTTCAAAAACCAACAGAAAGAAAGTAATTTGCATTAAAAACCAATAAACCTAACCTAGGATTTTTTCTATGCATAACTGTTATAGGAAAAATAAAATAGGCACTTGTTGAATAAACACTATTCATCTACTCTGTTCCAGTAAAATTGAAAATGGGCTGAGTCCACTCAGTTTGGGATTTTTATGCTAAAATAACATTTGCATACTTCTACATTTTATGTGCTTGTGCTGAAAAAGCTTTTTGCAAACTTAGAATACATAGTACAGACTTCTAGGAAACAAAACACATTAAATTTGCTTCTACAAGACCTTAAATTTTTTTCTTGCAAAACATCAGGTAGCTTTAATTCTCAATTGTCACCATAGTGACAGGAACTATGAGGAGAGAGTGCAATGCCAGTGTAGTCACAAACCATCAAATTTTCTAAAGTACTTCTAGAAAACAAGTGTTTCCAGAGCCTATACTTAGAGAAGGGACTATACACATAACATACAAAACCATCCAACCTTTTCTAAGAGCCTTTCCCACAGAAGACCTTCAACAAGGGTTGATAACACAGTTATTATAACTTATAGTAGTGAAGGGTATATCCACAGAGCTTTTCAGGAAAAAGCATTATACACAACTCTGCGGACAAGAGCTAAGAAAATCATACAAACCAGCTAAATTTTCGAGAATGCTTTTCCAAGAGCAGCCTACCGATTTTATTGCGTGCCTGCACCTACCGAATTTGTTAACTGCAGCCATAAGCTTACAATAAATTAAGAGAACCGAGCGATCAGTTCACTGTAGAAACCAAAATGCGCTTTGATGCAGGCCGCGCTCCTCCTTTGATTAATTTTACACCTGCTTCCCCCCACTCCTTCCCGAAGTCCTCACGCAGTTATCTCATTAGCGGGGCACTTCAGATACAGTAATTAACATGGCTCCGAACGAGCCATTATGCAAATACCGCACCTGCCCATGATTAATATTAAGGTCAAATAAAAGCTCGTTAGAAAAATTCCGCTGAGACGTGCCTCCTTTGCCACTGCAGCGCCCGGAGCCGCCTGACCGCCACACAGCGGCCGCGCGCCACCGCCTCAGGAGGAGAGGCGGGGCCGCGCGGGAGGCGGGCCGGGGCCTGGGCCTGCTCTCGCTCTCCATCGCGGGCGCTGCCGCGGCGCCGGACCGGCTGCGAGTCAGTCAGTGAGTGAGTGAGTGAGTGGTGGTGGCCGCGGAGCGCGGCAGGCAGGGCGGGCGGCGGGGCCGAGCGGTGTGGGGCCCGCCGGGCTGCAGGGCCGGAGCGGCCGCCAGGGCCCTTTGGTGCCGTGGCCCGTGCGGCGCCTCCCCCGGCCGTAGGTGCTGCCTTCACTGTGGGGCGGCGGCGGGAGCCGCGGTCGCGGCCGCATGGCCCTCGGCGGCGGTGGGGGCGGCGGCGGCCGGGTTCTGCCGCCGCGGTTTAGGGGGAGGCGCGGCAGCGGGATATGGGAGCGACGGAGGGAGGCCGCGGTCCCGGGCGCCGCGGTCCCGGAGTGTTCCCGCCGAGGCTGCCGGAAAGCGCCGCCCCGGCTCGGCCCCGTGCTCCTGAACCCTCTCAGCAGAGCGCGCTGCATCGCTCAGCCACAGGGAAATATCTGTATCGTGCAAATCACACCTCTGGTTTTTGGAATGCTTTCCTATAGGTGCCCCTATCCGTGCCCGTTTTCCATGTGCAGGTTTTCACATTAGCTGCTTCCCATTTGATGGTTGCCCCCGTTGCACGTGTTTCTTTGTTTCCCGGGCACAGAAGCGAGCTTTGTACGCTATGAAATTTTTCCGGATATTCTGATAAATACCAAAGCACAGTTCCTTAGTAATAAACAAGTGGGAGCTAGGAAGGGAGACAGACTTGAGCATAGCAAAAACGTACAATTTCTGTTTGGTGTTTTGTTTTTTCATCACAGGGAACATGCTTCAGGAAGGCGCACACGGTAAATGGACAGTATCTAGCAGTGATGAAAGTGCCGAGGAAAATTCTGACAGTGAAAAACCATGTACATCTTCAGTATCGGATGCTGCATGTGGTAGAACAAGCGGACCACAATATCCGTGCTCTGAAGCTAGGAAAGCTGCTCACAAGAGAAAAGCTTCTCCCCTGAAGCTCACTGATAAAAGTCTTTCTACAGAAACATCTCCAGCAGTAAAACAGAGACCAAGCCAAGAGGGCTCAGGCTGGTGTCTTTCTAGTAGTGATGAAGAGCCTGAAGATGAGCAAAAGCATGCCCACAAAGAAACAGTGAAAGAAGAAGAATATGATGTGCCCAAAGAGCATCCTTTGAATCTTTGCAAAGATGACAAACTCTCAAAGACTCTGAAAGAAGAGGTGTATAATGAAACACCCAGTGAAGCCCAGGATATATGGGATTTGGTGAATGGAGGGAATCCTTTCAGGTTTTTTCTTACTAAAGTCAGTGGAATTGAACAGAGCTATAATTCTGGAGCCCTGCACATAAAAGGTGAACAAGTAGCTTCTGCAGAAGTGGGCTTTTGGGAGAAAGCAAGAGAATGCTTTCTTTTTAGTTTGTGGGTATTTTTAAATGCATGTATTTCTTGGTGTCGCTGAGGTTTCATATTCTAAATGTGCAGGTTTGTAGAAATTGGTTCTGTTACCTGGACCTTTCTCTTTTAAAAGTATAGTGTACAAAGCATTATTTGCTGATACTTTGCTGTAACTTGAGTTAGGCTGCAGAAATCTAATATGTCTTTAGCCAAGGCAAGTCATGCTGCTTCTTAATGCTGCTTTCCCTGTGAGCTAATCTCGGGAAACCCGCCTGTCTTTGTGGCATAGAAAGGGGTGCTTTTCTTGGGTGCATAACTGCCTGAGTACTTGTTTGCACTTGCCTTCGTGCTGCTGAGTGGTTTGCACCTAGTAATTCACTATTACTTGATGCAGTACTTCTGAAGTTCTGTGTCTGGGATTCATGGGTCCGTTTAAATTCAGCTGGGAGAGAGAGCTGTCCATCAGCCAAGATGTAATGAAGTCTTTGCTGTACAATACTGATGCTTCAGGAATGCTCTGTAATTGTCATTTGATGTAAGGGGGAAGAGCTTTGTGCACCTGTAAACTTCCCTGTAGTTAGAATTAAAATCCTACACATCACAAGACAGAATCAGAAACAAGTATTAATAAGAGAATTGTGTACAGAAATACAATAAAGGCAGAAAGAAATTGTTGTTCTTTGAGGGAGAAGAAATTACTCAAGACCTATACAACTAGGTTGTAACTTTTCCTCAATCTCATGCCTATGAGCACAAGCTGGTGTCAGAGACTTCAGTTGCTTTACTGCATTATGTTTTTATATTCTTTGTGGCTTTTAGCCTATGCTCTCTTGGGAGTCCTGCTAGGTGATTAGTTGAGCTGGTGGACAGGCAGTATTTTTTGTTTATTTAACCCACTAAACCAGATTTCTGTAGAGGTAAGGTATTAAATACTTTGTGCATCCTAGAAGTTACTTGTCAGGTATGTTCTCAAGTTGGTGTTGTGCTTCAGTTGTTCAGGTTATAAATCCCCAGTTGGCTTAGTTTCCTGTGTCACCATGATTGAACTATGGGTATGCATATCTTACAATCAGTCTGAAACAGATAAATAAGCATTAACTATGCTCTTATTGCTGCTACCCTGCCACAGTTCTTCAAGCCCACTCAGTAGAGGAGAGTGTAGTTTAATGTCCCTTTCTCAATATGATGTTGGACTTTTTCCTAATCAGCTTTTGAAACTTGTTTTTTGCTTTGGGACGATTAATACTTTTTATAAGCATGTGATCCTAAGTGATTCCCAGGAGAGTCAGTGACTTGAACAGTAAACTTGTGAATGCCTCTGTTACACCAAGTCTATGAACATGTGCTGTGGTAGTTGTTGAGCTGTTCAAGATGCAAAATGTTTACTTGAACTTTTTTTATTTATTTATGCTTTAATATTTTTAATAGATATTTTGTCTCCTCTTTTTGGAACTCTCATATCTTCTGCCCAGGTGAGTTTCCTGTTTACCAAACTGATTTCACTTGCTTGTTTCACTTTATTAATCTTAAACTTGATAGTCCATGCTTGTGCCACGTAGCTGATACTAGCAGGAAACCTCGTTAAAATACAGAGAGAATTCTAAATGTTTTCAACTGTTGAACAATTTATTGAAATATAAGAATCATCCTATGTTCTGTTAGAATTCAGGTAATTACAAGACTACTTTCTCCTGTTTTTGAGGAATATGCAATTGAAAACTGTGTATTTGTGCTCATATAAATGAGGTTTTTTTGAAAGAAAAAATGCTTTGCAATCTAGTAATGATACCTTTGTTACTACCTAGAAGCTTTTGCTATCATTCATGGTATAAACACATGGCACAGAGATGATCCTTGAACCTAAGCTTTTACATTATGTGCATGTGTTTCTTTTTTTCCTGGATGGTAAATTTTATGAACATTAATGCACAGTTTTGGGAAACTTAAATACATTCTTGAATTAATGTAAATGAAAGTAAGGATGTGAAAGACTTTACATAGGAAGCATTTTTGCTGTAGTTCACTGATCTAGCAAACTGTTTTTTCTTTTTAATGAGTCTGTTTTCTTTTTTTTTATACACAAGTTTAACTACTGTATAGATGTGGGATGGCTTGTAAGACAGTACCCGCAGGAATTCAGGTATGTTTATTTTACAGAGGTGAAATGATGCAATTTCCAGATCATTTCTGTTCATACAAGTTCCTGTTATAAGTGAACGATAAACACTTGTTTGCAGTTGCAGATGATTGTTACCAATCTTAGTTTTCTTTCTACTCTTATTCTACAGTTGTAGTTCTCTGATTTCTTGGCTCTTTCTTGGTCAGAGTTCAGGATAGCTGCTTTCTGATTTTTATTAGTTAACAGTGAGGTAGTCCCATTGTGGGCCACAATGACAGTGTAATAGATGACCTGTAAAAAAGGAACAAGAAGCTTTTTGCCCTGCAGTTTACTGAGTCAAGAGCCAGAAAGGAGAGAATGTAGGAAGGGCACAAGAAAACTGTATGAAAAGGATTAGGATGATTTCATGGATATGATACAGTAAGTTGATGGGTATTGTCATGAAAGTAGTTCTTGTTTGCTTGAAATTCCTTTCTGATAATTGCAAACTCCTGCAGATGAAGTGCTGCCTTTTTTTTTTTTTTTTTCTTTTTCATTTTACTGGAAGTGCAGTAGAACCAGAGTTCACAGAATCACAGAGTGAGTAAGGCTGGAAGGGACCACTTTGGGTTGAGCAGCACACCATTCCTTGTGGGATCCTCTACTACATATGTCAGAAAGCTGTCATCAGTGCTTTCAAGGAGCTTCCTGTACTGTTCATGCTTTGCTGTGTTGCTTCTCCAGCATGTCAGGGTAGTTAGTCCCCCATAAGAACCAGGACGTGGGGCTCTGAGGCTGCTTGTACTGCTGCCTGTAGAAGGCCTCATCCACTTAGTCCTCCTGATCAGATGGCCTGCAGCAAACACCCACAACAGTGTCACCCTTACTCGTCTGCTTGTTTATCCTAACTCATAATGTCGTGATTGATACGTTCCAAGTGTTGCCTCATGTAGAGGGCAACTCCACTGCTGCACCCTCCTATCTTTCCTAAACAGCATGTAGCCCTTCGTGACAATATTCCAGTTATGTGAGTGATCCCACCATGTCTCTGTAATCGCAATGAGATAAAAGCCCTGTGACTGCACACAGATCTTCAGTTCCTCTTGTTTGTTCCCTGTTCTGTGGTGTACAGGTACTTTATAGAAGTATTTGAGTGTGCCAATATCCCAGCAAGGGTGCAAAAGGACGCCCCATAGTCCTGTCTTGTGGTTATGTCTTTCGCTGCTTGTACTTGTTGCAGTTATCCCCATCTTCTTCCATTATTCCCTGTAACTGGCAGGAGAGAATAGAACTTGTGCTTCAAATGTCTCGACCAGTTGTCCCAAGGCCCTGACGTCCCTCTTGCTTGTCTGCAGTCTTGTTGGGACTTTGTTGGTACTCACTTGAAAAACCCATAATAATCAGTGAGCTGAGCCAGGCTGAGAATTTTCTTGATGGTTTCTCTTACCTGGACTCCAGGGAGGCAACACACCTTCCTATAGATTAGATCTGGTTGGCAGGACCAGAAGTTTAGTTCTGGGAAGTGAACACCAAATTACTGCCGGAATAGACCTAGCCCTCTCCTTTTCCCTGTCAATCTTCCTATCTTGTCTGTAAGATAATAATTACTAAATTGTCATGTATCCACGTTGTGTATATTGGTGCTTTTGAGAGCTTATATTTGTCTGTTTCCAGCCACAGGGACAAGTTTCTTTCATGATCTTGTATTAGGAATTTCTATTTTGGTGTCTGCTTTACCACACACTTCCTGTTTTCCTTTATTTTTCCGTTAAAATTTTCCAGTGTCTTTTCTTTAGAGGTTCTATTGTAGTTACTGCTATTTTGAGATAGTTAATAAGGCATATTGATTTCAGTGCCATCTTTCTGCTGGGCTATCAGATTTAGGGGCCAGATGTCATAGCTACGTGAAGGAATGGTTTAGACTGGTTGCTGATTCACTTGATGTTTTAATGGTAATCTCCTCTTGTTTAAGGAAGAAGCCATTGCTGATAGTTCATGGCGAGAAGAGAGAATCCAAAGCTGAACTAATGGCGCAAGCACGGCCTTATGAGAATATTAGCTTTTGTCAGGTAATTAACATTTGTATCATCCTTTGGTTGAAGTTAAGCCATCTGTTACACCCAAAGTCTTGGTACTGATGAAAAGACACACCTTATTTAGGAAGTTTTTTGTTATACTTTGAGGAATATCCATGCCAGGACCACAGGAACATGGTAACAATAATCCTGGTTGGATGTGATTATGGCAGGCTTCACCCACAAAAGTTTTTGTAGAACAGCTGTCCACAAAAATGTCACAGGGCTCATGGAGGAGCTGCTCACCTTCTCCAATAACATGTTACACTCAAGTTCTTAGAGTGGCTGAAAAGGAAGCATTATTTTTGTGTAAAGCACAGAACTTACTCCTAGAGTCACTACAATCTTAAATCTCATCAAAGAATTATTATTTTCTATATGTGTTTTACACAAGAAAATGCTGATACAAATAATCTCAGTAATACTGTTAAAATTGCTGTGAGCACACTTCCTGGCACATGCCATTTTCTCTGATGTTATGTTCATTGTTTTCCTGTCCCTAAGTCGTGAAGTCATTGGCTTCATCCTGGGGGAGGGATGTGGCTATGGCAACTTGCCAGTGTATCAAGATTTTGCCAGGTGAAGTATATTAATGATCATGGGGATTTTGTGCTCTTCGTTAGGAGAAGAATGATCTTGGAATTTTGTTCTCTCTGAAGCAGTCTGGTAATTCTGAGTTTCCTCTTTAATTGGTGGACCCAGTACTGCAGGTGTGGCCTCACAGAGGGGATCACCTCCCTTGACCTGCTGGCAATGCTCGTTGTAATGCAGGCCAGGACCTTGCAAGGGCACATTGCTGGCTTCTGTTCAGCTTGGTGTCCAGCAGGAGCCTTGAGTTATTTTCTGCTGAGTATTTCTGAAAACACTGCTAGTAAGGCAGCCACAAATTCTGGAACAGTTCCAGCAAGAGTTGCATCACCATTTAAAGTCTAGCTTGTAGAAAGTGGAGAATGCATTAGAAGTATTGAGAAGGAAGATAATGGGTTTTGTGATCTGTCCACTAGAGAGCAGTGAAATGGAACAAAATTAAGAGGCAATGCACAATAGCAATTTTTAATGATCAACTTTTGAATTTTGTAGGCTAAACTGGATATTGCATTTGGAACTCACCATACGTAAGTAACACTATGAAGCAGAAAGGTCTGCAGCAAAACTGGCTTTCACAGAAATTGTTGAGTCTTAAAGTTTCTGTAAACATCTTGTATTTAGAGATGACAGGATTGTTCTAGTTTAATGAGACAAATTAGCTATTGAGTAGATACGAGATGTACAAGTTAAGCAGTTGAAGTTGAACTGGTCTAAAACAGGTGGACTGCAGGTCCTGGCTCATAATTCATGCCTTAATACCAAAACTGTAATGCAGACTTGATCAGTCATAGGCAGGGCAGACACAACACTGATTTACTGATCATGTTTTTCACTTCCTGTGGAGGATCTGGAAATTACCGTATTTGGGGGTCTTCTCGAAGAAAAAACTTGAATTGGATATTAAAGAAATGTCACAAAGTGAATTTTGTAGATAGAAAGCTACAGATAAGAACAGATTTAATCTTATGTTTTAGCAAAGATATTTTGGGTTCAGTTTGGGTTTCAGATCTCATCCTTTGGCATCACATGGATATGCTGTTTTTACACAGCTAATGAAAACTTGGATATGAAAATTTGAGCAGTTTTCTTACAAAAGATAGAGATACGTATGTTTATCAGTTACTAGTTTTAAAATTCCTTTGTGCTGGAGCTTGAGTTATGAATAGATAACTTTTTTTGCCATCTCAATGGTTAGCTACATACATACCTTCTTTTAAAGTGAAAGTCAGTTTAAGAGGCAGTAACTAGGTTTTAATAAATTCAGCTATAAGTTAAGGCCTTTCAGTGTTCCTTAATTCTTTTTCTAACTATCTGCAAAGAGAAGTTTATCTGAAGAGCTGTGCAAGTATAGGCAGTGTTCTGCAAGCATTTGTTTTGCTGTAATTAGTTGCATGAGATGTTAAGCTGTACTCTGAAATAAAATATATGGGGATAGTCTAATGACTGCCATGTGAGCTTGGCATGCACATGAATTGAAGTATAAGTGCTTGCATGATGCAGAACAGATTTTTGAAAATAGCTACCTTGGGACTTTTTAATGATTTGCTAATTTATCTCCTACTTTCATTGTGCTTGAAATAGATGAAGAGTTATGTATCTTTTTTTTAAAGGAAAATGATGTTGTTGTTGTATGAAGAAGGTCTTCGAGTTGTGATACATACATCCAATCTTATTGCTGAAGATTGGCACCAGAAAACTCAGGGGTAAGCAACAATCTCTAGCAGGTGTATGTTTCATACTCTCCATAGGTGTTTGCTACTGCTGGAGATGGGATATTAGGTCAGGTGATCTGGTGTTGCAAGCCTTACACTCCTAAGATAGAGCTATTGTAAAAAAAAACCAAAAAACTTTGACTTAGAGTTCTGGTAGGGAAGTCTGAGCTCTCCTTACTTTCTCCTGTAAACAAAACTGTGTTCCCAGTTGGCTGGTAGCTTAAAATCAGTCTGACTGATATAAAATTTTATTATGCTGTGCTGTCTCTTTATGAAAAACTTCTTAGCTATAAAGTACTATTTATATAGTTCTGAAGCAGCTATTTTAAAATTGTCTTAATACTGCAAGAATAATGTGGATGTGCAAATGTTCTGGTTTTGTTGTCACTGTATCTAGAATGTAGTCTGATAAATGTTGGGTGCTATTGGCTCCATAATACAGTAGATGACCTAGTATTTGCCCAGTATCCTTTCCTGGGAAGGAATTTTTTTCCTGTTTTATTTTCTTGGAAGAAGTTTTTAAACTTAATGACCAGCTTGGGACATAGTTTTATTGGGTGCACAAAAAAGAGGATTAAGAGGCATGTTAATATAAAGGTCCTCAACCTCCTCAGGTTTTTGGCTATTTTTATGGGAGCAATTTTTTAGTTAGATGACCACAATAAATCAGGGTATAAAATTTCTTCAAACTAATGGGAAGTTGCTTTTCAGAAGTTACTGTCACTTTGACATCCGTTTTGCTGCCATTAAATATGGCAGAGTTTTTAGACTTTGCTTGTCTGAGACAGCCTCTTTGAGTGGCAAAAATAGGCACTGATTTTTTTGCCTTTAGATCTTATGGGTGGCTTTAGTATCTTACGGCAGTTAGCTTTTCAGAAAGCTGAGAAGGCAGGAAAATACCTATTGGGATACTTAACAAGTTCCCCTAGTTGTCAAACATGAGAAATGTTTTTCTTTTTTAGCTTTTGCATACTGCAGTGTTATACAGTATCACAGTATGGTGGTTCTGAATTTCAAAGGATAGTATCAACACATTGTAAAGTTGATAATGCACAATCTTTGGTTCCCATGGCTACAATAATGTGTGACTGGAAAGAAATGCTTAATGTTTTCCCTGCATAGTGCCCATCCCATTTTACTCTGATGGAGGTTCTTGAGAGGCAACATATCATTGTGGGCTACTCTTCAAACTATATAAACCTTTCAGATGCTTTAATTGGTGGTTTTCTGTGCAGTTGCACAAACCAGTAGTTTAGCAGAACACATTGCAGTGTTCTATTCCTATAGAGAATGTTGATGAAAGGACTGATGGTTGATAAGTCTTAGCCTGACCAGTTTAACAGTGGTGAAAGCTGTAAATGTATGTGTAGATAAATGAGGAGAATGTTATTTTCATTAGAAAGTGTTAGTTTTATGATTTCAAGTATGAGCCGATTCTGTAGATGTAAAGACAAGACATCTATAGTTAGTATCACAATGACCTTCAGATGTGCTTTATTTGCCTATTAAACCCATGTGTTATTAATGCGTAGTGTCCTTGTTTATATGGCTGATTTTTTCTTTTTTCTTCTTTTAAGAATATGGCTAAGCCCTTTATATCCAAGGCTACCTAAGGGAGCATCTGGTTCTGCTGGTGAATCTATAACTAATTTTAAATCTGACCTAATAAGTTACTTGACAGCTTACAGTTCTCCTGCACTCAAGGAATGGATAAATCTGATTCAAGAACATGATTTATCAGAGACAAGGTATATATAATCTTGTATTTTTTCTAACTGGCACATGTGGGTTGTTTGGTTTTTTTTCTAAAAATTAAATATCTGCGTTAGGATCTGTTAGACCTTGTGATTGTTTTGCAAGCTAATCTTGTTTCAGACTTAAGTGTTCAAACATGACTAACCTTTTACAGTTTTTAAAAATTTATCTTATGTAGATTGTCAAATTGACCAACTTATAGTTCTATAAGCATGTATTTTAAAATAAGAAAAAGAAAGGTGCACCAGCAGTAACTTTCCAGAAGGTAGCTGTAAAGTAATAAGGACTTGGTTTCATTTCAGCCAGTTTGGCTTAAGTATTTACTCCAGTAAAATCACCAGTGGAAAAAACTGTGTTGTATTGGGTTTGTCATGTAAGAGTGATCATATAAACAAAGGTTACTGAATGGGGATTTTATTCAGAATAGGCGCCTGTATTTGTAAGGCAAAGTTTAATCCACATATCTATAGAATTTTGCCTATAACAGACATGGGTTGGTTTTGGTAGGCAGTGTTGTGTCTAACTGGTCTTGGAATAGTCTTTTCTAATACCACATTGCTGATATTACTTAAAAATAATTCAGGCTGCTTAATTACTTCTAATAAGAAATTCCAGTTAAATATGTGCATTTAGTTCAGAAAGTGTAAATCTCCCTGGCAACTTAATTGCTGTTTTATAATCTGACCAAAAATTGTTGAAAAGCTGAAAATGGTCATATACTATGGTGGAAAATAGAGACTGGAATGTTATCTAGTTTATACATTAAAAAGTGCTTTTATCTTTACATGGAGTCTTAAAAGATTGGAGAGGGTAAAAAAGGTATGTACTTTATAATCAGGTGAGCTAACAGCCTGAGCTGTTGCTCTGATTGCATTGATCATCAGCATGAGCTTAAACAGGTGAGTTGAGCCCTAGCTGATAGGAGTTTATGCATGGGCTAGGAAAGAGTCACTTGTTAGAATAAGGATCGGTTCCTTGCCATTTGATGTATTGTAGGGGATGTTCAGTCATGTATGAAGTTATCCATGAGATGCATGCTGTAGGAAACAGCTTCTTAAAGCATCTGTTTGTTGTGACTTTGGGCAGGTCTCTTCCCTGTTTTCAGGGCAAAGTTAAATAGGTTACTAAACCCGTTATTAGGAAGACTGTTGAGAAAGCTGTACTTTGCATCTGAGCTGTAGTGCCCAAATGAAAACTCATACCTGAATTGGCTGATTTGGATGTAGTAGTAGATTGGCTTTACTCAAAATTACGTGCCCAGTTATGTGCCAAACAAGCTATTTGTGTGTATTGCTAACATCATCTATCTTCTGCTTTTTTGTACTCTGAAAAAGATGCAGTTCTTGTCTCTGCTGTAGAATAACAGCTTGGTGGTGCATGACAGCCATATAGGATGCTGATAATAAATTATAAAGCTGAAAATCTACTTTTCTTTGTATTGTAAATCCCATGAGAGAGATTAAATATTTCTGGATGCACTTGTGTGTTCCATCTTGCTGCTAAGTTTTACTTAAATACCTTGCTACTTTACAAACCAATGCACTCCAGCTCTACAAAAATCTGTTGTTTTTTTCTTTTTTTAGAGTGTATCTGCTTGGTTCTACCCCTGGACGATATCAAGGCAGTGATAAAGAAAAGTGGGGTCATCTTAGGCTCAGAAAGGTACCAAAACTGTAATCTTTTTTGTTAATATCCTTTAAAATGTAAATAGTATTTTGGAGAGCATTCTTCAGTTCCTTCCAATTTTTCCAGCTGTCATCAGTCTTCTAATACATTGTTAAAGTTAGCAGTAACATATGTAAGATTGCACCTTAGAACTTAATCTGTCTACTGATGAAAAAGACAGTAAAAAATGTTTTTATAAGTACATTAGCAACAAAAGGAGACAAACGAGAATCTCCATCATTTAATGAATGCAGGGGGAGACATAGTGACAAAGCATGAGGCAAAGGCTGAGGTGCTCGATGCCTTCTTTGCCTTTGTCTTTAATAGCAGGACCTGTTCTCCATGTATCCAGCTCCCCAAGCTGGAAGACAGGGACAGGGAGCAGAATGAAACCCCCATAACCCAAGGGGAACTGGTCAACGACCTGCTGCAGCACTGAAGTGTACACAAGTCCATGGGACCAAATGTGATCCACTGAGGGAGCTGGCGAAAGTGCTCATTGAGCCACTTTCAATCATTTATCAGCAGTTCTGGCTAACTGAGGAGGTCCCAGTTGACTGGAGGTTGGCAAATCTGACACCCATTTACGAGAAGGGTCAGAAGGAATATCCAGGGAGCTACACGCCCGTAAGTCTGACCTTGGTGCCAGGGAAGGTTATGAAGCATATCATCTTGAATGTACAGGATTACCAGGTCATTATGCCCAGTCAGTATGAATATGAAAGGCAGGTCCTGTTTAGCTAACCTGATGTCTGTCTGTGACAGCCTAGTGGGTGAGGGAGAGGCTGTGGATGTTGTCTACCTGAACTTTAATGAAACCTTGGACAGTTTCATACACAGTTCTCCTGGAAAAACTGGCTGCTCCTGGCCTGGATGGGTGCACTTGTTGATGGGTAGAAAATCAGCAGGATGGCTGATCTCAGAGAGTGGTGGTGAATGGAGTTAGATCCTGCTGGCAGACAGTCACAAATGGTGTTCCCCAGGGCTCCTTATTGAGCCCACCAAGCTGGGGGGGAGTGTTGATCTGCTGGGGGGTAGGAAGGCTCTACAGAGGGATCTGGACAGGCTGGATCAATGAGTGGAGACCAGTTGTATGAGGTTCAACAAGACCGTGTGCCAGGTGCTGCACTTGAGTCACAGCAGCCCCATGCAGCACTACAGGCTGGGGGCAGAGTCACTGGAAAGCTGCCCAGGGGAAAAGGACCTGGGGGTGCTGGTTGACAATGGCTGGACATGAGCCAGCAGTGCTCAGGTGGCCAAGAAGGTCAATGGCATCCTGGCATTCTGTGTCAGCAATAGTGTGGCCAGCAGGACAAGGGCAGTGATTTCCCCCCTGTACTCGGCACTGGTAAGGCCACACCTCAAGTGTTGCGTCCAGAAGGGCAACAGACCTGGCGAAGGGTCTGGAGCATGGTTCTGATGAGGAGCGGCTCAGGGAGTTGGAGGTGTTCAGCCTGGAGAAAAGAAGGCTCAGGAAGACCTTCTTGCTCTCTACAGCTATTTGAAAGGAGGTCGTAGCCGAGTGGGGATTGGTCTCTTCTCCCAAGTAACAAGTGATGGGACAAGAGGAAATGGCCTCAAGTTGTGCCTGGGGAGGTATAGTTTGGATATTAAGAAAAATTCCTTCAAAGTCTGTCAAGCATTGGAACAGGCTGCCCAGGGAAGTGGTAGAGTCATCTTCCTTGAAGATACTTAACAGATGTGTAGATGTGGGACTTAGGGACATGGTTTAGGGGTGAATATGACAGTGTTATGTTAATGGTTGAACTCTATTGCCTTTAGAGGTCTTATGTTTATTTAGGTAAGCCATAATGGTTAATCTTCAAGACTGCATATATTAAGTTTTTAGGGACCCTTCTTGTTTGGTTTTTTTTTTTATTTTTTCCCCCCCACAGAATTTGATGAGGTATTTCATGTCATCTATTAAATGCTTCTTGAAATTGGAGAATTTTTAACCTGCACCTCCTGCTGCGGTGGCATTATTTCAAATACTATCATGAATTTTACATGCTGTCTGATGCTGTCTGTGGCAAACTTCTGTGACATACAGAGTATTTGTGTATCACATTGCTTTTCAACATTAGGTTACTCTTAGAGATATCCCTTTGCTTGTTAAGAACTTATCCGTTCTGGTACATGTTGTCTGATTTTTTGGCTTGTTAGACACAGAATGAAGAAAAAATAAAACAGACAAAGCCTGTAAGGGAGAAAGATGGTCTTGTGGCAAATGTTTCTGTGATTTAAAAAGGTTTTTAGTAACAATGCAGATAGACCTGATGATGCTACATTGATGACTGAAGCCATTAGATTGTGTTTGCTCTAGAGTGGGGTAAAGGTGGCAACTACGTACAATTTAGTATCTGTCTATATCCATCTGTTTTTAATGTGGCTCTGAATTCCATTCACAGCTGAAGAATTCCTCTAAAAGGATCATTTCAGTTTTCTCTTCAATTGTTCTTTTTTCCCCTCTTATTGTAAGCTTCTATTGTAGCTGGGTGTTATGGCTTTAGGATATAAGAGGGATTTTATGGCCAACAACCACCAAATATAAAAAATATTTAGTTGTTTAATTTATTGTGACTTCTGAAGCTCATGTTTCATGTTTTTAGAGCTGCTAACATTCTTTTTACCCGTTATTTAATGGTTGGCTTTGGTGCTTTTGGATAAAACTTGATGTTTAATCTTCTCTTGAAGTGAGTTTATTTGGAAAGCCTGATTTTTTTTTTTCCTATTGCGAAGTTAAATATGTAGTATGAATGTTGATCTCTTTCATTATCAGAAGTGAATTATAGAGGATTTATTATATCAAAAGTGGTATCAAACTAATTAAGGTATTCCTTGCCTGTTGAAGTCTAACAGTGTTTTAATTCCCCTCACTAGCTTTTGAAGGAGCATGCTTTGTCAATACCAGCACATGAATCCTGGCCTCTTGTTGGGCAGTTCTCAAGCATCGGTTCAATGGGAGCTGATGGGTCCAAATGGCTGTGCTCTGAGTTCCAGGAGAGCCTGGTGGCTGCAGGCAGCAATGTGACAACTTTCCGTAAATGTGATGTCCCCATTCATTTGGTATGTCTTTTAGATGGTAGTGACCTTTATTTAACACTTACTCATTTGTTTTGGAAATCTTAGTCATTGGTTTGCTTTTAACTTTTGGAAGACATTAATGGAATTTTCATCATGAAATCATATATATGCCACTTAGTGATGCTTACTTGTGTATGATTTGCTGTAAAAATGTACCATAATTTCCATCTTTGCATGACACTAGATTATGTATCATCTCATCAAAATTTATCTTCTCATTCTATAGCTTGTCTTCCATCGGGTTTTGTAGATGCAGCTGTTTTTTCTACTAAGAAGTAACTGAATCCTTAGTCATTAATACCTTTGGTTATTAGCACAATTAAGGGGAGGAGCAGAAAAGTTTGTGGCAGGAGCTTGTTAAATCAAGGAAAAATGATGGTCAATCTATGCCTTTGCCATGTGCTAATTGCCCCTGCATACTCATATTTGAGGTGTGAGACTAAAATCTCATAAAATAATGTTAAGAACTACTGTTTGGCTACTTGGAAGTTTTACTTGAGACTTGCTAGTAGATTTTGGTTAGCTCTGTAAGAGTGGTAAAAATACTAGACTTTCTTAGTTACTGGCACAAATGTAGTTGTAAGCTGCAGTGTAATTTTATTAGTTTTGAAAAATGAAGCTCTTAATATTTTTTTTTCTCAAGTTTTCTTTAAGGTGTTTGTTTGAAAATTGACAGCTTGTCTGTTTAGAGCAGTGTTACTAAAGTTACTTTTTGTTCTACCTCCATGAAGGTTTATCCTACTGTGAACAATGTGAGGCAAAGTCTAGAAGGCTATCCTGGTAAGCAGATGAATTCCCATTTATCTGCCTTTTGTGGTCATAATGTCCTGCAAAATCACTTTAGTGGTTGATGTTCATTTAACACAAAGTTCTCGTCTTGCTGGGAATGTGATAGAATGGGTGCCAGTAGAATCTTACTACTTTCGCTGGAGCTCTGACTCCAGCTATTGTGATTGAATAGAAAGGGCTTTGTGGGCATTGGTATGTAACGCTTGTCTGTCCTAGCCATGTTCATATGTCACTGTATAGGAAAACAACAGCTCTTGCCCACTGCTCTTTTTCCAGTCATCATTTCATTTTGGCAGAAAATTCAGGTTTGAATGTGTCAAGTTCTCTTTCTGTTTTGATCGCAATGTCATTCTGTGTGTCAGATACAATGGAGGCTACGGTGTTACTGGTCTTTTAATATTGCAATATACAACTGTTCTGTTCAGTATTCACATGTTTATTTTCATGAAGTCATTATATTTGTAAAAGCTGGTACGGTAGTATTCTGATACAAGGAAGCTTCTGTTACTCAAAAGCAAGTCTTTAAAAGGTCAAGGCAATTGGAAGAGATTCATGAGGACTGAAAGAAGAGAATTCTTTCATGTCTTTAGGAAGGGTAAGAAGGAGGATCTGGGGACCTATAAGCCTGCCAGCCTCACTTTGATCCCTGGGAAGGTGATGGAACAAGGAATCCTGGAAACCATTTTCAAACATACGATGTTGAAAGAAGGTGACTTGGAGTAGTCAGCATAGATTTTTAAAGGAGAAATTATGCCTTATTAACCTGATGTCCTTCTATGATAAGTGGCTTGATGCATGAGGAGTGCCCCTAGATGTTGTTTAGCTTAACTTTGTCTTTCAACTCTGTCTCCTCCAACATCATTACAATGATGTGATAAAGTACAGGCTGGGTGAGTGGAAAGTGGAGCAGATTGGAAGCTGGCTGAGCTGCCAGGCCTCAGAGGCTGTGAGCATTGGCACAAAGGCCTGCAGGGGGTCACAAGCCACTAATGGTGGCTTGTGCCAAGCACTGGTACTGGGGTCATGCATTAATGTTTTCATCAGTGACCTGGGTGGTGGGGTAGAGTACACCTGTAGTGAGTTTCCAAATAATGCAGACTGGGGAGGAGTGGTTCATGTATTGGATGGTTGTGCAGCCAGTCAGAGAGACTGTGCAGGCTGGAGAAATGGGCAGACAGCAACCTCGTGCAGTGCAACAGAGGGCAGTGCAAAGTACTGTGCTGGGACAAGAGCAACCGCAGGCATGAGCGCACACTGGGGGTTAACCAGGGGTGAACAGCTTTGCAGAAAAAGACCAAGGAGTGCAGATGGTCACTAAGCTGAAAGATGAACCAGCAATGTACCTTTGTAGCAAGCAGATCAGCAGAATCCTGGGCTGTGTTAGGAACTACATTGCCAGGGAGTGACCTGTCCCCTCTATTTAGTACTGGTAAGACCACTTCTGGAGTGCTGTGTCCAGTTGTTGACTTCGCAGTACAATACAGATATGGACATACTGAACCAAGTACTGCAAAAAGCTACAAAGATGAATAAGAGATTGGAGCATCTGTTATACAAGGAGAGGCTGAGAGAGCTGGATAATTCTTGGAACTTGGAGAAGAATGCTTTCCTGGGAAATCTTACCAGTGTGTATAAATGTAAATTATAGGAAGAGGCAATGTAGAGGCAGATGCTTTGCGTGGTGACCAGGGAAAGAACAAAAGGCAATGGATGTACATGGGAATCTTCTGTATCTCAATTTATCCTTACAGCAAAATTGTTTTCTGATGTTTAAATGGAATAAGTTGCTCATAGAGGCTGTAGTCTCTGTTTTTGAACATACTCAAAACCTGACAGGACACTGTACTGAACAGTGTTGTACTGTGTGCTCTGTTCAGCCTTGCTTTGAGCACAGAATTATTCTCTCCAAAAGGGTGCTTTCAACTTCAGTGATTCAGTGATTCTTTGGCTTTGCTGAATCATTAAAAGTGTTCCTGTTCCAAGCTGGATACCTATGCTCCTATGCAGGAGAGGAGCGTTTGAATTCTAACTCTGGTGGATTTCGAACATGGAACTAGCATGAATGTTTTCAGCAGTCTTTGTCTTTCCTCTGATTAGTGTTTGGACATACGTAGAAATTGCAGCCAGAAAATTTATAGGTAGCTATGGTTCCCAGAATTAAGTTAGCGTGTCTTTAAATACTTCTGGTTATCTACAGCCCAGTGACTTCTTACTGTAATTTCTTTCATATTGTGAAATAACTTGGAGAATTACACAACTGTTTTTGTGCAAATGAACAGCAGTTAGTGCATTCCTGAGAGTAGTAAAGCTTTTGTAATGGGTTCTTATGGCGTCTTCTAGGACATGTTGAATACGGTAGGCTTTGCTTCATGCTTTTACTACGCAACACTGATATAATTCAGTATGCCTGGCTGATTCTTCTTTGTTAAATCCATTTCAAGAAATCACAACGTGCATTAGCCAAAGGCCGAATCAATACAAATATAATTTCATTGTAGAAGTACTTGCTTTTAAAAATAATGTTGTTTGGGGTTTGGTAGGTTTGTTCTTACTCCTGAAACCTGCTTGTTTTATTTCCTCTAGTTTGTGCAGGTGATGATTCCAATCTGTTGATATCAAGTAGTATCATATAAAAAAACTACCCATAATTCTCCCTGTATAGTTTTTCTTTTTCCTAGTGTAAATATGCTATGTAGTGTTTAGGAACTTGCTAAATTATGAGAATGGAAAAAACCTGGCAAGTATATACCATTTTATACTATTGGAGCATTTAACAATTTCCTGAAAGTAACTCATGAAGGTCGGACAAATAGCTTATTCCCCAAGATGCTTGCTGCTTTTAGAATGTCTTTTGAAAAATAAATGTACATGTTCTATTTTTTCCTTAAGCTGGTGGCTCACTTCCGTACAGTGTACAGACAGCACAGAAACAGCTGTGGTTGCATTCCTATTTTCAGTAAGTAGAACTCAATTCTTTGGGGGTTTTTTCAGACTGTATGTTTAAAGTTACAGTGCTGTAATGTTTGAGCGTTAACAGTAAATAAGTGAAAGTCGTTACAAGGATGATATTCTTAAACTCCTTAAAATAAAGGCCTTTAGTTCCTTATCTGCTGGGTCTTAGGTCCAACAGTAGAAAACAGGCTGTTTACCTCTAAAAATTATATGGGATAATGTTGCTACTGGATTTAGTTTTCTGTGAACTTTTATTTAAGGTTTACTTATCTGAACTGGAATAATGTTACTCCTTTTTTTTTTTTAACTTAGAGTTGTATTTCACTTTCCCTACTTGTCTCTTTATTAATAGGATTTCAACTGAGCCGCAACAGGATTAGGAAGGCTTTTTTTGGTGGTTGTTTTATTTTTGTCTTCTAAGTGCAGCAGTCCTGCTGCAAAAATTCTCAGTCCCTTATTGGCAGTATCTTTTGTTGAAGATGCCTGACATTTTCTATTAAGAACTTCTATTTCCATGTGCTACTAGTTGTGCCAAATTCAAAGTCTGACACATTCCATGCCAGATGTCTCCCTCAGGCTGAATCTTTAAAAACTTAGATGTATTTGGAGAACAATGGGAAAAGTTGTTTTGCAAAGATCAAAAAAAATTTAGAAAACTTGTAACCTCTTACAAGACCACAACTTCCCATTCCTTTCATCAGAAACTTTTAACTCTTCGAGGTGGAAGTTGCTCTGGTAAGAATATTTGCTAAGTAAGATTGTGTTCAGTTTTATATATATATATATATATATATATATATTTTCAGGGGACTGAAATAGAACTGGTAGTTGCAGAGACCATCTCCACTCTGGAGTGAAGGTGATGGCTGTTGTGAACCTTGCTGGTCAATGTCTAAGGAATGGAACTCAGGCAGAAAGCATGTGAGACTTTGTCTCCTGCCTTTAAACTGTATCCTCTGAACGTATTCAGCTAAGGAAGAAAGCTACAATTAACTTGAAGCTCTTCAAGATTGTTCAGTCATGATTCAAAAAGCAAGAAAATCCTAAATCTGGGGATGCTTGTGCAGTCTTAATTCAGTTTCTGTAGTCATATACCTCATGAGAATCTTACTAGAAAAAAGACGTAACCTTTTTTCAGTTAGTGTCTTACTTGGTACACAGAAAGTTACTTAGTAATGATATAATTCACTGATTTATTCCTTTTCAATGAGAAAATGCCCACATACCTGTCTCTTTGGGCATACAGGGTCCTGCTCTGGCAGCAAAAGGGCTGTTTCAAGTTCATCTGTCAAATTGGCTGCAATTTGAAGATGGCAGTGGCCCTGCATAATTGCTCTGTAGTGACTACCCAGATGCAGGTCCTTACCCTGCAATAATGCAGGGCAGTAGCCCTCGAGGAGAGCCTGCATGCAAACTCTTACCATAGGGCAGGAGACAGACAGCAGCTTCTTACCCATGGAACCTGGGACAAACAGAAAACAGCAGATTTCAATAGATGTAAATACAAGATGAGCTGTTTTAAAGACTTGCTATAATGTAAGTCTTTGGGCAGTGGAGGGATTAGAGGAATTTAGAAGATTCCTCTTCATGCTGGAAAATAGTATGAAACCAGAAGGAAATTAGGGATTCTACCAGAGCTGAAAGGGGAAAAAAACTGCACAAACCTTTTATGTTTACAGTAAAGGAGAAGGAATAACTCCTTTTTGCAAGTAGAGAGAGATTAATGGAGTTGAAAAATGGTGTCCTGTAGCCTTTCACGTGAAGAGGCAGGGTGTCTGCCCCAGGCATGTAATTTTTATAATGTCTGTGGGCTATTTTTCTCTTTTACGCCAGTTGAGTGTATTTAACGTATAATGCAGCTCTGAACTGTAATTTCTCAAAAGAATGACTAAACTTAATATTGATTTTACTTTTCTGATTGTAGCAAATGATTACTAGACTGCTATGTTAGATTAGCTACTGTGTAAATGGTGTAATTTGCGGAGTTTTCTCTCTGGTATTATTGCTGTTTTCTCCTTCCAGTATTACTAATTGAGGAGGACAGATTTGCAATGCTTAATAATTTTTGTTAATTGCTGCTTTCGAAACATTTGATCAGCTTTCATAATAGATAAAGTGTTGTATTTGAATAAGAAGTGCTTTTTAATGCGATAACTACATACCTTCAGTTATGTACATATATTTACTGCTTGTTTATAGCTCAGTTCTGTAACATTGATGCTGAATTAATCCAGCAATGGCTTGTTATTTTAAACTAGTTTTTTTTATATACACATAGAATGACCTCTATTCTCTTAAGCTCTCAAATTTCTCAGTGGCTTAGGGGCACAGAAAGGGGAAGAGGAAGAGTAGCAGCAACAATCTACCAGTTGCTCCCTGCCTCTATGTTGTGGATAATAAGTTGTAATAAACTTGGGGAATTCTGTGAGGTTTAGTTCAGTGCCAAATTCAGTTGCTTAAAGTCATAACCATTAGTAGTCTTCAAAGAAGATATATTGGCTAGAAGTTTAGACTTAGTTTCTTGAGTGCTTTCTGGAATGGAGGAATGGAAAAAGCTTGTTAGGAGAACCTGACACACTGAGGAGTGTGGATTGGTTGTACGGAAAAAAAAACCCTGCACTTCTGACTACTAGTAGAATTGAAATTTGAGATTAACAGTTCAGTTAAATGTTGTATTTTAAGATCTTCTCTAGGAGAAAAAAATATTGAATGTGACAAGTATAAGTAGTGTTACTGAAATCATGGCACTGTAGTATGAAGAGTATTTTTTAGACCTCAAAATAAAACCATATATGAAAATAATTCCCTTTGTATTTCTAGCAAATGGTCAGCAGAGGTCACGGGTCGAACTCATGCTATACCTCACATTAAGACATACATGAGACTCTCTCCTGACTTCCAGAAGATTGCATGGTTCTTAGTTACAAGGTAAACATCTAACCAATACAACTCTCACTTAAAAACTTTATATATGTGAATTTTTTTGTCAGCTGCAGTAACAGGTGAGTTACTGCCATAACCCTCATAATACTTCAATTAGTGAAATGAATTTTTGTCCATATTTAATGTTTCTCCATTGCATTGCCCCATTTGAGGCTGCAGATTGAAATGGTTATGTCAGGAACGCACTAAATGGCACTAAAATTCAACTCACTGAGTTGTGAGTGCCAGTTTTGGGGTTCAACACTAGCTAAAGTGATAAATATTTTTAAATCTTGGGTTCAGTTTCTTTAAGACATGCTGTGGTATGGTATGAATGTGCTGATTTCTAACAAAATAGGTATGGGTTAAGGCAAAGTTATCCTTGGGCTGCCCTGCTGTTATAAAACATACAGATATCTAGAATTTGGAATCTTATCTTTGGTCAGATTGAGTTGTTTAGCAGTCTGCCTTGAAGTATAAGCTTTATATTTTTGTTGTTTAGTTGTTAACAAAGCCAAAAGAGGAAGCAAGAAATTTCTTTGAGAGAATGTCTTGTTGTGAATGAAAAATACAGATATGTTTCAGTTTTGCCAAAACTGATTTTTATGCAATGCTATATTCTATAGATTATGGGTTTTGTGTCCTTACTCTTGTCCTTGCCCAGTTACTTTAATTTTTTTTTTCTCTTTATATTTGGTCTCTTTAAATTTCATCACTCATTGATACTGTTACCTGCAATAGTGGTAGTGATTAAAGTGCTTTTAAAAGGTTTTAAGTCATTTAAATGTGATGCTCACTCCACCTAATACAGAAATTCATGGTTGCTTTATTTTCTTCTCATGTTTCTTCTGTTCTACCATTTGCTGTTACCAAACAGCATCTGGTATGTCCATCAATTGAAACATAATGTGTAAGTTTTGTATTGTGCTGTAGAAGTAGGTTTTGACAACATAATTGCATCTATTTTTTGACTCCCAAATTCATCTACTTTGTAGCAGATACTGATGAAAGATTAATGACCGCATGGTGCTGAATAGCAAATTGAAACAAAAATACCTCTTTGATAAGTATTTGTTTTCATGAATAAATCAAAGAACAAAATGCCAAGAGCAAAAGATTCTGTTTAACACTCTGTACTAAAATGTAAAATGCAAACCCACTCTGTACTAAATGTATTGTAGCTAGTCATAATTGAGCTAGCCTTTAATCTCCTTAACTCATCAAATTGAAGCTATTTACCAGTATCAAATTCCTTTCTGAAATGTGCAAAGAAGTTTCAAAAGGCTGAATTTGTCTTGTAGATCTGTATGATAGAAATAGGCTTGTTTAATTACCCACATGTGTTGTATGAATGCCTTTCTATGTATTGTCTCTGTTGCTCCCACTGTGCTGTAAAAATAGCAATAAGAAATAACACCCAAGTCACTTTTATTCTGAATTAATTTAAGTTCTCCTGCTAGAAGGGCATTGCTACAGCTGTGTTATTTAAACATTTTCTGCCCTGAAGATTGTGCCTCACTAATAAGCTTTGTTTTTCTTCACAGTGCCAATCTATCTAAAGCAGCTTGGGGAGCTCTGGAGAAAAATGGCAGCCAGCTGATGATCCGTTCCTATGAACTTGGAGTTCTTTTCTTGCCTTCAGCATTTGTAAGTTCATAGTTCAAGCACAAATCCTGGGATATGATGGAAATCTGCAAATATTTATGAACGCAAGCGTGACTGAATAATCCAATCAGTAGGTTCTGTATTTCAGATTAGAAAGTTAATAGGAAATGGAGTTTATATGAAGTATTCATAGTCTTGTTTTCCTACACAGCAAGTATGGATTTGGTATTGCTGTGACTTTTGTCCTCTTACTGACAGGCAATAATATTTTAAAATTGTAACGTATACTCTAAATGTTACTGGAAAGGATGATCAAATCTCTTCTTTAGTGCTTTTTTAAAACTAGGCTGTGAGTGCATATTCACAGTGAAGTAAGGTGTATGCGCTGTAACTTGAGAAACAATTTGTAATGTTGCACCAATTGCTGTTCTCATTCTCTGAAATGCATTTGCAGTCATGTGACTGTCTCAACGCATCGAGTTCCCTACTGAATGACACTTACTGGTTTTTAGCCTCTGCAAAATCCTGTGGTAGAAAGTCTTTAATTGTACATTGTATTTAAGAAAAAAGCTTCCCTTCTTTGTTTAGGTAGGGTTTTGTCATACTTATATCTATCACCTGATGGGAGGAGATGCAAGTTTATGTGGCTGATTCCTCCTTCTCTCTGGTGAGCCTGATAGTGCCAAAATGTTCTCAACAGCAGCTAGTCTATGATCACAAACCATTCAGTCTTCTTCCTGTGTGAAATTTCTTCTTTCCAGGGACAAAATTGCAAGTTTCTCTGAAAAAGTATCTGTATGCTAAAAGTCCTTAGAAATATTTTGCTGATGAAGAGTATTTATTTCCTAAATAATGTTCAGAAATGATCACATAATGTTGTCATTTCTGCTGATTAGTAATGTAGTCCCAAATGAACATTTACTAATATTATGACATTGTGAAAATGTTTGCCTACCATAACTGGATAATTGTAGTCTCCGGAGATTGCATATTAAGATTGATGGTTTCTGACTGCAGCTAAAGAACTCCTGTATCTCACTCTTGGCATTTATAATGAGTTTTCATAGTAGTGAGGTCTCTGATATTGTGAACCTTAGAGATGTTATTCTCCAGCACGGTTTACGTGAAAGAAAATATGTTTATCAGAGAATAAAACAAGAAAAATCCTACAGCTTCTTATAGTAGGAAGCATTGTTTCTTATATCAATGAGCTCTAAAAAAAAGAAACACCATTTGTGTAAACAACTATTAAAAACAGAATAATGAAGCATTGGGCAAAAAAAATTGTACAAAAATTTGACTTTTAACAGCAACTGACCTCAAAGGGATAAATTAATATTCTTGGAAGTTGGCTACTCCAACTTCCAGTTGGTTATTTCCAGGTGTTGCCAAGCAAAGAATTTATGCTACTGGTGTATTTATACCTAGTAAATGATGGGTTTTGTATAAACGTAGCTGATCACCAAATTACACGGTCATGTAATGTAATTTGAATTTTCTTTTTCTAACTCTGGCTTTTCTGTGCATTATTAATGTTGAAGTAATTATATATTTCAAGTGGGTAGAAAATCAGGAATATTTGAGTTAGTCTTTTTGCCAAGAACGACCATACCTGTTTTAGATCTTACCGATCTGCAAACTTTTCACTTAAAAAAACGCATCGAAACAAGAAAAACTTCTCCCACTTCCCACTACTACCCCCTCCTCCAAATCCCTGTGAGAAACATTTGGCTTGCATTCTATCCTGAGTCTTGCATTCTACACAGGATTCTCTCTATCCGCTTTTTTTTTTAAACTCCCTGGAAGGCTGAAATGAGGAGCCTTTTCTTTTCCAGGCTGAAAAATCCCAACTTTCTCAGCACGTCTTTGTGGGAGAGGTGCTCCAGCCCTTTGATGATCTTTGTGGCCCTTTTGTGGGCTTGCTTTAACAGGTCCATGCTGAGGATCCCAGAGCTGGATGAAGCAGAGCAGAGGGGCAGAATCCCCTCCCTCGCCCTGCTGACCACGCTGCTTTGGATGCAGCCAGGACACAATTGGCTTTCTGGGCTGCAGGTGCACGTTGCCACGTCACGTCTGGCCTGTACCCCCAAGTCCTCCTCCACAGGGCTGCTCTCAATGACTTCTCTCAGTCTGTGCTCATGTCTGGGATTGCCCTGACCCAGGTACAGCACCTTGCTTTTGTTTTGTTGAAGCTTATGAGGTTCTTGTGGGCCTGTTTCTTGAGCTTGTCCAGCTTCCTCTGGATGGCATTCCATCCTTCAGGTGTGTCAACTGCACCACTCTACTTGGTGTCATTGACAAGCTTGCTGAGGGAGCGCTCAGTCCTGCTGTCTGTGTCATTGATGCAGGTGCTAAAGAGCACTGGTCCCAAGACAGAGCACTGAGGGACATCACTTGTCACCAGCCTCCACCTGGATATAGAACCACTGACCACAACTTCCTGGCTGTGTTCATCCAGCCAGTTCCTCATCTTCCTAACAGTCCACTCTTGAAATCTGTGTCTCCAATTTGAGGAAATCATATTGAGGTAACCTTCTTTCGGCCTGGTTTTGGAACCAGAGTTTATAGACAGTGCTGGTCCATAAAGTTTTGGATGGGAAAGTAGGAATAAATGGATCAGATCTGAGTAAGAAAAACATATTGTGCAGTATGAAGTAGAGCTAAGCTTCCAGATCTTTCCCTTTTTGTCACACTGGTTACTTTAAAGTAGCCGTTGTTGGGGGAGTAGAAGGCTTTATCATATCAAAGGAACATCTCAGAACTCACTGGTCAAAAGCAGATGCTTGTGGAAAAGTATAATGGCCAGGAATTTGTGTAGTAGTTTATCCCTGCATATTTCGTGATTTAGAGGCCTATTCTGTGAGCGTCTCTTGTCTTCTCTTAAATGTCTGTAAGCTTTTGGCAGTCACAATCTGCTCTGGCTGAGTTCCACAACTTAATAATGTCATGTGAAGCAGTGTTCTGAAAGTTACTCATTTGAAGGTTTTCTCTTCTTGCACTGAAAGATGCAATAATCGTGTGATCCCTGATCATCCTTTTCATACCTTTCTTCCCAGAGACCTGTATGTGTTTCTAGATTTAATAGTTTTTATCCTGCTCAGTTGTTCCTGGGGTGGAGTTTTTTTGATCACTTTTACTTCTTTTCTCAGTTTTTCTTCCTCTGTATCATTTTGGGTTGGGAGCGTGGTGAGTGAAGGGACAAAGGTTGTACTTCAAATGCAACGGTGATCCTGGAGAAAGAGATCCAGATATAAAACTATTACACAGTGATGTTCTCAAGGTTCTCCCCACTGAGTCTGTTTGACCTGCTGTGTTTTTTACAAAGTGGTGTGTAACAGGTTAGTTAAACATTGTGTAAATACAATGCTTTCTCTCTACAGCCCTCACCACTTTTGTCTTTGCTAATTATAGAAAGCTCCTATGGACTAAAACCTGTCAGTGTGCACAAGATAGTCTTATGTTTGAGTTTCAGACCTCTCAGAACACAGCTTAATTGAAACTCATTTAAAACTTGCAGGAATATATGACAGTATGTATTTTGGAAGAGAATACTTAGCTTTTTCTCCCAGTTTCCTACATAATGATAATTAATTGTGAAGACTGGCAACCAGAAGAGAACAAGTCACCTGATTAGTCACGTGATACAGTGAAGGTGGGAGCGGAGCAGGGAGAGAGAATGCAGCTGCTTTTCTTTCTTCACTGAGAAGTGCCTGCAGAGACTCTTGGTAACAAGGAGGTAGTCAGACAAACGTAATACTGGTACTGGGCTTATGGACGTGCACTCATCTGATATTCAAGTTGCACTTCTTAGTTTATGAATTTCTTATGCATATGCCCTGCAGTTAACTCTGCATAAAAAGTGCTTCTTTGATAACTTAGTCTGCTTGTCACAGTGGTTTACTGTGATTTTAGAATGCTCTGTGGCAGAGTGCTTTTAAGTGAAGATAACAGAACTGGGATTAGACTAAAATTTTTAGAAGCAGAAAAGTTTGTTTATGACTAAAGTTTTGCAAAGTATAAACTAGATTAAGTGCTTTGAACCATAGCTGAGCTTTCCTAGGCCTTGAGGGACTCACCATGCTCTAGCTATCAGAATGCTGATTTAATACTGCCAATTTCTGATAGTTCTGTTTCTTTAGGTTATTTCATGCAATTTTATCACAAAGTTCGTGACACTTATTCTGGTAGAAGTTAAAACTTAGCATGATAGAATCATATAATTATTTAGGCTGGAAAAAGACCTTTGATATCATATAGCCCAACCATTAAAATATCCCTAGCAGTGATGAGAGTCAAACCCATGTCCCAGAAGAGACTGGAGTCTTAATCCAGCACCTTGGACTACCTGGCCACACTACCCTGGTGTACTTGCATAGCACACACTTCATGTCACTTATCTTAAGAACTCCTCTAGCTCTGCAGTTTGTGCCTTCTATTTTCTGCTGAACACAAATTTGGAAGTGGATCGTTCCTCACTTGCTATCAGCTGACTGCCAGTTTTTGTCTTTTTAAAAAAATGCTTCCAAAATTATGCTTTGAGTTTGGGTCCTGGCCTGGTATGCTAATACAGGCTCTCAGAAATATGTTGAATGGTTGTTCTCAGCATAGCAGCAGCTGTTATCATTTACAGTTTTAGTGTTTAGGGAAAAATCAGCTGATGCTGGCATTAGATCACAAGCTTTTATTGAGTAAAAAATAATGTTTATAAGAAAGATTGTCCTGTGTTTGAACTACATTTCCCTTTCCATCTCTGTTTCTCACCTCCTACATCTACACTATCTCTTTTTCAACTTGCTCTTTCAGCTGCTGGGGATTCCTTTCCAGAGGCTGAAATAAAGTACATCTTTAGCAGGTAAAACATGTGATGAGAGCACAATGACCAAAAAGCGTGGAGTTCTGGGATGCATGTTCCAGTAATTAGTTTGTTTGAAAAATCTTGGAAGTGGCTAATGGAAAGCCTTTTAAGTAAATAGTTCTTCCTCACAGCTCCTGTGTCTGATAAGATGCTGAGATCAATTGAGCTTGACCTGTAAAATAGTATAAAAATTTGTGGAATATTTAAAGCTTTTTAAATGGTGGTTGAATATAGTTCTAGCTCAGTCAGCTTTTAGAAATACAAGCTCAGAGAAATATAACAGTTGCTATTAAGCTGAGAACTTACCCATAATGGCCCACCTAGTGCTATCAAATCCTACAATTATATCTAGATCATCAAACCCAGACAACTAACAACAGTATTTCAGATTCTGAAGTGCTGTATTTGATGGTGAATACTCAGTGCAGTGAAGTACTGTTTTGTAGTTGACTGTGGGGCTGCGTGTATGAACTGAATCTGGATTAGAGAGCAGCCAGGCATTATATGTGTGATTTTCAGAACTGAACTGCTTAAATTTTTGCTGCGTTCAAATAACTGAACCAGGCACCTTCGGTCATAGCTCAACTTAGAGCAAAACCAAAATCAAGTCAGTTAAACTCTTTGACTGTAACATTAACTTCCAAGGCAATGTAGTACCACTTTCTGCTTTGGTTTCTCTAGTTCTGGATGAAGTCTTTCATCTCATGTGGAATAGAGTGGGAATGGGAAAGCTAATACAATGTAAGTAAACCAAGATTTTATATGTAGACTTCAGGATGTTAAGCCTTGCTTTAAGTGTTCACAGAACTGCCACAAGGTTCTCAAATTCCAGTGTTAAAGATACCCATACGAATACTTTCCAAACCAAGAAACTCTAAGTTTAGATACCTGAATTTGTCACTGTGAGCTTCTTACAAAAGGATTTTGCTGTGTATTCTGCTGGCTGGATGAGCATGGCTGCTGTAAAGTTTGTGTGCATCCTTAATTCTTTGCTGCCCAAACTAGCAGGTTTTTAAATAGTTTTGCCTAAGAGTGGACTATTTTTCTGTTTACTGGCATTGGAAACAATAGTCCCGTAATCATCCAGTGGAATAATCAGTCATCTCCTGTTAGAAGTTACTTCAGTAGGATCCACATTCTCGAATGCTATTAGTCTTAATTCCCACTTCAGTAGGGCTAGCAATTCTTACCTTTATCTTATGTGATCTCTTTTTTTATAGCCTGTGATCTGCTTTGTGTTTGAGGCAAAAAACCCTCAAAAACTGGAAGGCAATATTTTAAAAGCTGTTAAGCTTCCTTTTCCCATTCTTCTTCCCAATGACTGCTTTTTCAATGTATAATGCTAAGACGCTAATAGAACCCATATTGGCATCTAAAGTTTTATAAGTACAAAAGAAAATTCTTTTCCAGTTGAGATATGTATCTATTAACATTTCAAAATGTTTTGCTGTAAGCAGCAGTCAAAGCAAAATAAAACTGCAGAGGGAAAAATTCTGCAAGAATAGAATATGGCTGAGGAAAATTTACAAGTCAGACAAAATCATTTTGGGCAAGATCCTGCTGGTTTGTTTTTTTGGAAACAGCAACGAGAGCTGTCAACATTGAGGAAATGCTCAAAACAGACAAAGTGTGTGACTTACTTCAATTTCTGTGTGAAGATAGACACATGAGTTATTTTTAAAAGCATGTGAGTCTCCTCAGAGAGCCTTGTCAAAGAATGTATTCCACAAACTAGACTCTTACTCGAGGGTGTTTTGAGGAAAACTAAATATCTTTTCTTAGATGAATATTTCCTGAATGGAAGTTCTCTATAGGTTAAATTCTGACAGACAAATAAAACAGTTTTAGGATGAACTGGTGGAGTCAAGCAACATTGGAGGACAGCATCAGAGTGGAAATAAGGCTCTCAGAGGAGAGGAAAATATAATTACTGAGTACTGAGGAAGAACAAGACAGAGAAAAGCAAAGTTGTAGAACAAGAGAAGGAAGCAAAATAGCTGAAAAGAAAGATGCTGAAGTAATACAAGGGCATGTAATGTAGAAAAATTTAAGCAGAAACAAAAATATTACTAGGTTGAAGAAAAGGATGGATAACAGGGGAAAAAAAAAAACTAGATGAAAAATGTTCTTACTTTGTATGTAGAGGCTGAAGTAGGTTTTGTCCTACACTGTGCTTTTTGGTAGCAAGGGTTTCACAAATGTCCAATACAGGTGGTGCCAGGCAGCAGCTTTGTAATTTTGGTGCTGTTGATCAGGTGTAAGTTTCTTGTAGAATAAGAACCATCTCACAATACAGCAGAGAAACCTTCTCTGCCGTTCCACATTTCTTCCGTAGGTGCATGTAGAAGACAGGAGAAGCTCACGGGATGTCTGGGCAATCAAACCGCGTACGTGTCACATACGTGCTGACAATTTAAGTGTCATCTTGTGAGTAGTATCTAGGAATACACACCACCTAGACCCTCCCACCAACTGCAGCCTGACTACTGTGAGTTATGAAAAAAAATCTCTTGGCACTGCCACCACTTACACAGTTCCTGTTGTTTGTGAGCTATAGAATCCCTGGCATATTTCATGTTCTTTCCACTACAAACAGAAGTATGGTTATTTGCATTTTTACATGAAATTTCTACCAATCCCTGAGTGATTCAAATTCATTGGAAGTAAGGCTATACAACTTGATTGTTGCATTTTGTCTAAGTAATTATGAATTTTTTTCAGTCATTTTCAAACCCTTAGATGTTTATGAGCTTTTAAAAATAATCTTGCATATTTACATTGGTTTGTTTTGAACATACTACTTGTTACCTCAAGACTAAGCTCCACAAAATGCTGTAGCCTGGTTTTAATGAAGACCTATCAAAATATCTGACTTAAATTGTATAAGAAAGGGAAGTTCAAACTAGATTTTCATTCATGCAGTCCTTCAGCATGGACCTTGTTTGTTTGTTTCCACTGTTCTTTCATTTAAAAGGCAGTGGCTTTTGCCTAGTCCTTGAAATAATATATAATGTTTCTTCCATCATAACCTGTGGTTTGCTCCTACTTTGGGTCATCAGACAAAAGAAGCATCTATATTCTAAAGGAGATTCTTGAACTGACTTGCTAGAACTGACATTGTCTTTGGCAGCTCTCCTTTTTCTTAGTTACTATTCTTGAATATTGAAGAAAAAGTTACAAGGCTGCATTGATTCCCATGCTTTGTGTGGTCCTGTGGAAGTTGCTGTCTCCAACTTAAAATGATAAGATTTGATGGTGTAAAACTTCAGTGAAGAAAGACTTGCAGTATTGTATATAGATGGGACTGTCAATTCAGACAGCGTGTGTTTGAATACCGTGGGATATTTTGTTAATGGGGATGCTTGCTTGTACTATCACAAAACAGTAATAATGCAGTAAAACTCAGACTGGTGGACCATAAAGCTTGAACAAAGTATAAGTTAATATTTGGACATGAGCTGGCAGTGTGCACTCACAGCCCAGAAAGTCATTTGTGTCCTGGGCTGCATCCAAAGCAGCGTGGGCAGCAGGATGAGGGAGGGGATTCTGCCCCTCTACTCTGCTCAGGTGAAACCCCACCTGGAGTGCTGCATCCAGCTCTGGGGTCCTCAGCCCAGGAAGGACCTGTTGGACTGAGTCCAGAGAAGAGACACAGAAATGATCACAGAGCTGGAGCACGTCTCCTATGAGGAAAGACAGAAAGAGCTGGGGTTGTTCAGCCTGGAGAAGAGAAGGCTCCAAGGAAATTTTATTGCAGCCTTTCAGTACCTAAAGGGGGCTTATAAGAAAGGTGGGGACACACTTTTCAATAGGAACTGTAGGGACAGGACAAGGGGCAATGGTTCCAAACTAAAAGAGGATAGATTTAGACTAGATCTAAGGAAAAAATTCTTTGCTGTGAGGATAGTGAAACATTGGCATAGGTTGCCCTGAGAGGTGGTAGATGCCCCAGGAATGCCCTGGGAACATTCATAGTCAGGTTGGGGGGGGCTCTGAGCAACCTGCTGCTAGTGGAAGATGTCCCTGCCCAGTGCACAGAGATTGAACTAGATGACTTTTGAAGGTTCCTTCCAACCCAAGCTGTTATATGATTTTAGAAGGAAAAATGATTGTCAGTAATGTCTTATAAATAAATAAAAAAACTTGATAGCCTTTAAATTTCTAGTCTGTTCTAATCAAAGTGTACTTGATTGACAGTAAGCTATTTGAAATCTTAGAACTAAGAGATTTTGCTTTTGTGTAACTCACTACAGTTGGGATCCGGTTTCTCTGGAGAAGTGGCTAAGCAGTACCATCTGCCCAAGTTACTTGAATCACTTTAAATCTCTCTACCTTTGTACTGTATTACATTTTTTCTTTCTACAGTCCTTAACCTTGTCTGACAGTAATGTTGTCATTCTAATGTAAGTGTAGACTTTGAAGCTTTTGTGCAAGCAGATTCAAATCTTCATTACATTTTTTTGTGTCTGTGGATGATGTTACCCAAGATGTCTGAAAAGAACAGATTTGAAGACTTGCTTCTATAACACAAAGTGATTTTTAGTTTAGTTCATGAAGCGTACTGAGCATCCAATTAATGTGGTCAGGATGAAACTAAGCAGCAAAGAGAAAGCTTTTCACTTTAGTTAAACACCAAAGGTGTTCACCTAGTGAACATGGAAATAAATGGGTATATGTACAATGGCCTGAGAAGGCAGAATAAATCCAATATGGACCCACATATCGGGCCAAGTCAATGGATGTAATAAAAAGAGAAGAGCTGAAATAGTAGAAGTAAGAGAAGCTGAGTTTTTAAGACATAAATGTGCTTCAGGAAGTATCTAATCTCAGTAAAGGAGGCAAAAGGTTTTGGTCATTAAAATAACTCACTGAGAAAGCATCTATTGTAGATTAAGTTTGTCATTTTCCCCAAAAACTAATAAGTCTTTTCTTCTGTATGTTTCCCTTCTTTCATAGGGATTGGACAGAGGTTATTTTCATGTAGGAAGGAAAGAGCTTCCAGAAAGGAAAGATTCAGCAACGTATTTTCCTATACCTTATGACCTGCCACCAGAACAGTATGGAAGCAAAGGTAAGGTGTGACTTCAGAAGAAAAGCAGGCTTGTATTCTACAGAAAGCAAGGTAGTCGAGTAACTGAGTCAGTTGAATACTGCTGTGTTCCAAAGATTTGCTTTAACTTTTTTGTGGTGTGATTATATGTGGTGTGATATCAGTTCCACATTCTGCTTGTGACTTCAAAGAAAGCAACTCTAAGGTTCTTTTATTCTAATTTTTTTTATTGTTGTTTAAGTTTCGGATCAATAACTTCAATGCTAGTTTTTATTCCTCTTCTGAGATTCTTATATGTATTTGGAAAATAGATACTCTTTACGGGATCAAAGTGGTTTTTTGCAGAACTAATAGGGGAAGGAGTGTTGAAAAGGGAGTGTTTGGAAGACAGCAGGCATGGGCTGAAAACAATCTTTTGGAAGTGGAATGTGAAAGAAATACTGTAGTGCAAATGTGAAAGAATTGCTGTACATCAGAAGAAAGAAGAGTTGCTTTTGATCCATTCTATATTTCATAGGTTATATTTCATAACACTTGAAGAGGTGTACAAAATCTCAACTGTCTCAGTTTCCGAGATTATCTCTAGAACATGCAAATTAGGAAAGTGATAAGTAAGTGCGGCTATGGGGTGATGATGGCTGAAAAATAAAAGAATATATTGAGGGTGATGACGTGCAATCTGCAATATCTGGGAAGAGAAAATTTTTATATATTTGTTCTTAAAACTAATGTCAGAAGATTGTAACTAACTTCCTTTTTGAGAAGCCTTGATCTAAGAAAGACAGCATCTGGAGCAGAGCTTGAAATAGGAACACAGATAGATAGTTTATGGAAACTCAAATGTTTCAGTAAATCTTTGAACGAACAAATGATGTGGGGAGAAAGAACATTTAAAAGCCAAGAAGTCAACAGACTTTATAATGGAGTCTTATATAGTAAATAAAAGTGAAGGCACAGGGTAATTGAAGCTCGGCTGCAGAATCAGAATGTGAGCTTGATGCTTCTTCCTGTAGTTGGAGTAAGATGGCTTCACCAACATATTCTTTATTAGGTGATCTGTAGTAAACACCAACCATGAGGTTTCCTCTGTTGGCTTGACCTCTGTTTTTTCACCTGTACACTTTCACTCTTCACTGCTTTTTACAGCTCTGTGTAGTTGATCCACTTTTTTCTATGTAGAGGAAAGCCCTCTGTCTTCCTCCCTTCTGGACAGTTTATAGCCATTGACTGTAATGTCCTGTGATTCAGGCCACCAAGTTTCAGTGATACTGTTTAGATCTTTCTAGCTGTACAGTGGCTCTTAGCTCCTGTTTGTTATCCATGCTGTGTGCATTCGTGTAGAGCCATGTCATCTGGGCTGTTGACCATGTCACTTTTTTAGAGGAGCAAGCCCTAATTGCTTTGCAACATTTCACAGGTATTTTCCTGTTGGTTCCTAATGCAGAAGCAGCCCTTGGCTCTTACGTGTTGCTCAAAACTCCATCCTCTTCCACTGCTAAGTCTAGACTGAAGCCTTTGCTTAAAGTTCTGGCCAGCTTGTTGGCAAAGAGGCTCATGCCCCACTTAGGTGAATCTCTTCAGCTTCCAATAAGTACGGCTTCTCACCAGTAGACCCCTGGTCATACAGGTCTAAACCTTAAATACAGCAACAGCTACACTGCCAGGCATTCACCTCCTCAGTATGATGCGTGTTCTGTAGCTTCTGTAGCTTGGAAAGATGATTGTTCTGCTCTAACAGCTTACTACTTACCTAAAAGACCTCTTAGGTGGTTTCAGTTTTCCCAGAGAAAAAATACTGGTCCAATGTAGAAATGATAATCCAAACTGTTATGCTGTTTTACTCAGTATAAAACACACTGTTTCAGTACTGTCACTGTCGTGTCGTGGAGCGGTGAAGGGGATTGTGCTGGGCTTTTGAGCTAACTACAGGGTAAGAATATACTACAGCTAGAACAACTAACTGTTGTGCTCTGGGATATGTATGCGTTGTCTGCTTGTTAACTACTGCTCAAACTGATGGGTTTTGGAAGGTTTTTGTAAGAGGTCATACTTGAATTTTTGGAAGTTTTAAAACAAAGATGAACAGAATTCATGTGTGTTCTCAAAAGTTTCATATCTTCCTTGTGCATAAATGTACTTGTATAGTTAATATTGCCCTTGCTTTAATTCCAACATTTAACCTATTGTGTTAATGAGTTTTATGCATATTTCAACTAACTGTAAAGATTTTTTCCAAATAACTTTTTTCTCTTTCTGCATGGAAAACTTACTTCTCTGGAGAACTGGTTTGACTGTAGTTCTGGTTTGGGGTCTTAGCTTTCTCCTGGGATATGCACAGATGTCAGAATTCAGGTTGTCTAGGCTTTGGCAGTAGAAGTGAAGTCAGCTGCCTGTGCCATTTCACATCTCTTTCCTGAATATTCTGTTTCACTTCGTCAGCCTCCTGGTGGAAAAGATGTTTACAGAAATCCCATGTTGAGGGGTGGACTCATAAAATAATCTGTCCTTAACAATACAGTTGTCAAGTCCCAAACTCCATGGAGAGTGATATAAATAGATTTATTTTAATGAAGTCTTGAGAAGCAAAAATGCAAGTAATTATCCTTTCCCCAAAGAAACCATATTGACTGATCCTTATAATTGAAGGAGAAAAGTCTCTGGGGGATTTTCCATGAACTCAGATTCTCTAACCATGGGAAAACAAAGTACACCTCACTTTCATATAATCAGAAAAATCCTATTAGGGGTAGGAGGAAGGAGAAGTGGGTGAAATAGTGAAGAGATGGTCAGGAGCAGGGCCATGCATTTGCCATGTAAAGTTATACTTAGAAGATTCCAGAATTCAAAAAAATACATTGTTTTTTCCTGTACTTGTACAAATTCTAATCATAGATCAGATATACTTACAGAATGCTATTATTATATAATGTAACAAAATGAAAGAAAAGTTTCCTAGTTTGTGGAAATAATTGCAGAGATTCTTTGTAATTCTGTCACAAAGGCTTTCTGTCACACTAATTGGTGTTTACCATATTGGACAGGACTTCAGTATGGAAACTGTTAGAGTGAAATAAATGCATCTTGAGAAGTAATAAAATATATCTCAGGACATACAATGATAAATTTACCAGTAAATGATGTAAATAATTTATCTGGTTTCAGCCATGATAATGCATGGGGTTGGTCCCACAACCTTTTAAAGTCCATTAAGTTCAATAGTAATGAAATAATTTGGCCTCTGTCCTACTTTTCTTGCACCAATATAACAGGGAGGAAGAAGATAAAGTCTTGTTCTACTTTGCCTGGTTTGCCTCATTAGTCAGTGGGTTTCATTCTAAAACTCAAGTTTTAGGCAAAACAGAAAAATAGGATCTCTTGGAGAAACAGTAATGAAGATTTTCTTCCTGTTGTTCTTCCAAAGATTTCTAAGGAGTATAAGTTGAGATCATTGTGAGACAGGTACCTTCGTGGATTTGTACTGGTTTTCTCTCCTAGAGAGATGGATTGTCCCTCACTGAAATGTAATCATAGGCTAAGCTGTACTCACTGAAGGATTCATTGATGTGCTTTAAGATGTCACCTGTAGGGAAATTATAATGTATTATCTCTGTGACACATATTTAAAATTTTGCCATTGCTTTCATTTAGTTTTCAGCTGTATTTCAGACTTGCACAGAGACTTGTTGTACAATACATGAACAGGTAAACTCTACCTGCTTCTGCTAGCCAGAGTCATTTGATCTCCCTAAAGTGAGCGAAGAATAAAATTTAACTGAGTCTCAAACTATAGCTGGTAGCAGCATAGTCACTTGAAGTTGCAGTGGGGAGTTTGTAAGATTTCTTCTGTGAGAGAGATCATACCAGAAGTGTTTTAAAGTAGTTTATTTTGACTACACAGGATGATTAAAAAAAACCCCAAAAAACAACCCAACCACCTAATGAAAGCTACCAGCAAACACAATAATGCTTGAAAAAATGTTTGGACCTAAAAATAGCTAGAAAATAATTGATCATATAATCAATTAGCTCAATGAATAGCGATCTATGGTTCATGTGTATTGTAAAATATACTGTTGTTGTATTATAGTACACTATTTTGGGCTACTTCATTTGGTGATTTTCCTAGTGAGTTGCACTTAACTTTCTAGTTATAGGTAAGTGTGAGGAGATTTCTGTTTAATTGGCTCTGTTTTCTGCTTTTTTAGGGAGACCTCAGCAGGTGGAACATTTCTCTGTGTTATTGTTCTGCCAGATTTTAGTTTTATTAATTTTGTGTACTTCTTGCAGAGCTCTTACGCACTGTTGAAAAGGGGATGAACTAAAAATACATCAGCAGCTCTTTGAGTTATGACTGGGTTACAAGCAGGAATTTATAAAAGGTTTTTCTGAGCTCTTAAATTCAAAATGCTCTGAAACTTTTTAAACCCTCTGGAAGAGAGCCCTATAAAATAGGGGGGTAAATGCATTCTAATAAAAAATTTGTTTCTTATTTAATTTTCTCTTAAGTGTGTATATTTAGATCAAAGAAATAAACTATTAGTTGATTAGGAGTATATAGAAGATGAATGCGTATGCAAGAAAATAAGACAGGTTCCAACTTAGTTGAGATTAATCTAAAGTTAGAGTGAAGCTACATATTAGTCTCTCTACATGCCAATTACATGAATTACCTTGGTTGTTTTGCCCTTTGCTGAAGATTTCTTTCCTGAACGATTCTCACAACTTTTAAAAATGTATTAAGATGTATTTCATTATGTTCCAGTGGGAAAATCTATTTTACCCTTGGTAACTGGGGGCTAAAGCTGTCAAATCCCATGCTGGAAAAATGGTGAGGAGGCTGGAAAAATGGTGGGGAAATAAGATGAAAATTAGCTTTAATACAAGTTCAAGCATTGTGCAGAAACTGACAGTCCACTTAACAATTCATTAGTTCTCTAGCTGAAGTTTTCAACCTCTGACAGCTGTGCTTTTGTTAAGGATGCGCAACAGGGTCTTTAACATATCTCACAAGAACAGCTCTCTGCCTTGTGAAGGGCCTTGCTCACTGTTCAGTGTTCCATTGCCACACTTAAATGGAAGAGTAAATTGTCCTTTTTCTTGTAACTTCAGATATTCAGTGCTTGATATTTTGTCTGGTTTTCAATGAGTGGGAATTGGGAGTATGGTGAAATTACATTTGGTAAATATTTATAGTGATTTCAGGAAACTATAGTAACACTGCATCTCATTTATTACATATAAACTGTTGTGCTGGATAAAAGGAAGAAAGACTTCATGGCATATTTGCTTCCAGCTCTGGTAGGTTTAGGTATTTGTGTTTAACCTGTTACCTAAAGAGTTGGAAGAATTTCATTTATCCTGCTTTGTGCTAGTGGCACAGTGCTTAAAAGAAGGGATCAGTGTTTTGTCCAGCAAAGCTATAGAAATTCTTTATTACTCTGAGCTCCCTCACAGGGACCTGCTGTATCCTCAGGAGGTCATATAAGTTCTGGGAAAATGTCACTGTGTGTGGTCTCTCCCTTTCTCTCACCTTTGTTTCTTGTTCTAAGTTCTAGAATGCTCCACTTTCTCTGTCAAGTCGTTAAAATATTTTTGAAGAAATTAAGAAAGAAGACTTCTGGGAAAGTAATTAATATTTTTCAATAACCACCTTTTTTTTTCTAATTTATGTTGCATATCTGCATGACATCTGTGTACTTTCTAGGGTTTGAAAGAACTAGACTAGCATGAATTTTGAGGACTTCAAATACTTTCGGTGTACTTAATATATGGTACAAAGTCTAAGAGAATATCCTTTCTTCTTAGTAGATGACAACTAGAAGCTAGTCCTGTTTCTAGTGATTCTAATACATTGAACAGAAAATATTTTACTTATTTAACGTTCAGAGCAATGGTAAATATACATCTGAGTATGTTTAGAAGTTTAGTTTGCGAGTTTTCAAGCAGCAAGTGTATATTGTCACTGTGATTCATAGCCCAGGGTGAGGAAGCTGGGGTTGGAACCAATCTCATCTGTGCTGGTATCATTGTCCTTCCTCAGCAGAACCAAAAGCGTTATTATTGACTGGTAAACCTGCAGTTTGAGTTTGAAGCTCTCATAATGCAGCTTGACATCAGACACTTCCTCAGAGGGCCTCCCGGAGTCCAAGTGTAACACTTGAGTACACTTGTTCTCCCAGCTGTTTATAATGATTGTGAAGAAGTGAACACTTACTTTGCATGAGAAGAAACTATAGTTTCAGAGTCACTATTTAGTTTGGCCACTTCTATGTAATGTTATGATTGGGTTGCAGCTTGAAGACCAGAAGGAGCCACTTGACTCTCTGATCTGATTTGCCGCATGTTACTAGCCAACTTATTTGAGCTCAAAGCTTAATGCTTGGCTAAGAGAGATGTGCTTCTGATTATTAGGTGAGAGCACTCTCATGAAATGGCAAATTTACCAGATGGTCAATATTTTGCTTCAGTAGCTGGTCAATTCAAGAATTTTAGAATGCATTTTAGTTTGAGTATTCTTTTTCAGGGTAGATGTATGATGCCCAGTATAGTTTTGGAACTTACATGTGATTTGAGCTGTCTTGTGCAGGGTGCAAGATTTGTAGTTGAAGTCTGAGGAAATGTAACAGTATGACATCCTGACAGATCAGAGTTAAGGTGGCACAGAGGACTTTTACCTGGGTGTTTTTCCTTGAGACTATTTCTTCCCAAATGCTTTAAATTACCAGCACAAAAGAGTTGTATTACGCATTATATACATATCTTGCATGTTTCCTTGCTGTGGGGAAATAACATGCATATTTTACATCTGGCAGTTTTAAAATAAAGAATAAGATCATTCCTATTCTGACATGACAAAGGCCCTCATTAATTTTTAGCAGATAACATTTGTTGTGTGCAACATGTACATTATTAACTCCTTTCATATTGCTGTTTTGAGCAATTGCAGTTGTTGACCTCCAATAGTCAACTGAACAGGAGGAGGCCATTTGTGGGCAGAGATGTATCTTCAAGGCAAAACATTTAAAGATTTAAAAATAAAATTATCTGGTAGCTGACAGTACTACTTAATATCTAGATAAATAAGCCATATAGATACATCAGTCTCCTGAAGGCCTCTGTAGTTAACGAACAGATTCAGGCTGTCATAACAGAAAAGACTATTGAAAAGCTCGGTGTATCGATCATACTAAGATAAATGAAACCTACAGACCACCAGTATAATTTAAGAGTTCCTTGGAAGGGAAGCTGAAAATTATCCAGTCTGGTATTTGGGAAACATGCACACAACAGCCTGTCTTACTTAGCAACATATCTTTATAAATAAAATTGCTCTGTGTTTTTGATAGTACTCAGATTTTTATTTCCTTGTAGAATCTCTTAGATGAGTACTGCGATTTTGTTGTATAATGTTATCTTCTCATTGAGCTCCCGTCATCATGTCTCAGTTGCAATATTGCTATTATCTCTCTTACCAATATAAGTTGCTTGCTGTAATTGAGGAATTTCACTTAATTTGTGATTTAGATATTACACAGTTTACTGACTGAGGAAATCATCTGTTGTGTGGAGGGAACTTGAAACTTTTAGTTCTAAAGTATATCAAGATTTTTTGGTAACAATTTGGGGGAGGTCTCAGGAAAGTGCAAAATACTACCTTTTTTTTTTTTTCCTCATCACACCAGCACTTTGAGAAACAAAGCAAATCCTATGTTTGAAACTGCAGTACTGCATTGTGCTTTTTTTTCTCTTTTTTTTTCCCAAACAAATGGTCATTGTCCTGGCCTTCAGAAATTGTTGCCTTGTTTGTGAATATTAATATAGATCCTATATCTATTCCCCATCTGCCTTTCCTCCTTCTTGAGATTTTTAAGTATGATTTTTGTGTTGAGAGGAACAAGATTAGTTCCTTTTCAAATGCCGTGCTCATCCAGAGGGAGGGGACAAGAGACTGAAGTGTAGTGTGTACCTTTTGCAAATGGTTAAGGAAGAACTTTCCAGATTCATGCAGCAGGGAGTGAGTTTGCCACGTTGGAATGTATATGTAGAATGGCTTGAATGCTGGTTATTTGTAACCTTTCTATACATGTGAATACTTGTGGCTTTGAAGCTACCTTTTTCAATTGAGTTAAGAATCCAGTCTCTGGATTTAGAAATCAACGAGGAATGCTCTCATTCAGATCTCCACTTACAGTACAAAAGACACTGTAGGAAGAGTATCACAAAGATGCTTTCATTGTGTTTTGTACTTTATTATTCAATTGCATGTTCCTGGTTTTGACTGTACTGCCATCTGTCATATTTGTGAGAACATGAAGGTTTGAGGTGGCCTGCCAGCATGGATTCTTTGAGTGATAATCAGGTGTTACTCAAAAAGAACTTGTCTAGTTCTCTAGAGCCTCTCTGCCTTTCAGTTAAATGTGGTAGTCTATTCAGTTGTGAGATAATGTTCAAAATCTGAGTATAACAGAAATAGTGCTCCACCTGAGCTTTCAGATAATGTTTAAGTAGCAGTGGAACTGGAATGTCTCAGTTTATTTTACTGAGTGCTGACTCTAGTGCTGGAGTTTTGCTGCTTGTACATGAGGCAAGAGCAAAGCTGTGGTACCAGCCTAGTAGATAACACTAACTCCAGTGAGATGCAGTCGAGACAAAGTTGGGGTATCAGAAATGAAGCACTGATCTTGAAATGTGTGGAAGGTAGGTACGTTAAGGACACTTAGAAAAATTATTTAATGGGGCTTTTATTTCCTCCCCCCCCCAAAGAAGATCAAAGGAATTAACTTTGAGAAGTTTGGCAGTCATTTTCGTGTGCAACAGTAAGCAGCTACTGTCGTACAGTATTTGTACACAGTCATTGTCTTTCTCTTGCTGATATAGATCCTATTAAAAGTTATGAATAATCTTAAATTGGACCTGACATTTTAAAAATAACTGAATTATAATTTATATCAGCAATAGTTCTACACATGGCATTAAAATACTATCAGGTGTTTTGTAAAATCAACAGCATCCCATTAACAAAGTACCAAGTACATTAATAGCTATCTTGAGAAACTTTTATTTAGATAGCCGCAATTAGAAAGAATTAAATTAGGTATTGAGGCCTCTCAGCATGCTTTAAGGAGATGACTGAAGTTATTTCTGTACATCTTAAGTTTTCCTCTGCCTGCATAGTTTGCTGAATTAAGCAGAGTAACTGCCAGATGGTAGGGAAGTAGGGAAGATGGATAGGTCTAATCTGCATAATATACTCTTAAGTGACAGATTCCAGTGCTTGAGTGGGACTGGATTTATTCTGATGTCATAGATAGAGGTCAGTGTTCAAATCTGAATGTATGTTTGAAATCCTCAGAGCTTTTCCCAACATTTGCTTTATTCTGTACCCATTTTTTTGACTGTTAATGTTTATTATCTGGTAAGGTATTCACCTAAAATACAGAAGGTACACATGGCTCCCCGGCAGGAGACTGATAAAAGAAGCTTAGGGAAGTAATGGTGCTGGTTTTTTTTCTTTTTAAGAGATCATTCAAAGTCTAGATATCTTGCAATTGAGCCAGAAACCTAGAGAGCTTTCTTGGCAGTGCACTTTGAGTTAAGTGCTGTAGTTTCTTCTGGTTTCTGATGCCTTTTATTTTTTATATGGTTTGAAATCACCTGTCCACTGTAACAAAAAAACAACCAACTACCCTGTTGCCCTCTTCCTGCTGTAAACAGACACTTTTTAAAACATTTGCATAGCTGGGATATGTTTCACTGCAACATATGGAACTACAGTACAAGAATTAAGGATACTCTAGCAGCAAGTAATAATGAGTACTTGGTAGCAATGGTCCCTCTCCCCCATGGTTAATTGCCGTGGTACTTGTTGCAGCATGCTGTTGTTTAATTTATATAACCCTTCATTACTGTTTTTGTCACTTTCTTACTCTCCTTTCCTTGCTACAGTAATTCTCACTTCCTGTATTGTCCAAGTTGTCATTGGATCCTGTAAACTTAAAATTGGACAAGTCATCGTAATCAATAGCTATTCCTGACATCCTTGGTACAGTTCAGTTTAATCTATGCATTGTACAGAATAATGTCACTGTATTCCTTCAGGGCTCGTTTTGTGCATGGAGAGAAGAAGCAGACTGGATTTATGTAAATTTCTTAATTGAGAAAACTCACTAAAAAAAGAGTTGAAGGATTTTTCTCTATTTCAGTAGGAGTAGCCTGAGAGAAGTAGAATAATGACTTGGATTCCTAGAACAGCTGCATTTCTGCCACATGTATGGTAGGAGGAAGAGCACAGAGCAGGTTGCAGAGCTAGCAGTTAACTCCTGGTGTGTTGCCTTTTCTCTTTCCCAAGAGTGGGAAGAGCTTCTGTATTCTAAGTGGGAGGGAGAGAACTGTGTGGTGCAAACGTGTTGCTCATCTGATGATTTAATGTTTGAAGAAGTGAGGGGTAAATGTGAACTTTTCAGAGATCAGGCAGCGTCATTCTTAGGTACTGAATTCTTACTGTCCCTGTGAAAAATATTAGTATGTTACAGTGCTTATTTATAATTCCATTGGATTAAGAGAGATGCAGCACAAAACTTGCTGGCACTAGGCCAAACCAAATTTGGCTGCATTACTGTACTTGTATATTGTCTGAAATACAACTCTTATACAACTGGAGAGGAGCATGTTGGGTTATAACTATATTTAAAATAATATTTGGGGGGAAAGCAAAGCCTTTTGAAAACTCTGTATCTTACAGTTTAAAAAAAACTGAACAAAAATTTCCACTAAACTGAAATTGCACATTATCTGAAAATCAGTGGGAATTTTGACCTTTTCTTCCTCCAGCGGGAAAATAGGAAGAGAACCAAATTTTGCATTTGACAAATGAATTTGTCATGAGTATGTTTTTGCTTTGGTTTACAGATCAACCGTGGATTTGGAATATTCCTTACACTGATGCCCCTGATACACATGGAAATATGTGGGTTCCGTCATGAATGTTTCCAGTACTCTGCGACATTCCACTTGCTGACACTGAGCCTGCCATGCTACTTGCAAAAACTAATTTCTGTTCTGTAAGCTGTTATGTCTTCTATAACGGCTAATCTGTAGTTGAAAGAAACATTAAAATGCTCATAAGGGAGACATTCTTGGAGAATCTGTAACCATATTGTTACAAGTGAACCTGCATTTTTGAATACCTTTTTATATGCTTTTTCTTTACTGTGGTTCCTAATATGGTTTTTAAGATGAGAACTGTTCTCAGAGGGTCTCTCTGCATTTTTAGCTGTAAAAGTTACTGTTCTGTGAGACGGTCAGTTGACCCCAGTAGCTGGAATAAAAGTTATTTTATGTAAAGTTTAAGTAAAAATAAAGGCAATCTTGTTAATATATCGTTTGTTCTGTCTTCTAAATGTGTACATTTCAGACTGAGTTGGAACTTGTATCTTGCAAGTGCACTACCAGGTGTTTTGTAAAATCAACAGCATCCCGTTAATGGAACACATTGCTTGTATCAAAAACCGTGTGGCCAGCAGGACTGGGGCAGTGATTGTCCCCCCCATGCTTGGCACTGATGAGGCCACATCTCGAGTGCTCTGTCTAGTTTTGGGCTCCTCAAGACAGTGAGAGGCTGGAACATGTCCAGAGAAAGACAGTAGAGACCTGGTGAAGGGTCTGGAGCACAAGTCTTCTGAGGAGTAACTGAAGGAGCTAGGAATGTTTAGTCTGGAGAAAAGGAATCTCAGTGGAGATCTTACTGCCCTCTACAACTACCTGCAAGGAGACTGTAGCCCGGTGGGGATCAGCCTCTTCTGCCAGGTAACAAGCAAGGGGACAAGAGGAGCCTTAAGTTTCACCAGGGGAGGTTTAGATTGGATATTGGGGAAAAATTCTTCACTGAGGAGTGTCAGGCATTGGAACAGACTGCCCGGGGAAGTGGTGGAGTCACCATCCCTGGAGGTATTAAAAGATGTGTGTGGATGTAATACTTAGTGATATGGGTTAGTGGTAGATTTGGTAGTATGAATGTTAATGTTTGGACTAAATGATGTTAAATACTTCCATGATTCCCTGCTTCACATTCAGAAGGAATCTCCCAAAGATGCAATCTCTTTAAAACTCCTAGCAATGCATTTGGGATGTTGAAAAGTTTAGCCTACTCTAGATGCCCAGTTTCACATGTTCCTGAAGTTTTGTATTTTTTTTTTTTCAAATTAGTTTGTTAGCATCAAGGTTATTATGTTCCAGAAGAATTTTTGTTCAGTATGAAAGGTAATGGAAGGCTGGTTTATTTGCTTCTCTGTCAGGATCTTTCATTATGGATAAAGTTGGCTAAGGAGTACATTGCAGCCATTCCATAGCTTCACCAAAGAAAAGCAGTGAGTTTTGGTTAAGTGTACCAGCTAATCACTTCCAAATGAGATCTCTAATTTAAAAGTACTGACAATGTCAATGAGAGCAACTAAACCTCTGCATGAGTCTTGCAAGTAATTTGATGATGCATTAATAATAATTCCACTCTGACCAGGTACTTACTAGTAATCATTATTGGGGTACTCAGTGATGTAGCTTTCTTAATTACAGGTTTGTCAGTCAATATTATCAACAGAATTGGTAAATACATTGATTTTTCTTTCCTGCTATTTTACAATTGTGCTAAGCCTCACCACCACCAATCTGTTGTCACTAAATGCCTCCATGCACAGACACTAGGGAGCTGTGTGCTTGTGGTGCTGAGGGGTAAGGGAGAGTGTTTGCTGATAATGATGCACAAGTGACTGTACTGAGGGTAATGGCATTGCGTTCCGGGCTCAGGCTCACAAGATGTTAACTTTGGTTTGGGGTTAATTTAAATGTCAGCAACATGTTTAACCACGTGGGGTTTTTTGGTTTTTTTGGGTTTTTTTGCTTATGCCAGTGAACACATTGCATTTCTTTATTCCACCTTGCTTAAATGTTCTGGATGTGAGACTGATTACACTGTTCGTGCTCTCTGCACACTTCAGTTTTCCTAGCTATCTACCCAACGGCAGTGGGAATGGTGACCTGTTTTACAAGAAAGTATTCTTTAGAATAAGTCATATTCTCATTTTCTTTTTCAATATTCCAGTCAATATCAACTTGCTCTTGTTCTGTCCTTTAATAGAGAGCACATCCTTAAAAAGCTGCTTTCTCAAGAGATGATTAAATCACTGCCAAGGTCAAAGTTAACAAATAAGGGAATTGGCAATTTTTGATGATCAATGACAGTAGTACACTTGTCTTTCAAAACTGTGGCAGATGATCTTACCTCCATTAATGCAATAACTATCTCTATGCCCAAGACAAACATAAAAATGACTATTCCACACTAACAAAAATAATATGTAAATAAAGAGGAAATCAATAACCTTGAATAATTTGCCTTGGATATTCCTTTGGATAATGTTATTATCACTCATGTTCCTTTGGACGATCATATTGATGTCATGGTTGCAGGCAGCTAAAGGCTCTCTTCCCCACTGTGCTAATCCAAGCCACCCTTGAACAGGTTTGATGGATGGAGCCATTGGTGTGGTCAGAGGGTGCTCTCTAAATTCTGCTGCCTTTGCTGGCTGAGAGTGCACAAATTGAGTTTTGTCTTCTTTCTGACTAGCAAAGCAGGGAAGTATAGGTTGGTTTGGCTTTTTTTCCTCTAATAGGAGCTGCCAATAATTGTAAAGATACACCAGCATTTTTTTTATGGAAGCATGTGGTTACCTTTAGCACTTGGCACAGAGTCGGGTTAGTTTGGCTGGCATCTCATCTTCCTATTTTTGGCTATTTAATGTCTTCCAGTATTGCTGCTAATTTTAATTTCCTTGCTAAAGTCTATGCTAAAGACTAATTAAGAGGGAATAAAAACCTGTGATGTGATGTATCACCTATGAATAACAACAAATAGGAAAAAACAAAACATGACTCCCATTCATCCCTGGCTGCTGCTTTACTGTGCAACATGAGAAAAGGACTTCTCTTTTCCCTGTGCCTGTTGCCACACAGGTGGTGATCCTCTCTCTAACACTAGGCATTGGAACTGCCCACAGTGCACCCTTGGGGCTCAGACCAATACCCAAATATACCTCAGGCTGTGAAGACAATCAATGGCACTTACACTGAACGTACAATTATCTGCCATTAAGGGAGATTTCTAAGATCTTAATGTTCATTCCCATCGCATTTTGACTGCAACACAATTATTAGAAAATTGGGAGGAAGGGGGGAAAGGGGAAGTAGATGTTATAGCTCGTTAACCTGCTTTCTAAGAAAATATACGTAGGTTGTCTTTCACTGGAAAGAATGTGCTTGTGTAATATTATGTTTAGCAGAGCTGAATTCCAGCCCCCAATTATTTAAAAGTAGAATTCAGCACTGTAGCAACTACTAGATATTGCTGAGTTTAGCTTTTCCTTCTTTTAGTGAGAGTGATAATTCCAGAAGATTTGGATCGAGAGCTCTGTTCTTTGAACCTGCAAATAACACATTTTAAAACCACATTGCAGCTGGAGAGCTGCTTCTGTCTTGCCTACGCAATTTCGCTTCGACTGCCAAGAGCTGGAGGACAGAGATGTAACACCTTGTCGGGAAGGCAGTGGATAACTAGACCTGTGGAGAAGGAGGTGCCCTCTTTTGGCAAAGGGCGGTAATTTTTCTGGCTTTGATAGTGGGGGCATATCATCGAGTGACGGGTTTCACGCCCGGTGTCTCTAAGAGGCCCCGTTGCCTAGGGCGCTCCTCGGCCCCACAGCCCGGGGCCGCGTACCTGAGGGTGGGAAGGGGGGGCAGCCCCCGCCCCTCAGGGCTGGAGGCCGCGGGGCAGCCGCCCCCCGCCAGCCCGCCCTGCCCGCTGCCGGCACTGAGCTTCGGTGGCGGCGGCCGGCGCCTCTGCTGGGGG